>BSBK01002291.1:0-297500 GCA_027943335.1 Chamaecyparis obtusa | reverse complement strand
GGGACTGGGATTACATGGTTTCTATGGTGGATCCCAATACATAGGTTGTGTGATGACACTCACTTAGGTGGTCTCCTAGAACCTTAACCTTTGTATTATAATACAATGATATTTTTATGTGCCTTATTCTTATTATTTTGAGTCTTTGATTTATTGGTATTTGAGACTTAGATTTCCTTAAGGTCTTGAGAGTACATTGGTTCTATCTCCTAGCATGGGGGTTGGAACTTCACCAATTTCACATGTTTGGGTGGAAAAAATCTTTCCAGGTATTGTTCGTGGTTCGTGTCATGTCTTGGATTCTGAGTTATTCAATGGTGAAGTTTTGTTCTTGTATCATGTATCTCTATCTTTTAAAATCAAGGTGTAAAGATGTAATGTAATCTTTTGGAAAAATTCATGTAATTGTCTTTATGTATGCCTTCGGGCCATGTGCAACAACTATAATTCTAATTGTGTTGTACATAGAAATTGAAGAAAGAAGTTATGTATATGGATAAGGGTAGTATTTAGGAATCTCAGCAAGGGAATTGAATGTTGGTAAATCAAGCATGGATTATGTTTAAATAATTCCTAGCCTATCTCTCTTGAATTTTAAATAAAATTGAAAGTAATGATTCTATGTAAGCTTTTGCAAAGCACTTATAGTTGTAGACTTCTTAAGGAAAACTCATTTTGATATGTGGAATAGTGAAAAGATATGCTAAGGGTTTAAGGGTATTTCTAGGTGAAATAATAAGGGTAAGAAACATGTATGGTATTAAAAGTAGTAATAAGATGTGATTCTTAAATGTATAAGTTCAATGTGTATGATGTAAGGTTATTTAAACTAGGTTTTAATCTCAATTCTTAAATGGATATATATAATGATATAGATGATTATTTGTGATAGTTAAACTTGTGATAAAGACAATTTAGAGAATGGTTTATGATTGGTTAGAAATAGATGTTTAAGTACTTTACACTCTTTCTATTTTGATTTTAAAGAAAAAATGGAAAGTAAGGACTTTTAATGGAAAGCTTATTTATGTATGCAATTGAGTTGTGCATAGATACGGTTAAGGAGTAAACAATTAGGAAAAGATAAATATACTTAGTGGATAAGATATGTAATGTGTGATTGTTTCACTTCTAAAAGTAAATTAAATGTTAGTTTGGTAAAGAAAATTAATTCAACTAGTTCATTAATGTAATTGGGTTTGATGTGAATTTGAAGTTGAAATGGTAATAGAATTTGTTAGACTAAGTAATAAAAAAAACTAATTGAATATGGTAAATGAATTCATTAAGGGAAACTTAAGGAATGTACTTGTGAATGGTAATGATAATATGAATGTTAGAAAAAAAAAATAGTTGTAGTTTTAGGTCATAGACCTGATTCCTTATGGGTTCCCTAGCGAGGACATTACAAGATATGTGAATTACTGAGATCTGGTACTGAGATCTAAAGGAGTTGGTGCGGTTTGGCATAGTTAGAGAAGGAGTGTTGAATTATTGAGGTTAGTAATCTTTTTGTATTATTCTTTTGAGTAATACAAGATCAGTCGAACAGTGACTTCGGTGATCTTACCCTAAATTTGTTTGGGTAGTGGGTCCTTCTGTCTTCCATAACTCCTAACAGAGTTAGAATCTTTTAGCAGGGATTCAAAATCTCCTAACAGGGATTCATATGTACTGAATGTATTTCATAAAACTCCTAACAAAGTCCATCCTTTCACAAGGAATATTCATATTAGTGCATCTTTTGTGGGCATCATTCCCACCGGGGTTTACTCTTTGATCAAGAGGTTCCCTAGTCCACATATCTTGTGTCATTATGTTATTGTGCATGAATATCTTTCTATGGTTGTTGGTTACATTGCTTATATGGTTAAAATCTATTAAAGTTGATAAAGGTTATAATTATCTAATAACTAATTCACCCCCCCCCCCCCCCTCTCAGTTATCTTGGTGGACTTTACTTTCTAACAGAATTAAAGGATGACAAGGATTCCTGTTGAGACTTTTTGAACACAACAATGTTCTCCCCTACCTTTTTTCTATTCTTCTTTTGTTTAATCGTAAGTATAGTTTCCTCAAAGTGACCAATCAGTACATTTATTTTTATATAAAATGGGTTCAATGTTTGCAGGGGTTCATACTTGGGATCAACCTTCCTGATCTCATCCAAAAATTGTTTGTAGACCACCCACTTCTTTTTTTTCTCTTCCTGATGATTATAATCATAATAATTCTTAATCAAAACCTTTGGATAATTAAATTCATGGGGCTGAGGAGTCAACATTATTCTTTTCCTAAACAAGTTATAAAAATTCTCAAGATCACTATGCCTTGTTTTTCTTAATCCCAAGTGGTATGGCTGAAAGACATTCTCAAAGTTCACCCACCCACCTTTACCAACAAAAAAATATGGAAGAATAGTGAAGTCATGGATAATAGTTCCTTTACTCCTCCCTATCAGCTCTTATTCCTTTATCTAGGAAATATTTCTCATGACTTCTGCAAAACCTCATCACAAATTTATATTGAATGGTAAAGCATGGGGTTTACCACTATATCCATAAACCCTTAGAACTATTCTTACCGATTATGAGATATTATGCCCCCAATTGTACTTAATTTTTAATTTGGGAACTATTTCTTTTAGCCTTAATAAATCCAATAGTTCCATCACAATCCTTAGGAGGTTGATAATCAATCTGGCCCTTTACCTTGGAGAAAAATAATTATTAAATTTAAAAAATAAATTGGATCCTCCCAATCGTTGGACATAATTGTACACTGATTTTGCACTAGCATTTCTCCACCATCCACAATTCTGATCAACTTCATGTGTTCAACAAAAAAGTATTCATTCTTGAACATGAACATGTGTATTAACAATGAGTACCAATAAAAATATAGTTCTCTCTGCTCTTCATTTTCATCAATCTATCATGTATCTTTTTTGCTAGGTATGAAAAAATCATAAGTAATGTTGTGAAATCAGGGTGTTGGATCATAATTGTCATTTACATGTAATCTAGTGGAATGATTGTGCTCGAGTGCTTCCCTAAGACTTGGAATAGTTTTTAAAATGTGGCTCTCATATGTGGGGAGAATGCCTCAATGGGAAAAGATTCTTTGGAACTAGGGTTGATGTAATAGTTTTCATTTCCTACCTTGTCCAAAAGAGTTGGAAGGAGATTCCCTCTGACAAATTCCTTTGTGCTTTTATATTTCTCTTCAATCTCCTCTAAATTGACAGTCTATAGAAATGTAGGAGGTTGGTATAAGTCAAAAACCTCTTGGAACTCTTCTCTGTAATTCCTTATTATAGTCTCACCATTGTTACCCCTTACAACCCTAGTCACTAGATCATATCTATTTGCAACTGCTAGGATCAAGTCTATATCCATAAAAACATTTGGCAAGTTACCAATTTTCCTAGGTCATACTACCATGCATTTGATTCTAGGTTGGCCAAGTGTGACTGTCCATACCACAATCTAAACATACTCAATCCTTTTATCAGCACCTTGGTATCTGAAGAATGAGTAGTTTTTCCATATAACCCTACATCCAAAGTATGTCCTCCAACCAGTTTATGTTCTAGTGACATGTCAATTGTTGAGGGTTTAATTGATCTAGGAAATCATAAAAAATATTTCTCTTAATATATTATGTTTGTCTTGAATGGTATCTAGAAGGCAGAATTTTGAAAATATAGGGCTTCCTTAATAATAAATCTACAAATACAAAAAATAAGGGTTTTCTAATCAAACTCAAAAAATTCAAAACAAGTCTCAATTCCATTTCAGTAATTTTAACCCTATCCCAGATTAAACACTCAAAATAAAACTTTCCCCCACAAATTTAGAATAATTCACCACGAAAACACCATGAAATAACATAAAGGATCAAAAACCCTGGTCACAACTTTTTCTCCAAAATAAGACCAATTTTTGTACATAAAACTTTAATTGATAACCTTCACATCTCTAGAGAGCATTTAAGAAATTATGTGAATATAGAATGATCAAAAAATAGGTTGAATTGGCACTTTAAGTTATCTATAACTACTACATCAATCCATCATTAATTCATACACGTAAATAAATGGCTCAAAAATAACTTGAATCAGGATTTAAATCTAAGTCCTCGATCTAAGCGTATCCAATGATCATAAATAGTCACATTAACATAAACCACCACATCCACAAATAGGCCCAAGCATCAACCAATAATAAATCACTAGATTACCCAATGTAGCATGTCATCATTTTTCCCTACCATCCTCTAAACATCGGTAGCCAAAGACATGTGGCAATATCTCGTGACCCTGTGATGAATAAAGATCTTGTAGGTTTAATAATAGGATCACAATATTTGTTGATCCCTATCTCTCTTTAGTTGTTTCTCAAAATATAAACCCACCTTCATGAGATAAACATCGAGAACATTTTGGATTAGATTTAAACATCTCCATTGAAAATCAACATGTGCGAAAAGATGAGTGCTCTATTTGCACACCAAATAACAACAATGTAATCATAAACTAAGATTTTTATTTTTTTTAAATTCCCACAACCAATCATTTTGCAATAGTTATCCACCACTTGGTCCTACCTTCTTAGTCTTCATTGGCCTAGGACATGTGGCAACATCTTGCTATTGTGTGTGTGAATTTTGTACTTAGCTGTGGACACAACACTTTAGTAAAACATTAGAGGTTAGCAAATCAAGAAATCTGCAAATGAAACAAATAATTATAACTAGGCAATTTACTACCTTCTAGTAGGTATGAGTTTGATATTCTCATAATTGGATCGAGACCAGTGATAATTCAATACCTAAACAAAGGATTTAATGATGAAAAATGAATGAAAACTGGATGCAGCTTGGTCTATATTTTTTTATTTTTCTATGCAATATGGATGAAAAACTATATGAAAATGATCTAAAAATGAATTGAAATGGATTGAATGTGAATCTAATCTATCAATGATATGGAATTGCTATGAAAAATGAATGAAAACAAGAATCAAAACAATAGCACAATCTCACCAAATTGCTAGATTGCACAAGCCAGATTCTCCAAATTCGCAGGTGTGTTTGTGAAGGACTGAGCCTCGTTTATATAGAAATCCAAGTTATGTGAGGACTCATGGAAAGAAAAAAATATCTCCCTGATCAACTCATTGATTTTTGAGTTATTAGAAAATCAGAAAGAGTTAACTCACAAAATCATGCAAAATCGGCTTTTTAACTTGAATCAGAGTTCAGATCACTTTTTCAACTCACAATCACATGTTGAGTTTGAAAAGTTAACAAATTGAATTGATTTGTTGATTCAAAGTTTAACTGCTATTTTGAATGTGCATGGATAATTATGAATTTATTTAATAATTCAAGTGATTTATCCTCAACTTAACTGATTTTTGAATAAAAATAATTGATTTATGGGTTAATCAAACTTTATCCCAAACTATATCATTAAATTTGACAACTTGATTTAATCAATTAAATGAACATTTAATCAATTATTTCTAGGAAAATGATTTATTGTCAAATTAAAAACAATATTAATTAGGAATAAATGCAATTAAATCTAATTAAATTAATTAAGTGGAAAAATTAAGTTTAATTAATCAAATATTCAACATATTCAATTAATTGCTCCTAGGATAAATAAAACATATTTATCACCAAATAATGTTTAATTAGAAGTAATTAGGATAAATTAGGAATATTCCCCGATGCGGAATTGAGATTAGAATCGATTAAGGTTTTGATAGTTCAATGTGCAGATGTGCCTTAGGTTAGGACTTTTATGTCAATTTTGATCAATTTATCGATGTAGGAGGTCAATGGTCCTATAGCCCATTTTTGGGGTATTACATTTTACCCCTCTTTGAATTACTGTGCGAAGCGTAGTGGTTCAAAGATTAATCTATTTTTTATGATGATGCAGACTCAATTATGTGATGGAGAAACTGATCCTGAGAGATTAACCGATTTTGAGACAGAAACCGATTGATTATTGAAGCTATTGATCCAGGTCCTGATTGACCAAAGAATCAAGATGATGCTAACTATATCATCAATGAACCAGTGATTATGAAGAAGTGTCAAAATGCTTAATTCTGAACCTTATGATTACAAAGAAATGATTGTCCTAACACCAAACCTAATTGTCCAAAGGAATCGAAAGGATGCCAAGTCCAAACCCTTCAGTTACGAAGAATCAAGGAAATAACACTAATGAATCGATGGTTACGAAAAGCTGATACAGTTTACAAGTTGCAAGAGAACACCAGATTGATATGGATTTTGATGAATCTGATATGCCCCAAGCAATGTGCCCAAAGTGATGAGGAATTTTTGATGAATCAATAACTAGATGTCATTTTTGTCTTGATCACTAAAGGAAATTTTGATTGACTGATTTGATTAAGAATGTGTAATGCCATGCCCCCTTCGGTATGAAAATCAAAATCTGGCAAGAAAGCCAGCGTGATTTGGTTTAGGAGCGATGTTATCGATTTGAGAAGTCGTTATGCACACTAGGGACATGTTCTGTATTGTTTTGAGGTCCTGTTGACCAAGTATGACTAGGTCTGACCATGAGTTGCCCATGGTTGACCAAGTAGAAATTTGAAGAGTTTGATGTATAATAATTAGTTAAGTTGAATACTAGATTTCATTGATGATTTGAAGGTCGATATGCAAGCAGTTGGCCATCCTAGGTCTAAAAATTTTAAATCATGATTTTCACAAAGTGAATGATCTCAGATTTGATTTTTATCTCAAAAATGGGTTCAGAATGTTGACATTAGCTAAGGGTGAAATTTTCACAAAAAATGAAGCACTTTGTAAAATTGAATCAAAACCTATATAAGGCATTTCAATTCATTTTCAACCTTTGACCTTTAGAAACCTTGTGGAGCCCTCTAAGTGAAAATTAAGGTTCCTGTCTCCTCGCACTGATTTAAGCACAGCTAGCAGTACCAGTGACCACCACAGTATGGGAATTCGGTAAGTGGACCTTTGTGCCTCTTTGTGAATTCAAAATATGCATCTATATATGCTTTTTAGGATTTTTTAGACATTTTTTCAATTTTTGAAATTTGCATCATGATAACTCGTACGATAGTCTGCCTGGACTCGTACAAGTTTTCAAGTCAACTTTGATTGTCGTATCAGACATATGTGTAACTCGTATGAGAAGGGCCCATTTTTCATATGACATTTCATTGAGTCCCTCAAGTGTCATGCGAGAACATGCACAATGTCGTATGACCATGAAGTATCGTATAGAACCTAGTATATTGTCGTACGACATTTGGTACCAGTCTGAATTATCATATGGAAAACAGTAACCATTTTTTAGGTCCTTAGGTCAATTTTTCAAATTTTTTGATTTCATGACTATTTTCCTTGGTATTTTAGGCACCTTCTCAAGTATTTACTTTCTCATTTTGAGTGCTTAAAGCCTGATGTTTTACCAAGTTACTAATAGGTTGCCCTATTTTTGTGCTGTGTAGGTTCATTAACTAGATGTACACATCTGCATTTCACACCCTGCCACCCAGAGACTCTGTTTGTCACTACCTGACCCCACAAGAGTACACCTTGTAGCATGTGGGTTTGAGTTTCTGATCCAGTTACCTCATATTTGGGTTAACCATGGCCTGTTGACTGCATTGATTGAGAGGTTTCATTCAGAGACCCAGACATTTCATTTACCTACTGGGGAGATCACTGTGACTCTAGAGGATGTATAGAGGATATTTCAGATTCCCTTCCATGGCCCACACCCAAATTACATGAGTGCGGGCAACATAGGGTTGAAGGTGTTTCAAACACTTTTTGGTGCAGATGATCAGATAGCTTAGCAGATCTCATGGGAGATCTTGGTACAGAGATGCAAACACACTCACCAATTAGAGTGTATTATTACAGGGATGATCAGAGGGATCATCATGTCTGACGTTAGCAGAATGATCTTTTGATGGGTTGGGCCCCAATGGTTGCATAACTGGTGGCAACTCCTATTTATCTTGGATGGGGTCAGTGCCTCTTGGCACATATGTTTTTAGAGATGCATGAGATCATCTACCACAAGGCAAAGATGTTTGCATCAGGTGCTAGAGTTTTACAGATTTGGGCCTAGGAGCACATCCTGATATGTCGGCCTATATGTGGTGAGGAGTGATAGCCTCAGGAGCCACTCATTTAAAAATATTTTGGTTATGTGACACAGGTCTAGATGGGCCACATGGAGTACTGGTGGCGAGTGCTAGATGATATGACCTTTTTCATTTGGAGGCCATATTTGCATATTGAGGCATGGCTAGTTGCTCATGTTCAGTTTGGTTACTTCTATCAGAGTCAGATCCTGATAGGGTGATCCACCAAAGTCCTTGAGAGGTTTATCATTACACATATTTGGCAATAGTACAACATCATTTACGATGCAACCCAGGATTTTGCATCTTATGCATGATTAGTTCAAGAGCTTGGACTAGGATGGTCATCCAGGTTGTCATATGCAGATTTCAGTCAGAGTATAGGGGCCTTGTGAGTAGAGACTGGGATTATAGACCATAGGTGGTCAATGCTAGATTCATAGATGCCTTTATCACATATCTAGAAGAGCATCTGATGAGGCATTTCTCTAACCCTACAGAGCTCATTCCTACTATGGAGGACGCAGAGGATGTGATAGGTGCCCCTATGGGCAGAGGCCAGAGATGGAGAGAGGTGCAGATACCAATGGTGCATCTGACACCACCCTGGCCTAGAGTAGTGGTGACCCCATTGAGGCCATCAGGATAGATGACACCTCCTAGACCTCAGAGTGTTCCAGCAAGCAGGCCTACAGCTTTGCAGCAGAGATAAAATAAAAGTGAGGGTGGTACTTTAGGTAGCATTGGTAGTGTAGATGAGGTCTTAGGAGCCCAACAAGATGCTCCAATGGAGGAGGCACAGGATGCTCATGATTTTGACTTGGGTGTAGAGGTTCATCATTGCAAGGTGCAGACTGAGGCAAACATAGAGCAGCCTATGGATGAGGCAAAGAGCGTAGTAGCTAAGGAAGATCCTGGCTTGAGATAGACATATTAGGATGTTATCATATGACTTAGGTAGTAGTTATGAGATCAGAGGCTTCATAGCATGACTTTGGAGGTTCAGCTCAGAGATCGTGAGAGATAGCTGCAGAAGTGAGAGGCTACTGTGAGATGCTTGTAGGTTGAGGTTATCCACCAGACGGGTCACACTACTTACTATGTTTCAGTTTATTATTTTGTTGTTCCACCTAGGCAGAGGATGACATCCTACTCCCAGTATATGATAGACTATGAGGGAGCGAGGGCTCCTAATGCTAACCCACCTCCAAATGCACCTATCGGAGGAGGAGTTGCAATAGATGTTGAGGACCAGGCAGATAGCTGATATGTTACTCTCCTTTGTTTTTGTCTTTTTTATGATACCTCATAGCTCATTGTAGCTCATTCTTTTGTATAAAGTGCCATTAGTGCACCCCATTATACTCTAATATTCTGATATATATGAGATCGATTTTGGTTGTGACTTCATATGCACTTTTTATTTTTGGTTTATGATGTAATATCATGTGATGCAAATATATGGAATGCTTCTTTTATTGTGGAATGTATGGATTATGCAATGAATGTTTCCTTTCAAATG
Organism: Chamaecyparis obtusa; assembly: GCA_027943335.1. Classification (NCBI taxonomy): domain Eukaryota; kingdom Viridiplantae; phylum Streptophyta; class Pinopsida; order Cupressales; family Cupressaceae; genus Chamaecyparis; species Chamaecyparis obtusa. The sequence goes on along the minus strand of BSBK01002291.1, from coordinate 287,807 downwards.
ATTATGTAATCAATGTTTCGTTTCAAATGTATGGATATGCAATGCAATGATATATAGTAGATGAGAAAATGCAGATGTATGTTTTTTTTATGGATACACATGTATGTATGCAATGCATGAAAGAAATGTAATTTAATGTAAATGCAGTGATACACATGATATGTTTTTGTAGGTACATGAAGAAGACACGTGTTCAATCATTGTCAAAATGGATGCGTAACCCAGAATAGTGACGGCTTGCTAATTAGTTTAGGGGACCTTCATACAATGCTCAATCCTTGTGTTGTGTTTAGTATTAATTTAGGGAATTCAAGCATTGATTGGTATGTAAATCATGACAAATGTAACCATACAAAGTGAAAAATGCAAAATGAAATGCAAGACCCAGGACTTAGTCATTGATCATATGTTGATCTTTTATCATGACTAAATATTTTTAGGTAACACCGGATAATCAATACAATGTTCACTAGTTAGGAAACCATGAACATATGAATATTTATTTTTATTTTGTGATGTCAGATTTAGATATAAGCATCAAGGCACAAAAGCCAGGATTACCTGAATATCATGTCCATTTTGATATAGGAATTTTTATAAGAATCAAAACATAAATGTTGTGATGACCTGAATACACCTTGCAGAGAAGCACACCAAGCAGTTGTAGAAATTATTATGTTTCCAATGTGAATTACCCGCAGTGATCCTTTATCATTCACATCCTTGGGTAGTAGCTTGTTTCACAATAGGATTAAGAAATCATTCAAAAAGACAAAATTTTGATCAAACTTCCTTGAAGCATTCGGGTATTGATGGTCAAGGTACACATGGCCATCCAATTGTGATGGAGGCACTTATAGTGGACACCAATCCAATCCACAATTTCCAAAGTTATTAGATTTTCACTTACAAATAGAAGACAAATATAAGATTATACCCCTATTCATCACTATCTAAATCCTGTAAAGGACATTATCAAGGAGCTCGAGGGGATAGAATATGCAGAAATCTCAATGTGAATCAGTTAGCATACAAGAAGATTAAAGCATGTTGCAGAGATTGTTTTCAGTTTGTTGTTGTTTTTTGTTTGTGTTGTTGTAAGGTGCAAAATCCTTTCCTCGTGAGGAGACTGACTGAGTGACTCAGACATAGCTTGAGAAGGACCTTGACTGGATATGACTTGTCTAAAGATACTAAACCATAGGATATGACACTAATTTCCCCCAAGTTGAAACTTTGATAGGATATCAACACTTTTGTTGGATGGTGCTCAAACTGACTTTTTTGAAAATAGGATGTGAAAGAAAACCAGGAGATATGTACAAACTAAAGTAGGACTAAAAGCTGGAAAATACCAAGATTGCACTGATAGATTTGATACAAGTGGCACCTGTTTGTCGGGTTTTCACCATCTTGGTAGAGATTCTATTTTTACTACCAAGGTGCCTATTTACTAAGATTTCACCAAAGCACTTTTTCTTTTTCTTTCTTTTTTTGTATTTTTCATCTTTTCAATTTTTTTGTACTTTTGTAGTTTTTTGATTTTTTTGCTTTTTTTAGGATATTTTACCATAGACTGAATGCCTTGGGTGTAGAATTTCTTCAGATTGAGAATGTTGATTGGTTCTTAGAGCTTTTCTCCTTCTATCGGTGAGAGTTGATAGGTGCCAGAGCCAAAAGTAGCAGTGATAACAAAGGGACCTAGCCAATTGGGATCAAACTTCCCCTTGCGTTCTCTATGGGATTGATTACTAGTATTCTCTCTCAAGACTAGATCGCCAACCTAAAATTATCTATCTAACTTTCTTGTTGTAGCCTCTAGACATTATTTTCTGATAGACTCTAAGATGATCATATGCATCTTTCCTACGCTCATCTAGTAGTTCAAGTTCCTATAACCTAGACACTCTATAATCATCATCGGTTATTAGACCATGCATTCTGATTCATAGTGATGGAATTTCAACCTCAATAGGCAGCACCGCTTCAGCCCCATTTACTAAAGCAAAGGGAGTAGCCCTAGTGGGCATTCTAATACTTGTTCAATACACCCAAAGAGCTAGATTTATCATCAAGTGCCAATCTATTGCCATTTTGTTGACTGTGTAATGCAAGATTTTCAATAAGTTCTTATTGGACATTTTAGCTTGTTTGTTCCCTTGAGGATACTAAATGGATTACCAATATTGAGTGATCTTGAATTTAGACCATAAGGAGTCAAGGTCCTTGTTCTTGAATTGGCCTCCATTATCTATATTGATGGAGTGCGGGATACCATCCTGACAAATGATGTAGTTTAGGATGAACATTGAGATTTGCTCGCCAATTGCTTGTGTTAAAGGCACTACTTCTACCCATTTTGTGAAGTAATTTGTTGTTGTGATGATATGGGTGTGACCATTTGATGAATGTGGATAAATAGCTCCTATGAGATCAAATTCCCATTGTTGAAAAGGCCATTGTGTTGTAAAGGGAATCAAATCTCTCCCTAGTATGTGAATCAAGTTACCATGGACCTGGCACTTCTGACAATACTTATCATACTTTATGACCTCTTTTTCCATGTATGGCCAATAGTACCCAGCCCTAACAAGTTTTCAAGCTAGTGTTAAACCATTGAAATGTGATCCACAAATACCTTTGTGGACTTCCTCTAATGCACGTTGAGACTCTTCACATTCTAAACATCTAAGAAGTGTACCATCTAGACTCTATTTGTATAGATCATTACCAATGATGACATACCATGATGCATTTCAGATAAGGTAACATTTTTCATGACAATTAAAGGAATCAAGAATGATTTGGTCTCGAAGGTAGGAATATAGGTGTTGGTAGCAAGAGGAATCATGACCTACAATGATGAAAATCATGCGGGTTTTTGGACAATCATAGGTAGGGAATGACAGTGTTTAAACCAAGAACTCCTAGCGTAGCTCATGTTCAGGCTGCTGTAGTAAAGATGATAGCATTTCCATAGCATCAGCAGCCTTTTTCTCCATTCTAGGAATCTTTTCAAACGTGATAGATATGAAGTATTTATTTAGATCATCTACCATGTGTTTGTATGGAACAAGTTTCTCATCCTTTGTTTGATACACATCATTGACATGGTGTATGACCAATTGTGAGTCTCCATGAATGTGTAATTTTGTTACTCTCCATTCTAGTGCTATCTTCATACCATTCAATAAAGCTTCATACTCAGCTATGTTGTTGGTACAAGGGAATTTGATTCTGAATGCTTTTGGAATAGAGTAACCTTGAGGCATTATGAATAATATACCAGCTCTAGATCCATTTTGTGTGTAGGATCCATCAAAGAATAATTGCCATGTTTTAGAAGATAGGTGGATAATAGAGGAATCAGGAAATTCCATTTGCATTGGTTGATCATCAAATATTGGTGCTTCAGCTAACTGATCTGCAATGACTTGTCCTTTGATAGCTTTTCTCTCAACATACTCTATGTCAAATTTTCTTAATAGCATGACCCATTTTGCCAATCTACCTATGAGGGAAGCTTTGCTCAATAAGTACTTCAGTGGATTACTCTTTGCTATTAATTGTTTAGTATGAGCTAACATGTAGTGTCTTAGCTTCTATGATGCAAATATGATAGCTAGACACACTTTTTCTATCATGGAATAGTTCATCTCATAAGCTACCAATGTTCTGCTGATGTAATAGATAGCTCTCTCCTTCTTGTTTTCATCATGTTGTGCTAATAATGCCCCTAGTGATGTATCTATAGCGGAGACACATAATATGAATGACTTCCCTTGAATAGGAGGCATCAAAATAGGAGGATTTTCCAAATATTGCTTGATATCATTGAAATTCTTTTCACATTCCTCACTCTATAAGGTCACACCTTTATGTAATGTTTTTGTAAAAGGTTGTGATATGTCTACTAACTAAGATATGAAGCATTTGATAGATTGTACCCTTCCTTGTAAGGTCCTCATTTGACTAATGTTTTTAGGAGGTTGCATCTCCATGATTGCTTTGACTTTTGCTAGATCTACTTCAATTCCTTTCTTTGAAATAATGTAACCTAGAAGTTTTCCTAAAGTGACACCAAAGGCACATTTCTTAGGGTTCAGTCTGACTAAAGTTTTCCATTTGATCCAGTAGTTTTCTTAAGTCTGCTAGATGTTTTGATCTCTTCATTCATTTAGCTAAGGTTTCATCGACATAGTCATCCATGGTTTGATGCATCATATCATGGAAGATAGATGTCATAGCTTGTTGATATGTAGCCCCAACATTTTTAAGACCAAATGGCATGATGTTCTAGGAGAAAGTACCCCATGAACAAGTAAAAGTTGTTTTCTCTTGATCTTCTAGAGCAATCTTGATTTGGTTGTATCCAGAAAAACCATCCATTAAAGAGTACATTTCAAAACCCGCAGTTATGTCCACTATCATATCGATGTTTGGTAGTGGAAAGTCATCCTTAGGGCATGCTTTATTTACATCTCTAAAATCTATGCATACTCTTATAGATTTGTCTATTTTTGATACTAGAACTATGTTTTAGATCCACTCTGCATAATCTATGACTTGGAGAAATCTAGCTTTTAGTATCTTTTCTAGCTCAGCTTTGACTATGAGTGCAACATGTGGATGCATTTTCTGCAAATTCTACTTAATAGGTTTGACTCCTAGAGCTATAGAAAGATGATGCATGATGAGATCAGGATCTAACCCTGGCATATCTAAATATTTCCATGCAAACTTGATCTTCTTCTCTATTAAGAAGTTTGTAAATGCTTATTTTTCTTCTTCAGACAAAGATTGAGCTACATGAATTAATTGGGGTTCTTCTGCTATACCCAAATTGATAGACTGGGTTGGTTCTATCAACACTGGAGATTTGTCCCATAAATGACTCAGAAGGACATCAAATATCTCATCCTTAGGTACCTCAGAGAGGTTTTCACCTTTGGATACATCTTTTATTTTTACTATTTTAGGTTATGAGAATGCCACATAGTGGTTTTCACCCTCATAACTCCTTTTATTTTTACTTTTCTTCTTTTGACTAAGATACTTGATATATGAATCTATCATGTTGATGCTAGATTCACTGATGGAAGCCATCATGGGTTCTCTTGCATTGAGGTAACATGCGAGAGCATGGTCTGCTCGAAAAGTATGGATGTCTTGGTTTGGATCATTGGATGTTTCGTCAATAAGCTTAGGATGTTGGATAGTAAGCCTTGGAAAGGATTTGCTAATTGTGTTTAAACATATGATATTATCATCATTAGTTATGAGCTAACTGACAAATTTGAAGGTGATACTACTACTCAAAATATTTAGTTCATTAGTCATCTCAATGTCATTATTGGACCCATCGTTGGTGATAAGTGAATTGAACACACAAGGTTCCTTATTTCATTCTAGACTCATGTCGAGTGTAGGTGCGTATCAGTGAAAGACATCTATATGTTTTTCTATGATAAGCTCATCTTCTTCTGGAACAATTCCCCATTCACAGTCATTTGATTCTTCATCTAGATCTCTAGAAAAATCAAGAATATGTGTGAAATCAGGATGGATTCCCCAAGCAGTATTTCCTTCAGAGTCCAAGCGAAACTCATATTCATCGAAGTTTGTCTCAAAATCACTGTTGTTTCCCAAATGTTCATCTATTGTCACAGGTCCACTTTCTCCTTATTTTTTTATCAGTTGGTTATTGTGGGATGACTGTCTCTTGTTTAGTAGTATGTTCTTGTGTATCTACTATGTTGATTCTTGTAGGTTCATTTTCCTCCTTGAGAATGTCTAAGATGTTTGGAGGAATGTGTTCATAGGGTAAAACATCTATAGCATCAGATTCATCACTATCTTCTTGGTGTGTTTCCTCTTCCTCATTGTCATCTATTTCTGGTTCTATTTGTTCTATCACATGAGAAGAGTTTCCACTGAGATGGAAAGATTTATTCTTATAACCTAGACCTATAGTATCCTTGTTTTTCTAGGCACAATGTTCAATGGGTGATATGAGACCTTTACCTCATGTTCCTAGAGGTCCTTTTCCATTGTATCCCATTTTAGTCATCGGTTTGTGTCCTGGTCCATATGATTTTGAAGGAACTTTAGGTGTTTTAGAGTCACATTTTTGAATTGTTTGTGATTGAGAATTATCCTTGTATAACCAGGCAAGCACAGCTTCCTCTTCATTAGATTCATGTTTTGACACTTTTTCTATGATAAAGCTTCCATTGAAGATAACTTGAGGTTCTTTAGTTGATGGTCTTGCTTTCTTAGAAGGTTGTCCATATGATTTTGGTGAAAGTGGGAGAGATGTGAGAGATAGGACTGGTTCCATTATATATTATCCCATGCTGGTGTCTTTAATTTTCACTCCTTTTGAGAGGTCTTTCATCTTAGATGTAGATGCTATGTCTATTTGTGTAGTGGAAGACTCTCTATTATGTGGAACAAGTTTATCTACACTTTCTTTCAATGTGTTGCAAGATGTTGATGTGTCTATAGGTATAGTGACCTCTACTCCATCATAGGGAAATTTTAGACATTGATGGTACATTGATGGAATATCTTGCATTTCGTGTATCCAGGGCCTTCCTAGAAGAATGTTATAGGCTAGTGGAAGATCTAGTACTTGAAAGGTGATATCTTTGATGACAGGTCCAGTTCTGATAGGTAGCACAATGACTCCTTTGGAATTTCTTTCTTGTTCATCATATGCTTTTATGGTTATCTTCTTTTTAGGATCAATAACATCTTCTAAAAATCCTAGTTGTGTAACCAATTTATAGGAATAGATATTTAGACCAGTGTCTCCATCTATCAACACATGTTTGACACAGCAGTTTTGGATTAAGACTTAAATATGCAAGGGATGGTTGTGTGGGTGACCCAATGAGTTGTCATCTTCTTCTAAAAAGGATATGTACTAAGGGTATATCAATTAATGACCCACCATTGTTTGGAATCTCTCAAGATCAAGATCTTCAAGAACATTAGAGCCAATCAGAGCTTTGTCCAGAATTGCACAATGAGCAGGAGAGATGTGAAGCAACTTGAATATAGAGATTTTAGCATTAGTATGTTGCAGTTGCTAGATTAAGTTGTATGATATCACTTTGGAATCTTTAGAATTGGAAGATTTGGAAGTAGCCCTTTGTTTAGACACAAATGCAAGATTGAATGGAACCTTTGGGGTATTTAATGAACCCGAGTTTTGTCCTTGGAGATTTTCCTAAGTTTGAGATGTCCTTTTTGACAATAGTGATGACATTACAGTGTTCAGATAAGCATAATTCTACCATGTTGATGACCTCATTGTTACCAGTGTAAGTGTAATTGACTTTAGCACCCATGTTAGGTTTAGAAGATGAATCTCCTTGATTATGTTTTGGAAAAGGTTCTATGAATGTTGTATGATCATTGTTGGACTTATGGTTGTCAATCACAATTTCTCCAGTGTCAATCTTGTCTTGAATGAGATGTTTTAGATGCATGCAATTGTTCATTTTATGAGCCTTGTTCTAGTGGAAATCACATAAATCAGTCTCTTTCCACCAGTTAGGTTTGAATTCAGGATCATAGGGTTTGATCTCAAGTAACATGATGATATTATTTGCTAGTAGGGTTTTCATGGCAGATTCCCAGGACTCACCCAGAGGAGTGAACTCGTGCTTTGGTTTTGTAACCCAAGGTTTATAGTTAGTTGAATTCTTATCTGATTTGGTTGCTTTCATCTCAAAATATTTTATGGCTTGGGTGCCAGTGGTGAGATTGAATGTTGGTGCTTTAGATGGAGCACTGATGTGATCGACAACACAGTCTGTGACAATGTTTTTGTTTTTTTCTAGATTTTGTTCTTATCTTTGTTGTTGGAACTAAAACCTGAATCATACTTGTTTTCTTTATGGACCGATATGTCTCCTTTTCGAACAAGCACATTTTTTATCTTGATGGCATTTTCTACCATTTTATCAAAGGATGTATGATTTTGCATTTGCATATGATAATTGATTTTCGGAATTAAGTTATTGATAAATATTTCTATCTTTTCATTTTCTGGAATGGGTCAAGCGTAGAGTGAAAAATTCTTCCTCCAGCATTTGAGGAAGGTCAGGAAGGGTTCTCCTGAGTTTTGATTCAGATTGCAAATATCGATCATGATGACCGGATGCTGGATATTGTAGGAGTATTGCTGATAAAATAGTTTGATTAGCTCCTCAAAGGTTTTGATAGTCGGAGGCATTTTAGAGAACTAGTTGATGGCTACCCCTCCAAAAGATTGAGGGAAGAGAAGCATTAAGTATGTAGGTTCATGCATAAACTCCATGGATAGAGTACAAAATTATCTAACATGATCTTGGGGATTAGAATTTCCATCATATTTGTCATATTTGGGGAGCTCCACTCTTTTTGGGAAGGGTGAAATGTACAAATTATGATCAAATGGAAATGGACATAAGGCTTCCATAGAGAATTCTTTGGGTTCTTTCTCCTTTTCCAGCTTGTTAAGTTTGATTTGCATGGCATGCATTTATTTCATCATAGGGAGTTTCTTCCTCTTGTGTGATGATGTTTTCAACATTGAAACTGGGAGGAAGTTTGGATCCTTATCTCACCAAATCAAAGAAGTATGCCTCTTTGTCTTCTTGTAAGAAGTGTCTCATCAACCTTCTAAAGAGATCATTGTCACAAAATCCTTTGATTTCATTTAGCATGGGTTTTGGATCTCCACCCTAATTGGATTGGTGACCTTGGGAGCCTTGGTTTGATCCTCCTTGAGACATATTGGCATTTTGATTTTGGTTTTGATTTTCCTCTGGAACTGTAGGAGGATTAGAGAAACCTTGTCTTAGATGTAAATTTCCCAAGGTGTTTTCTTCGTAATGAGTGTTATCATATGGTTGATGAATGGTCTAAACAATCAAAGAAGATGATGTTGACATTTTAGGTTATTCTCTCTATTTTTTGTGTGGAGAAGCTCTAGTTTCCACCATTAACCTTGGGTGAATCTAAAGAGAAAGATAAGACTACTGATAGATGATCTAATTTAAGAAAAATTGAATGATGCAACCTTGTCAAGATTGAATAAAAAGATTAGTTGGGATGTAAGTGTAGGATATTGTGCTCCATGTGAATGGGTAGATGCCCAAAAGACGATGAACATGAGCTCACAACACTTAGTCATTTTTTAGGAAAAATTTTGAGATTACTTTCAAAAGGTTATGACACAAGATGAGATGGGATTTAGATCAAGAATCAGAAGAAAAAATCAAGCTAAAAAGATCACTTTGGGAAAATCATTGAATTCTTTGTTGCCTTTGTTTTGTTCCTGACACAGGGGATTTCTGACAAATTCTGGACACTGGCTGCAAATGATTGAATTTCTGATAGAACTAGGGGTTTTCTAGCAATTTTTGGTCAACTCTCATATGACATTATCCAAGCTCATATGACACAAAATCAGGGTTGGCACAACAATTACAGAAACTTGTACGGAAAATGACTCCAGGGTTCACTTTTTCTTAGGATTTTTTACAATACTCATACATTTTTGCAGGGTTCCCCGTATGACTTTGTAGGGGTTCTGATATGACAATTAATTTTCCAGGGAAAGACTCACAACTTTTGATTTTCCAGGATGACAGTCTACACCAGAAAAGGATTTTTCTTCAAATTTTGCAAGGTTTTTAGATTGTTGGATGTTTTGGGTATCAAGTTGTTCACAAATTTTTTGGTCCAGGTTTTGAAGATCTGTGTATTGGCTTTGTCTTAGGTTGTTCAACATAGCAATAGGCTCACAATCACAAAAATAGAGTGAACTGACTCGATGGATCAATCACACCTATCTTACCCTAGCTAAGAGAAGAGATGTATTACTTGCTCATTGACTTAGGAATACACTCATAGACTCCTTAGAATATGCAAGTCCAATAATATGTAATGGATGTTGAAGCCCATATTAGCCAATTTCAAATGTCAAAGAGGGCTCTATATGACAAGTTTCTTGTGGTTATTACTATTCACCTCACACAAGTACTACAAATCCTTTGGGTGTGGATCGATGAAAAACTAGCTTAGTCTTTTAATCAAGGCATCCGTTCAAAAATATGTCCCATAGTCCTACAAGAAGGATTTGGGCTGTTAACCCTATGAGCACTCTGACAAGTGTAGTCTCACAAGAAAGATTTAAGCGGCTCCGCTCTACACAATATCAAAGCGTTTTCATGGCATGAGGCCAAGAAACAAGCACAGCTATGTCTTCTGAGGCTTTAACCTCAAGGAAGCGTCAAATTTTATAGTGTGGGGGAAGAGTCAGCGTAAGACTTATCCCCACTTGGGTCATTCTTGGGAGCTTTTTTCCTCTCCGACAGGCCCTCTAAAGGATTAAAGAAAATGTGGGGTTGGGGACCACAAGATCTTGGTTTTTGATTCTATGAAAGAGAATAGTATAATCCCCTACCCTCATGCTTTTCCCTATCGAAGACATGTCAAGTAGATAAATCTAGAGATAGTACGCAAATTGGCATGAAGGAAGACACCTTCTGGCTTTCTGGTTCTCCTAAGAAGGAGAAGAGCTTAATCCCCTCAGTATTTTCCTCAACAGCAATAAATGCATGTACCTAATTAGCTTAGTGCCTATGAAAATGAAATTGAAATTTAACTAGACACAATATTTTCTTGAATGATAGTAGGCAACCTACAAAACCACTTGTTAGAAATTTTTGTCGATTGAGCGTCTTTGACTAGTGATTTTCTGAAAGGTTATCTTTAAAAGATAGGCTTAGAAGTCAAGATAAGAAATGTCAAAGAAAGGGGTTTTTATGCTTAGTCTTCATCTCTCATCTTGCACATATGTGTTAGGCTTCCAAAATGATCAAAAACCAGTAAGCACCAATTGTTAGGGTTAGCCGTTAGTAGAAATATGAAACTCAAATCCCCAAAAACTACTAAAATTTCTAATATGATTATGCAATACTAGAATCAAAAATCATACGACAATATGCTACTTCTCATATGAGTATTTATAAATGATATGACAATGGGTTAGTACACATACGATATGATATGCTACTTCAGATTTTCATCTGTTGTACGATAGACAGGGTGTCTTGATATGACAATCTCAGAATGTCGTACGAAACTGTACGGAACATAAAATAAAAATCGAAGCTTGGAAATTAAAATGTCAAAAAATTGTCAAATCAAGATGGAAACCCATTGTAGGGCCCCAGAGTGGGCGCCAGAAATGTGTGTGTGAACTTTGTACCTAACTACGGACACAACACTTTAGTAAAATATTAGAGGTTAGAAAATCAAGAAATCTGCAAATGAAACAAACAATGCTAACCAGGTGATTTACTACCTACTAGTAGGTATGAGTTTGATATTATCAGAATTGGACCGAGACTAGTGACAATGCAATACCTAAATGAAGGATTTAATGACAAAAAATGAATAAAAGCTGGATGCAACTTAATCTATTAGTTTTTATTTTTCTATGCAATATGGATGAAAAACTGTATGAAATTGATCTAAAATGAATTGAAATGGATTGAATGTGAATCTAATCTATCAATGATATGGAATTTCTATGAAAAATGAATGAAAACAAGAATCAAAACAATAGCACAATCTCCCCAAATTGCCAAATCGCACAAGCCAGATTCTCCAAATTTGTAGGTGTGTTTGTGAAGGACTGAGCCTCATTTATATAGAAATCCAAGTCCTTTGAGGACTCACAGAAAGCCAAAAATCTCTCCTTAATCAACTCAAATTGATTGTTGAGTTATCAGAAAATAAGAAAGAGTTAACTCACAAAATCATGCAAAATCAGCTTTTTAACTCGAATCAGAGTTCAGATCACTTTTTCAACTCACAATCACATGTTGATTTTGAAAAGTTAACAAATTGAATTGATTATTGATTTAGAGTTTAACTGCTCTTTTGAATGTGCACATGGATAATTATGAATTTATTTAATAATTCAAGTGATTTATTCTCAACTTAACTAAGTTTTGAATAAAAATAATTGATTTATGGGTTAATCAATTATTTAATCAAACTTTATCCCAAACTATATCATTAAATTTGACAGCTTGATTTAATCAATTAAATGAACATTTAATCAATTATTTCTAGGAAAATGATTTATTCTTAAATTAAAAATAATATTAATTAGGAAGAAATGCAATTAAATTAATTAGGTGGAAAAATTAAGTTTAATTAATCAAATATTCAACATATTCAATTAATTACCCCTATGATAAATAAAACATATTCATCACCAAATAATGTTTAATTAGAAGTGATTAGGATAAATTAGGAATATTCCCCAATGCAGAATTCAGATTCGAATCGATTAAGGTTTTGATAGTTTGATGTGCAGATGTGCCTTAGGTTAGGACTTTTATGTTGATTTCGATCGATTTGTTGATGTAGGAGGTCAATGGTCCTATAGCCCATTTTTGGGGTATTATAGCTATCCCATAGTGAATGAAGATATAGCAACTTTTATCATAGGATCATGAAAGTCATGATCTATGTAGGTATTTAACCAGTGACTATCGTAGCTCATTTCATCTTTGAGGTAAAATTTGAGCACCGTTCTCTTTTGAACAAAATATCATCGTCCATCCCTAGCACATGCTATTTAAGATGGAACCTTTAGTAGCTCAAGAATTAACCATAAGTACTATCAATCATAACATATAAAATAAAGAAACACTACAGACCACCCAAAAAATAGCAGATAGTAGCTCCTTGCTATCATGTGATCGACTTAATCTAAGTTGTGAAATCATCATGGGATTGCAATCAAATAAAAAAATTCCACATAGCCTAGCACTAAAAAAGATAAAGGGAACCACAAAAAATAACAACAAAACCCTTTACTTAGCCATTAAAACAAAATGGAAAAAAGCACTAGGACTTAGGAAAATAAAACTTAAGGCATGAAAAATAAAAGGGGGTTGACGCTTAAAACATAAAGCACTAGGAAATAAAGCAACCAAGTCCCCTTCAACAATAATATAACCCATCCTTAATTAACTTTAGAAGACTAAAAAAGGTAACAACCAAATATAAGACTTGATGGTTTTTCTCTAAATGACACATTTTGTAACCCAAAAACCCTAACTGTAACCTCCAAAGAGTACAATAATACTGCAAAATCATGAATTTTTTTCCTAATGGCTCCTGATACCATAAAAAATTGAGGACTGAAAACCTTACCACAATATCGTTCCCTAATATTTAATATGTTCTTTTATCTAATAAATTTATTTTTGGGGGTTATGATCATTTCATGGCAGAAGAACATCCCTATAGCACTTCATATATCAAACTTCTACTAGAGATAGAAAAAGGATGATATAGATGCATTAATTTTAGGACATATTAAGATGTTTTAGAAGAAAATTTAGAACAATGATAGAATACCAAAGAGTATAGTTAAAATTAAAGTATGTTGATTTAGTATGCTTCATGGTTGAAATTTAAAGCAATGTTGTATGGAAGCAGTAAAACCAAGGACTACGTAGATTTAGCCGATGGACTATTAGGTCATTCTCGAACTAGTTGATCAATATATTAAAGAGATGTTGAAGAGTCCAATTAATCCAAAAGTAGAAAGATTTAAAACTTAATCTAAGAATTATCAGAAGGTTCAGAGTGACCTAATAGAGAAAACATGAGTTAGAAAGATAAGAAAATTGGAGGATAACATTATAGAGAAGGATGGAATCACAAAGGAACAAATGACATATTTAAGGAAGGAACATGAAGAGAAAGAGTAAGTTGAGGTAGAATCTACACCTATTATTGTGGATAAGGAGGTAAATCCTCTACCATCTATCCATGTATCAAGAACTAAAAGAAGTTCAACTAGGATATCATCTACAACTCCTGTGAAGAAGTCTACTTCACCGAAGGCATCTAGACCGAAGGTTGAGAAGGCACAATCTGAGTCTATTAGAAGAAGGTCAAAGAAAAAGAGTACTGAACTCGAGAAGAAGAGGAGCAAGGATGATGATGATGATGATTCTTCTACGAAATCTTTTCAATCTCAAAAAAAGATGAGGGTTGAAGGACCCACTGAAGCAAGAATTGTGAAGGAGATACATATGAGCATAGGAAAAGGTGAGAATGTTGTTGATGAGATCTTGAATAAATTCATTAAGCATGGTATTTTAGTTGAATTAAAGAATTATTATCATATATTCGATGAAGTTGAGAGAATTATATTGGAACAAGGTGTAATTTCTCATTTAAACAAATTCAGTAGAACTTTGGTTGAAATAAAGGATCATATATCTAATCATTTATATGGTAAGTTGGATGAGAGGAGGTTAGAATCTCTGGAAGAAGATAAGAGAATAAGGGAAGCATCCATAGCTAATATATTCCATGTAGTTCCAATTGAAGAAATGAAACTGTTTAGAGGTAAAATGTGTGCTAATGAATTTAACAGTATAAACTATGTCAGATGAATTCATTAACTAAACACTTCCACACTAACATTCAAAATACAAGAGAAAGAGGGGCTTGCAAACATAACTCTCAATATAACCCAAGTTAGATTAAAAAAACATAAGGATATAAAGGGATGTCAATGCTAAACCCAAATTATATTAAGGAAGTACACAAGAAAGTCCTATTTCAAGCAATGTAGGATTTGTTTAAAGATGTGTAAAATTAAATATGCAATTGAACCAATTGATTTAATGAGGAAAATAAGATGGATCAAAATGCTAAATGTAATACATCAACCGAATTAAGATATGAAAATAGGTCTAGATTAAGAAATGAAATGAATGATAAAGTACTCACCTTGAAAGGTGTGGAGGAATGTGCCTTTTTTCTCCTAAAACTATGGATCAAAACCTGTGATAGAACTTGCGAATGCAAATTTGTGATCATGATGAAAAACCCAAAAAATGCTATTTTTCCCAAATCTCCAAGAATTGGTCAACTAGGTCACTATGTCTTGGAATAGGTCAACCAGGTCATTATGTCCTAGAATAGGTCAACCAGGTTAGCATCTTCCTAGGATACTGTAGAAATGTCGACCCAATTCTTCATAAATGTCTCAGAAAGTAGTTTCCAAATATGTGGTTGTAATTATGATATCTTGTTACTGCACACAAAAAATTTGTTTTTGGGTTTTGGTGGATGAGGGCTTGCCTTGGTCAAGCCCTAGATTGAGGAATCAACCTTGAAATTGAAATATAAATATGTAAGTATTCACCTTTCTTGTAGAGCCCCTTGTCAATAAGGATTTTGTAGGGCTGGTATGTTGTAGATGTTGAATTTGCAATAAAGGATGTAGGAAATCTCCACAAATGAAATAGATCTACCAAAACCACATCATGGATCCATGGATGTAAATGTGCACAAATGAAAAATATGATGAATTAATCAATGTAAATATCCTCCCTTTATGGCCAATACAATGCTATATCTTGAAGAGGAAATTATCACAAAGGATCCTTGAATCTTTGATGAATGCTTGAAATGCCTTAGGAAATATGCTAACTTGAATGCTTGAATAATTTATCTTGCATGTGTGATTGCAATCATGAAAATTCCCCCTCAAAATGAGGTTCCTATATTTCCTTTTATACTAGTTTTTGAGATGGGAAACAAATCAAGCCACCCTATTTGGCAATTTAATTTCCTGAGACA
Source organism: Chamaecyparis obtusa (assembly GCA_027943335.1). Taxonomy (NCBI): domain Eukaryota; kingdom Viridiplantae; phylum Streptophyta; class Pinopsida; order Cupressales; family Cupressaceae; genus Chamaecyparis; species Chamaecyparis obtusa. The sequence continues at coordinate 272,123 of BSBK01002291.1, read as the reverse complement.
ACACCAGCCCCGAGATTTAAAATCCATAGGGAACAGGTCGACCTATTCTAGAACTATTCAACCTGATGAACTACAATTGATTGAATACCTGAATGACTTGAAGATTCGTGATTAGAGATCACCGAGTTACTGAAATGATATGTAAGATAATTAAATCAGTCATTATGTTGTCACTGATGTCAACTAGTTTTGACAATACTTATCATGTAGGTTACAAACATCTGAACATCTCTAAAAAGAGAGAAAAGATGAAGAACTGAGATATCTACATGGAGAAAGATGGATATGACAGATGAGGATAAGGAATACTTGGGTAACTTATTGATGAGTCTATGATCTCATATTATTGACTTGATTATGTTGCATTAATCTATTATGAAGAAGGAAGTAAAATTGTACAAGACAATGTGGTCGGTAAATGAAGACTTCAGTATACACCGAGCCAGTGCAATGTATACCGAGCGACAGTATTAATCGTGCTTGTATTCACCAATGCATTTCTTTGTTAACCAAGTATGGATAAAAGTATTAAATGCTTAGTTCAACCGACTAAAAATGATGAGATGAAAATTGTTATGATTTCAAGATTGGGGATAAAGTTTGTTATGAGATCCACGGCTGACAATATTTGGAGAAGATCTAAAGGATGGAACTCAAATGTGTTATTGACACAACTGCCGAGGAAGGTTTAAGAGGAAAAATCAATGAAGAAGAATAAGCAGCAAAATTTGATTGTTAATATGAAAATGGTTTATCTGTCTATATAACAGATAAGAGTTTCTTTATTGAAACATGCCAGAAGAAAGAAGACTGTAGAGATTTCATGTGAATACAGTTTAATGCATGCCTGATCAGACTAGTTGAAGGAGAACCGAACTACAAAATAGTACCGAGCATCTAGAGCTATTATTGAGTGAAAGTAATTTGAGGAAGTGAATTGAAATATTGATGAGAGGATTTGTATGGGCTTAGAATAGATCTGAACATCTGCAAATTGAGTTGTATTGTAATCAGATCAACTACTGTTTTAGTTTAACCATTAATACAGAAAATCTCCTAACTAAGTGGACTTAACCATCTTATGTTATGCCCCTATGTCATCCAAGGAATGTACATTTTTATCTTATTGACCCCATAGTGAATGCTGGTCAAAATTTAATTGTTAGTCTTAAATCCTCTAACAAGGTCACACCTAACAGTGTGTTTGTAACCTTTAACAGGGTTGGCTCTTCATCAAGCTCACTTCAGAAGAGCGAAAATTATTTTGGGTTACTGGTCCCAGGTGGTTTTTCCCTTAACAGGGTTTCCACATTAAATCATTGTGTTATGTGTTTTTCTGATGATTTTTTTATTGTCATACTTTATATACTGCATATTTGATTTGATCGGTAATCACAGTGAGTTAATTAACTATTAATTGGTAAAAGGCACAGATAGTTTAATAGTTTATGTTACCAACCTGCAGAATTTATTGAAATTGCTTTGAGTGTTACATCTTTGTATTTGGGACTATAGGATAATTGATCTAACTGATTCACCCCCCTCTCAGTTATTATAACAATTGGTATCAGAGCATTGGTTGCTTGGAACAAAGTTTTAAGGACTTTGGCTGAAAGATTACAAGATGTATAAGAGGGAAGTGTCAAAGCTGAATAAGGAAAACTTTACTAAATGGAAAAGCCAGATGAGACTTCACATATTTGGAATTGGTGATTCTTCTATAACCTTACTAGACAATAGATACATACATCCACTGACTGGACCTTTAACTCTTGATCAGTTGAGATACCGACATGAACACAACATTACTATGATAGAGATTGTTGCTGCTCTATCTGATGTTGAATTTGAGGATGTCAAGACTTGCACTACTGCAAAGAAAATGTGGGATAAACTTGCTCTAGCCCATGATGGTGATGAAAATGTGAAGAGAGCCAGAGCTGAAAGCTTAAGAGGTAGGTTTGATGCTATGAAAATGAAGGAAGGAGAAAATATAGTACAGTACTCAAACCAAATCAAAGAGGTATTCAATGCTATCCGAGGAACCGGCGGTGTCATTGATGAAGATACAGTGGTAAGTAAGATTCTAAGAACCTTGTTGCCTACATATGCAATCAGAATATCTACTATACATGAAATGAGGTCTACACCTAGTAGCACTCTTATTCTTGATAGTCTGATTGGTAAGTTAACAACCTTTGAGTTGAACAATTTTGATAATAGTGTTATACCATATGTTGAGTCTGATTTTATGTCTTCTCTGAAGATCGGTAAATCTAGCAATAAACATAATATAAGGAATGATAGTGATAGTAATACTAATGATGAGCTTGATGAACTTGAAGCTCTTATGGTCCAGAGACTACCTAAAGGTAAAGGTAGATATAAGGGAAAGTTACATTTAGCTTGTTTTAATTGTAAATAAGTTGGCCATATTGATGCTAGATGTCCCAATAGGAAAGAGGAGGATAAAGACAAAGACCGATCTAGTGATGGAAGCTATGGTAGAAGAAATTACAGAGGTTATCGGCACTACAATAGAAATAATCAAGATCATAATGTAAGGGAAAAAAGGATTTTTATTTGGTTGAAGATGAGGACACAACACCGACACTGATGATGATGTTGAGGTAGTGTTTGTTGCAATGAAAGATGATTTTGAAGAGGAGGAAAGGTATGTAGAAACAACACTCATTTCTAAAGTTAGTAAAAATGATACTAGGATCATTGATAGTGGTTGAACACATCACATGACTGGTGATGAAGATAATTTTGATCATCTTGAGCATTATAATGGAGGATCAGTAAAAATGGGTAATGATACACTTTGCATGGTTAAAGGAAAAAGATCTTTATTGATAAATGATAAATCAGATGTGATAATGCTTATTATTACAAGTAGTGTTTGTCGTTGCACCAAAAGATAGACTTGTTAATGCCCGATACAACCACTAGACTTATAGAAGACACGGGAGGTTAAACCATGTCATGAATCCCAAGGGGATCATTGACCATTTTTAAAACAATCTCCCCCTCAGCGTTACCCAAGGAGATTCGAACCTCTGACCAAGCTCTAATACCAGTTGTTACAAGTAGTGGTTTTTTTTGCACCAAAAGATCAACTTGTTAATGCCTGATACAACCACTAGACTTTTAGAAGACACAGGAGACTGTTAAACCATGTCAGGAATCCTGAGGGGAGCGATGGCCATTTTTCAAACACTTATTGGGTAAAAGGACTAAATTACAATTTGCTAAGTGTAGTGCATCTTAACAACTCAGGTCACCGAGTGGCATTTGAAAGCAAGAAGGTGAGAATCTATGATGAAAGTGGAAAGCTTATCGAAACAAGAGGAAAATCAAAAGGTAACTTATTTTATCTTGACAATGTTGAGACTTCTTTTTTAATGGTGACAAATGAAGATACATGGTTATGGCATAAAAGGTTATGTCATGTAAATTTTGATAACATGATTAAGATTAGTAGAAAGAGAAAAGTTAGAGGATTGCCAAGCCTAACTAAACCTGATCATGTTATGTGTCATCAATGTCAGAAAGGGAAGATGACAAAATCTAGTTTTAAAAGTAAAGACTATTCAACAAAAATAATCTTGGAGTTAGTTCACACTGACCTATGTGGTCCCATGAGAACTCAAAGCTATTATGGTGATAGATACTTTATTATGTTTTTTGATGACTATACTATATTAATGACTGTCATGTTTTTAAAAGAGAAATCTGAGGCATTTAAAATGTTTAAATGGTATAAGGCTAAAGTAGAAAAAGAAACTGAAAAAGAACTAAAATGCTTGAGGTCTAATAGAGGTGGTGAATTAATTTCTGATGAATTCACTAACTATTGTAATGAGCATGGCATCAAAAGATAGGTTTCTACACCTAGAGCACCATAGAAAAATGGGATAATGAAAGGAGAAATAGATCTATTGTTGATTGTGCAAGAACACTAATGATAGAGAAAAATGTTGCACAGATGTATTGGAGAGAATTAGTTAGCACAATTGTATATGTCCTGAACTGAGTTCAAGTAAAGAAAGAGACAAACAAGACACCCTACGAGTTATGGTTTGGATACAGACCGAGTATAGCTTACTTCAAAATTTTTGGTAGCAAATGTTTTATTCTCAAAGATGATACGATTGGGAAATTTGACTCTAAAGGTGATGAGGGAATATTCCTTGGATATTCTACTAAAATTAAAGCTTATAAGTGTTTGAATAAGGTTACGAATAAGATGATTGAAAGTGCTAATGTTAGAGTTGATGAATTTGCTAATAAAAATGATGAAGAAAGCACTAAGGAACTCGAAGACTATGGTAGATTTTCTTATGTTTAAGATCCAGAGTATCTATCGAAGTCACAGGCTGAGTCAATCGAGCATCAGGAAAATAACACTGAGGAATAGCAAAGGGAAACCAAGGGTTAGGAAAAAGCTATCGAGCAAGGAAATGAACCTAAACAGAATGAAGAACAAAGAAGAGATCAAGTGCTAGCAAGATTTTTCAGAAAACATCATCCTGAGAATCAAATAATTGGAGATAGGCAAGTAGGCATGATGACAAGAAGTAAGTTAAGACAAAATGCATACTTAGTTTGTGAGTTTGAACCTAAGAATGTTAAGGTTGCACTTGAGAATAATGAATGGATCAATTCTATGAATGAAGAGATAGAACAAATTGAGAAAAACAAGACATGGACTTTAGTACCTAGGCCGAAAGATAAAAATGTTATCGGTACTAAATGGATTTTCAGAAATAAGTTGAATGAGAATGGAGAAGTTAATAGGAATAAAGCTAGACTTGTTTGCAAGGGATATGCACAAGAAGAAGGTATTGATTATGGTGAAACTTTTGCACCTATTGCTAGAATAGGAGTCTACATGTTACTTGCATATGTTGCACATAATAAATTTAAGGTCTATCAAATGGATGTTTAGTTAGGTTTTCTGAATGAAATACTAGAGGAGGTATACATAGAATAATCGAAAGGATTTGTTGATCTAAATCAGAAAGACATGGTATGTAGACTGCACAAATCTTTATATGGATTAAAGCAGGCACCAAGAGCATGGTATGAAAGGTTACATACTTATCTTTTAAGTATTGGTTTTGTAAGAACTAGTGAAAACAACAATTTGTACATGAAGGGAGAATTTTATGATACTATTTTGATTTTTGAAATATTTGTGGATGATATCATCTTTGGAGGACAAGATCATATTTACAAATCTTTTGCTGATGAGATGAGAAAGGAATTTGAAATGTCAATGTTTGGAGAGATTAAATTATTTCTAGGCTTGCAGGTTATTCAGCATAATGATGGAATTTTCATCACACAATCAAAGTACATTAAGGAAGTATTAAGAACATTTGGCATGGAAGATCCTAAACCAACAGGAACACTGATGGTTACAGGCTGCAAATTGACAAAAGATGATGAATCTATAGAGGTAAATTAGACATTGTACCTATCTATGATTGGTAAACTGATGTATCTAGTACACAGTAGGCCTGATATTGCACATGCAGTGGGGATTGTGGCTAGATTCTCTACCAATCCAAAGGATTCACATATGGTTGCAATGAAAAGAATCTTGAGATACATGAAGAAAATAGAGGATTATGATTTATGGTATCCTGAGGAAGGCAAATTTGAACTAAGAGTTTACACCGACGTACATTGGGCTAGAAATATAGATGAAAGAAAGAGCAATACCAAAGGAGCATTTTTCTTTAGTGAAAGACTCATAACTTGGACAAGTAAGAAAAAACCTTGTATTTCTCAGTCTATTGCTGAAGCAGAGTATGTTGTTGCTGCTACAAACTATTCAAACATTGCTTATATTGAACAAGTGTTGGAAGGGATGAATGAGGTAATCACTGAGCTAATGATTATATATTGTGACAACACTAGTGCTATAAATATTTCTAAGAATCTTGTAATGCATTTAAAGAAAGAATATATCAATTAAGTATTATTACTTAAGAGAACAAGTACAAGACAAGTAGGTCAAACTGGAATATGTTACATCAAAGGAGAAACTTGCTGATATTTTTACCAAGCCTCTACTAAAGGACACTTTTGAATACTTGAGGACTAGACTTGGGGTTCATCCCCTATCTACCGATCACTAATGTGGTCTGGAGATTGCATCAACCTAGTCTTATCAAAAGATCATTAATGTTGATGCAACATAGCTCACACTTTGGAATATGTTTAAGGTTGTGAAAGATTTGAGGAGCTAGAATAGAGAATTTGCATATTAGTATACATAGGTACATTGTCTGCACCAAACAACAGAGAGTTACTTGGCTATTGCAGAGCTGTAAATTTTATGTTTTTCTTTGGCATTTTTGTCAAAGGGAGAGATAAACAATATGTGAGATAAACAAAGAGATCAATGAAATATCTATCTAAGGGAAAGATAATCTGAGAAAGTCAAGGAGAGGTTTGAATATTTGTTTCTAAGAATAGAAGGAATTTTAGAGCTGAAAAGATCAAATCCACAGAGAAAAGTTTGCACATGTAATGTTGTTATGTAACATAGTGATTAAACATATTAAATATCAAGCTAGGAAGAGCTTACTGAGCTACAACATTTACTTACATAGTTGTAGAATACATGTTTGGTATGTGTATGACATATTTTCATATTGCTTGTGTTTCCATCAATGCCAAAGGGAGAAATTGATGAACTACAACTGATTGAATACTTGAATGACTTGAAGATCTATGATTAGAGATCACCAAGTTACTGAAATGATATGTAAGATAATTAAATCAGTTATTGATATGAATTGAAACATGTTATTGACACAACTTTCAAGGAAGGTTTAACAGGCAAAATCAATGAAGAAGAATAAGTGGCAAAATCTGATGATTGATATGAAAATGGTTTATCTCTCTATATAAGAGATATGAGTTTGTTTATTGAAACATGCTAGAAGAAAGAAGAATACAGATATTTTGTGTGAATATAGTTGCATGCATTCTTGATCATACTATTTTTAGGAGAACTAAACTATAGAATAGTACCGAGCGTCAAAGAGCTATTACTGAGTGAAAGTAAGTTGAGGAAGTGAATTGAAATATTGATGAGAGGATTTGTATGGGCTTAGAATAGATCTAAACATCTGCAAATTGATTTGTATTGTAATCAGATCAACTACTATTTCATTTTAACCATTGATATAGAAAATCTCCTAACCGAGTGGACTTAACTATCTTATGTTATGCCCCTATGTCATTCAAGGAATGTACATTGTTATCTTATTGACCCCATAGTGAATGTTGGTCAAAAGTTAACTATTAGTCTTAAATCCTCTAACAAGGTCACACCTAACAGTGTGTTTGTAACCTTTAACAGGGTTGGCTCTTCACCAAGCTCACTTCAGAAGAGTGAAAATTATTTTGGGTTACCGGTCCCAGGTGGTTTTTCCCTTAGCAAGGTTTCCACATTAAATCATTGTGTTATGTGTTTCTATGATGATTGTTTCATTTTCATACTTTACATATTGCATATTTTATTTGGTCAGTAATTAGAGTGAGTTAATTAACTAGTAATCGATAAAAGGCATAGACAATTTAATAGTTTATGTTACCGGGCTGCAGAATTTATTAAAATTGCTTTGAGTGTTACATATTTGTATCTGGGACTGTAGGATAACTAATCTAACTGATTCACACCCTCTCATTTATTCTAACACAACCTAGTTGACCTATTCCAGAATAGGTCAATTGTGTCAACATGTTCCAAGGTTGTCCCACAAGGAGCTAATCCTAGGGTCTTAGAGATTGCATAGTTGAAAAGAGTAAAAATGGGACAGAACAAGAGAAGAAGGTGGGTGTGCATCAATCCCTCCATGGTTCATAAATCTAGTATAGGGATGAGAGCTAAAAGGTCTTAAATAATGAGTGCACCCATTTTAAGATGGTACATTTATCCCCCACCTTAGTGGGAGTATGAGTTGCCTCAAACTCATGGTAAAGTAGATCAAAGAGAAAGAGTTGATCATATCATGACTAAGGAGATGAAGAAACCATCAAGCTCCCATTGGAATTGAGTCTTCATCATATCCAGAGCCAAAATAGGAGAGATATCACTAACAAGAAACTGTAGCCAACTCAACCAATAAGGTTTGTATCCCTTATTGTGAACTACACAAGAAAAAGAAAAAGAAAAAGAAAAATGATGCAAGAGCATCTCAGGTCCTTGGCAATCTTGTGTCACCAAAAACAAGTTTGAGTTTTGCTATGTTGCTCGGTTCTTTCTTTAACCGAGTTGGCTCAGTAGTTCTTTGGTTTCCTTTATTAACTGAGATTGGTCAGCTAATTCCTTGGTGCTCGGTTATCTTTTCATGGCGCTCAGTTATCCTCGCTTATCAAGTTATTTGTTTTAGTTTTCTATTGATGGTGGATCTGAAGGCTGACTTGTTCAATAGCCTCTTGTATATATTATAATCTTTTGTTTGTAGTTTAGAGGATTATTTTTTAGGAGATAGAAGTTAGAAGATTAAACATAGTTTCAGATCCTCGCATGTTGGAGGACTATTGTGCTTGAATTGTAATATATGGCCCTAACTAGGAAGGCCTTACAGCCCAACATGTATGAATCAATTTGAAGAAATATAAGGATTTGATCTGCATTCTCTCTCTCTCATTTGTGTGTTATTGCTTCTGTGTGTGATCTCTGGAAGGTAGACCTAGATTAGGGTGTTCCTTTTTCCCCTGTCCTCATCCTCCCTTGTGTCAGGGGGTATCAGAGCTGAGGTGAGATCTGGATCTAGGTTTGTGAATCTAGGTTTGAGGGTTCCTTCTTGTCAAAACCTAGTTGATTTGTTGTAGGGTAGCAGATTGTGATCTGGAATACAATTGTAGAGGATTTCAAGATGGTTCAAGGGAGGCAAGATGTGGATCTAGGATTGGAAGACATGTTGAGACAACTTGCTTCTAGATTAGAAGTTGAGACGGCCCAGCGAAGAGGAAGACATCTTGAAGATGTTAGTGATGATGAAATTAAGGAAGAAAAAGATGATGTAGAACCTGTACCGGTGATGGATCAAGGTGAGGAAATATTGTTGAAGGCTTTGACAAATCTGAAGTCTACACCACATTTCAATCCTCTTGAGTATAGTGTAAAATTGGATTTGGATGAATTGGTGGACTGGATCACCAAGATGGAAAAGTATTTTGAATATGAAAATGTCCTTGAGGAAAAGAAGGTGAAAATTGCAAGCACAAAGTTAAAAATTCATGCATCCTTATGGTGGGAACATCTACAATTGGATAGAAAGAGGAAAGGAAAAGACAAAATTAAGGTATGGAATAAGATGGTGAATAAGTTGAAAGTAAATTTTTTACCTTGTGATTATCAGATTAACCTATTTAAGTGAATGCAAAGTTTGAGGCAGAAAGATATCTTGGTAAAAGATTATACTGAGGAATTCTATAGATTAGATATCAGATCTAGACATGATCAAGATGATGTGGAAAGAATTTATAGGTACCTGAATGGATTGAAAGTTTCCATCCAAGAAGAAATCAGTTTGGTTAAATTGGAGAACATTGAAGAAGCTTATCAGTTTGCCTTGAAAGCTAAGGAGAAATTAAACAAGAGACATGAGAAAAGACAAAGAGGTAGAGGTGGTATATTCCCTAGAGGAAGAGGTAGATCTTATGGTGAAAACAATAGATCTGATCTGGAAAAGACAAATCTGGATAAAGGCAAGACCGAGTGGAATGGTGAAATTTCATCTAGAGGAAGAGATAATAACTATCAACGTGGTTATAATAGAGGTGGTTTCCGAGGAACTTTTTATATTTGTGAAGAAGAAGGACATAGATCATTTGAGTGTACACATGCAAGTAAGAAGGTCGGTAGCAGTAGAAATTCTTTGGTGCAAGAGGAGTCACCGAATGAACCTAAGAAGGAAAAGAACTTGATGGTAAGGAGGGAACTTTGGAGTGAAAGTAATAAGGAAGATCCAGTAAGGAAAATTTTGTTCAAGACCACGTGTAGAGTTTTTGATGAAGTGTGGAAGGTAATCATTGATAGTGGAAGCTTAGAGAACTTGGAATCTGAGGAAATGGTTACAAAGTTGCAATTGAAAAGGTTGGGACACCCGAAGCCCTATCAAATTTCATGGATCAAGGATGAGAATACACTCTTGGTAAGTGAACAATGTTATGTGAATTTGAAAATTGGAAAGTACTATGATAAGGCGTTATGTGATATCATGCCCATGTATTGTCATCATATTCTGTTAGGTAGACCTTGTGAATATGATAGACATGCTATATATGATGGGAGATTGCATAAATATACTATTTGGGCTGATGGGAGAAGACAAATCTTGTTACCTTTGATTGGAAAACCTATTAGTAGTGTTTGTACATCTATGAAATTTTTCTTGGTGGAAGGAAGAAATTTTGTTAAGGATTTGAAGAATAATGATGTATGTTTTGTTGTGATTCCTAACAAACCAAGTAAGAAAATAGAGGATAACTTACCTGAAGAGATTGATAAGTTACTCACCAAGTATAGAGAGATCATTTCTAATAATGTACCTAATGGTTTGGTACCAATGAGAATCATTGATCATTTCTTGGATCTAATCCCTGGAGCTAGTTTATCGAATAAGGCACCACATCGGTTGACACCTATCGAGAATCAGGAATTGACCCGATAGATTCAAGAATTGTTGCAGAAAAATTTGATCCGAGAAAGTTTGAGTCCTTGTGCAATACTAGTTGTATTAGCACCTAAGAAGAATGGATAATGGAAACTGTGTACTGATTCCAGAGAAATCAATAAGATAAAAGTGAAATATAAGTTTCCTATATCGAGACTGGATGACATAATGGACAATTTGACTAGAGCAAATTATTTTACCAAAATTGATTTGAAAAGTGGGTATCATCATATTAGAATCAAAGATGCTAATGAGTGGAAGACTTCTTTTAAGACAAAAAAAGGTTTGTATGAGTGGTTGGTTATGCCTTTTTCTTTAACTAATGCACTGAGTACTTTTATGAGATTTATGAATGAAGTTTTAAAGAAATTCTTAGGTAAATTAGTGATTGTATACCTAGATGATATTTTGATATTTAGTAAGACCAGAGAAGAACATTTTTTGAATGTTAAACAAGTATTGTAGAGGTTTAAAGAAGAAAAATTGCTGATAAATTTGAAAAAGTGTTCTTTCATGCAAGAGGAAATTGTGTATTTGGGATTTGTGATTTCAGCTGATGGTTTGAAAATGGATCCTGAAAAGGTTGAAGCTATTTTAAATTGGCCTACACCTAAGAATGCTAGTGAGGTAAGATCATTTCATGGTTTAGAAAGTTTTTACCAAAAGTTCATTAGGAATTTCAGTTTAATTTGTAATGTTATGACTGAGACTATGAGAGGAGATAAAAGAGAATTTAAGTGGACACATGGAGCTAATAAAAGATTTGAGACTCTGAAGTAGAAGGTTGTTAAATTTCCTATGTTAGCACTACCTAATTTCAATAAGGTATTTCAAGTAAAATGTGATTCAAGTAGAAGTGCAATAGGAGCTATGTTGAGTCAAGCAGGTAAACCTACTGCTTTCTTTAGTAAAACGTTGAATGATGCAAAAAGGAAATATTTTGTGTATGATCAAGAATGCTATGCTATTGTTCAAGCCCTGAAGAAATGGAGACATTATTTGATACCGAGAGAATTTGTGTTGTATACCGATTATAAAGATTTATGGTATTTGGGTAGTCTAAATGAGTTGAATCAAAGACGTGAAATGGGTTGAATATTTGCAGACTTATACAATTGTGATAAATCATAAGAGTGGAGTCACTGATCGAGTTGCTGATGCATTGAGTAGAAGAAGATCTTTGATGACCGAGATGAAAATTGAAGTTCTTGGTTTTGATCACATGAGAGATTCGTATGAATTTGATCTTGATTTTTTTGAGACATGGAGAAAGTGTAGAGCACCTATACAAGATCAATTGAGTACTAAATGGGAAGACTATTTCATTCAAGGAGGTATGTTGTTTAAATGTATTTAGTTGTGTATACCGAGAGGATCAATGAGAACTAATTTGATAAAAGAGAAACATAGTAGTGGTTTGGCTGGACACTTTGGTGTTGACAAGACATTGAATTTTCTTCAGGAGAAATAATTTTGGCCACAGTTCTATAAGGATGTTCATAAATTTGTGAAAAGTTGTGTAATTTGTCAAGTTGCAAAAGGAGTAAGTTAGAATACTAGATTGTATACACCAATTTTTATTCCTCAGAAACCTTGGATTGATATTGGTATGGATTTTGTTCTTGACTTACCAAAGAGAGTGAGAGGTAATTATTCTATATTTGTTGTTGTGAATAGATTTTCAAAAATGGCACATTTTATACCTTGTAGAAAGACATTAGATGCAGTACATATAGAAACTATTTTCTTTAAGGAAATTGTTAGATTGCATGGATTACCAAGGAGTATCATCTCTGACCAAGATAGTAAATTTGTTGGATACTTTTGGAAGACCCTTTGGAAAAAGTTTGGCACTGAGTTGAAGTATAGTTGTACATTTCACCCACAGATTGATGGAAAAATAGAAGTTGTGAATAGAAGCTTGGATAATCTTTTGAGATGTTTAGTTGGAGACACACCAAGTAATTGGGATCCTGTGTTGGCACAATCAGAGTTTGCATACAATAATTTAGTGAATAGGAGTACTAGAAAAATACTTTTTGAGATTGTAAGTGGCATACAACCAAGAGGTATATTAGACTTGAAGGATATTACTAATGAAGAGAAAAGAAATGCTAAAGGAGTAAAGTTTTCAGAGTTCATGAAGACATTGCACAAAGATGTGAAACATAAGTTGGAGAAAAGTAATTAGAGATACAAAGACAGAATTGATAGATCTAGAAGACATAAGACTTTTGTAGTCAGTGATGAATTAATGGTTCATTAGGAGAAAGGCAGATTTCCTGTTGGAACATATGGGAAGCTGAAATTGAAAAAGTTTGGTCGTTGCAAGATTTTGAGAAAATTTGATAGTGGAAATGCTTATGAGATTCAGTTACCTGATGACATGGATATGTCACCTATATTCAACATTGCTGATTTTTATGAGTACAATGAATCAGATGAAGAAATGACAGTATCGAATGATTATCCTAAGAAATAGATAGAAGAAGTTGAGAAAATTTTGGAACAAAGAATTGGTAGAAGTACAAGAGGAAAATAGTATATGGAATATCTCATAAATTGGAAGAATAGACCGATTGAAGATAGTTCATGGATTTCAAAATCTTAGTTGGATTCAGCTCAGGTTGTACCTGTTGCATGATTTAGAGAATCATTTCAAATAACCCCAGGTGTCTGATGCAGGAGAATCTTGGGTTCTTGGCAATCCTGTGTCACCAAAAACAAGTTTGAGTTTTCCTGTGTTACTCGGTTCTTGCTTTAACTGAGTTGGCTCGATAGTTGCTCAGTTTCCTTTGTTAACCAAGATTGGTCAGTTAATTCCTTGGCGCTTGGTTATCCTTGCTTATCAAGTTGTTTGTTTTAGTTTTCTATTGATGGTGGATCTAAAGGATTAATTTTTTGGTAGCCTCTTGTATATATTGTAATCTTTTGGTTGTAGTTTAGAGGATAAGTTTTTAGGAGATAGAAGTTAGAAGATTGAAGATAGTTTCAGATCCTCGCATGTTGGAGGGCTATCGTGCTTAAATTATAATATCTGGCCCTAGCTGGGAAGGCCTTATAGCTTGGCATGTATGAATCAATTTAAAGAAACATAAGGAGTTGATCTGAATTATCTCTCTCATTTGTTTGTTATTACTTCCATGTGTGATCTCTATAAGGTATATTACTATTAGGGTGTGCCTTTGGCCCCTTTCCTCAGACTCTCTTGCATCAAAAAAGAAAAGAAAAAGGTGTGTTTCAATGTCTATAAAGTGTGTGTGGCATGCTAGTCAACACATCAAAGATTAATTGAATGGTCTAGAAATTGTGTGTGGCATGCTAGTCAATTCATCAAAAGGATTCGACCTCAAGGGAACTCCATGTCCCAAAAAGAAGAATTGAAAGATGACCTAGGCATAAGAATGTGTGTTTACTTAAGGGATTGGAAACACGATCAAGCTTCCTAGACTATCAATAGCCCAAAGATGGATCAAAAAATGATCAGGCCTCTTAGACTGTTAGTAATCCAAAGAGGGATCAAAAGAAAAGGATCGGACCTCTTGGACTATCATAAATCCAAAGAGAGATCCAAAAGAACAAAGATGAAGCCCCCATGAACTATCAATAGTTCGATAGAGGAAACTAAACTATCAACGTGTGTGCATGTGTGCAAAGTGAGCAAAGTGTATGCCCCCACATTAAAGAGATTGAAAAATGCCTCAATGGGAGAAATTGCTTTAATAAAAGCATACATGCATCCATGAAGAATGTTTCCACTATGAAATTCCCCCAAGAGAGAACACTTCAAGTGAAATAAACACATGAAAAAAGAGAGAACATAAAGGGATCTACTAACTGAGGGGTCAATATGATCATATCATAATATGTAATATTATATTAAGTATGAAATTCCATCATTCTCCAAAGGAAATATAACTAGAACACAATGGAGGAAAAATAACATAAGATGTACAAAGAATAGTCTTTTTGGGTCAGTGACATAAAGACCAAAAAGAATTGATGCTACTATGTCATGAGAATCCAAGTAGACTACACAAGGGAAAATATACAAAAAATAGGACATAGACAACATAACATTTAATGATAAATAGAAGAAGAGAGGTACAAATAGAAGAGTCATCTAAAGTGATCTAGATAAACATATAAAAAAGAATACAACACGGGAGGAACTAAACACAAACACACAAAGACCACCAAGCTAGAGAAGTCCACTTCAATCATGTTGTGTTCCCTCCCCATCTCAATCTAAAATATTAGGGAAAGGTGAGAAACTCGCAAGAGGAACAACATCCAACACAGTGGGAACCACCCCCAAATCCAAGTATGGACTCTAGGGGGGTCACTGTGCTCTTCACTAGGAGTGAGTGTTAGCTGCATAGAAATCATGTTAGGTAAATCATAATCCATATCAATATTTTCATATTCATCATCACTAACATGTGTATTAGAAATATCATCATCAAGGGTATCTTCCATATCAAGATTAATAGAATCTAAAATATGAATATAATCATCACATTTATCCATTTGCATATTGTTATTTTGATTCACTTCCCCTAAATGCTCAAGCATGGGCTAATCAAAGAAATACAAGGATTGAGATGAAAAATAAATTTGAGAAGAAAGAGTGTGAGCCTTAGCCTTAGCTTGATAGTTCTTCAGATGCTAACAAGAATGTTGGTTGCGAATAGTTTTACAAGATAAACTTGAAGGATTAGGTTCAATAATCATAGGTTTCAATGAGGGAAAGACTATGGGTTGAGAAATGATAGGCAGAGGATTAGGTGGGATAGTTAAGATGGCTATAGGAGTATCAACCTTAGGAAGGCTAAGCTCAAGAATCTTTTCTACCTTGTATTGATGATAGGATCAATAAAGATGATCATGATGGTTATGTGGTTTTTGAGGGAGAGATGCCTAAAAAAAATCTACCTTAGCACAATCTCAAGGACATGGAGGTTTATAAAGAGAATGATTAATGGTGACAACTTATCCTTTATGAGGACATTTTATGCACTTATGAATAGGAGAGGCTACAACTTGCATGGAAGAGAGCCACATAATACCAAGATTAACTTAAAATTGATCGGAAGTAGGAATAAAATCAAGGGCAGTATGAACAACCTTATCATAAAGGGTCACATGAAGATTGATATAACCTTGAGGATGACAAAAAAGCCCATTACAAGTTTGAATCTAAAAACTATATGTATCATAGGTATCCTTATGCAATCCTTTATAAAAAAGATGTTTTTTATTGGTAACATTCACGGAGGAATAGGGATCAATCAAAACACCATGAGAAGGGATATGAGCTACCCTAGCAATAATATAATTAAGACCATTAGGTTCTTTAAACATATTATAATGATCAAAGGTGATAGGAGGTATAGGTTTAGGTTTGTGTGAAGGTAAAATCAAAGGTTAAGTTTGAGACTCAACATGATTAACTACATGATTATCTTCTTCTTCCTTTTCATCATAACTAATATTAGTAAAAAGAGAATAAGGTTGATTAATGACATTTGTTGAATGTGAAGGTAAGGGTTTGGTGTAAATTTGTAAATTTTGATTAGGAGGTGCTACGGGTTTATTCATACTATTAACCTTAGCATCAATAGGTATAACATTGCAATCAATAAGATCTTGAATAGAAATCTTTAAAGCATAACACCTTTGAGTATCATGACCAGGGTGACGATGATATTGATAAAAGAATTTTGATCAAAAGAATTAGGCATTGGTTTTCAAGTGTCAATAGGATGGATAAGAGGAAGTTTAATAATGTTATCATTAATCAGCTTCATCATCACTGCGTATAAAGGTTTAGATTAAGAAGTGTTCTTACAATTAGGATGATACACAGAGGAAAAATTATTTGTACCTTTGGATGTATTAGTCACATGATCATCAACTATGTTGGTTGACTTGTGAATATTGATGTAATTGTTAGGTTTAGAGAACTTGTTTTGATGAATGGTGACACCACTCTTATCAATAATAATAGGATCCATTGGAGTAGAGCTCTCAATTTGTCTTACTTGAAACTGATAATGTTGATGCACTGCGCAAAGATTTGAAATGGAATTATAATCAATAAGGAGAATCTAATCTCTAATGTCTTTTTTAAAATTAGAAATAAAAATAAGTTGAATATCATGATCATGCACATGATAATAAATTTGAGCATACAAGTTTTTGAATCTACCAATAAAGTCACCAACTTTTTTAAAAAATTTCTTACAACGCATTAAATTAGTAAAAGAAATATGAGGATCAATATTGTTTTGAAATTGTTGATTGAGAGCATTAGAGAGCATTTGAAAGGAATTAATAGAATAAGGAGGTAAAGATAAATACCATTGCAAAGCTTTATCCCTAAAAGTACATATGAATAACTTAGCCATGAGCCTATAGTTGTGAGAAAAATAACTACATATAGTTTGGAAATTCCTAACATGAATCAAAGGATCACCCTTACCATTATAAGTCTCGAGATGAGGTATCTCAATATGTTGTTGGATAAGAGCACAAAGGATATCTAAGGAAACAAGATTAGCAATGTCACATATAGGGATGTTGTACTTAGATTGAATGAATTGAGCCACTTGTTGTTGCAAAGAGGTGACAGTTTGAACCAAGCTACTAATGGTAGGGTTAGAAGATAAAATAGTAGGTAGAGACATATCGAATGTACTAGGAAATTTCTAGGAAGCAGAAGGAAAATGTAAGGATGTTGGTGGAGCATCAAAAGGAATGGGAAGGGGATTGGAATATGTGAAAGGAATGGCATTGTATGAAGGTAATGAAGAAGGTATGTAAGTAGGCTAAACTATTGAAGGAAGTGAAGGGTTAGAAAGATCAACACTTAAAGGATTGGAGACTTTGGTATAATTTTTAATGATAGGTGGCACATAGGTAGGAATAATATGAATAGTGGTAGAAATAGGAATAGAAGGTCCAATGGTTGTGCAAGGAGGAATATATCCTAACTCTTGAGTACATTATATCAAAGGCTTGGCATGAGTATTGATAAGGTGTGATATACCATGAAAAATGGAGATGTTATTATCATCATGAGTGATAAGCTTCTTAAAATCCTCAATAGTGACAACACTATAGGGATTTTTGTTCTCTTGCACAACCCAATTTTCCAATTTATCAAACTCATGAGAGAGATTATCAACTTGGGAAGGAGGAACTCTTAAGACTTCATATTCATCATGGGATGAGTGAGAAGAGTTATTCTCCACTATAGGATTAGGATCTTGAGGGAAAATATTAGTATCATCATCGATCCTAGGAAAAAAAGAGGAATTATGATCAAAAAATCCCATGAGTCTATGGCTTCTCCTAACGGGAATGCTAGAGGTTGGACTTAGTGTAATATAGCTCATAAAATAGGAGATCACAAAAGGAAAATCTAATCAGATCTAACATAATTATCAATGTAATAAATATCATAACAAGAAAGATCTAACCACACAAGTATAGGTAAATATAACTCCAAAAATAAGGAAAGAGGGAATGTGTTGCATTTACCAAAATGATTAGTGAAGGTGAACACACAAGATAATGAAAAGGGAAATCTAACACCAAGATCAAAAGAAAGTTGTAACATGTCAGGTTCACCAAAAAATTTAGTGAAGGTGAACACACAAGATAATGAAAAAGGAAATCTGAAACCAAGGTCAAAAGGAAGTTGTTTCACATCGGTTTCACCAAAAATTTTAGGGGGAAAATGGGTGCTAATGAATTTAACAATATAACTATGTGAAATGAATTCATTAACTAACCACTTCCACACTAACATTCAAAATACAAGAGAAAGAGGGGCTTCCAAACATAAATCTCAATATAACCCAAGTTAGATTAGTAAAATCCAAGGAGATAAAGGGATGCCAATGGTAAAACCAAATTATATTAAGTATGAAAGAAATTCCTCTTTCATGCAATGTAGGATTTGATTAAATATGTGTAAAACTAAATGTGCAATTGAACCAATTTATTTAATGAGGATAATAAGATAGATCTAAATGCTAAATGTAAGAAATCAACCCAATTAAGATGTGAAAATAGCTCTAGATTAAGAAATGAAATGAATGATGAAGTAATCACATTGAAATGTGTAGAGGAATGCACCTTTTTTATTCAAAAACTACATATTTGACCCTGTGACAAAATGTCTGACTGCGGATTCACGATCATGACAGAAAACCCAAAAAAAAAAAATTTCCCAAACCTCCAGGAACAAGTCGACCAGGTCACCGTGTTATAGAATAGGTCGACCAGGTCATCATGTTCTTGGGATACTGTAGCAAAGTCAACCCAACTTCTTTGGAAATGTCTCACAAAGTAGTTTCCAAATTTGTGGTTGTAATTCTGATATCATGTTTCTACACACATAAAAGCTTATTTTTGGGTTTGGGTGGATGAGGGCTTGCCTTGTTCAATCCATAGATTGAGGAATCAACCTTTAAATTGAAATGTAAATATGTAAAAGAAATAAGAAAAATGTAATTATTTACCTTTCTTGTATAAACCCTTGTCAATAAGAATTTTGTAGGGCTTGTATGTTGTAGAGGTTGAATTTGCAATAACAAATGTAGGAAATCTTCACAAATGCAATAGATCTACCAAAACCACATCATGGATCCATGGATGTAAATGTTCACCAATGAAGAAGATGATGAATGCCTCAATTTAAATCTCCTCCCTTGATGGCCAACATAGTGTTAGATCTTAAAAAGGAAATACTCACAAAGGATCCTTGAATCTTTGATGAATGCTTGAAATGCCTTAGGAAAGATTGAATACTTGATCTTGGACCTGTGATTGCAATCATGAAAATTCCCCCTCAAAATGAGGTGCATGGGCTTCCTTTTATACTAGTTTCTAGGTGGGAAAATAAAGAAAGCCAACAGAGGCACCCTATTTGGAAATGTAATTCCCCAAGACAACATCGGCCCTAGGATTTAAAATCCCTAAGGAACAAGTCGACTTGGTTGACTTATTCCAAAATAGGTTGACCTATTTTGGAATAGGTTGACCTAGTCGACCTATTCCAAAATAGGTCTACTAGGTCGACATGTTCCAGGGTTGGCTCACACGTAGCTAACCCTGGAGTCTCAGAGACTACATAGTTGAAAAGCATAAAAATTGGATAGAACGGGAGAAGAAGAGGGGCATCAATGAATCCATCCATGGTCCATAAAGTTGGTAAAGGGATGGAAGCTAAAGGTCTTAAATAACAAGTGCATCCATTTTGAGACAATACATAAAGAATTACTTGAAGAAACTAAGAAGAGACTAAAGACAAAATCAAGAGTCAACATTGTGATGGATGATAGGTAGATCAAGTTGTTGAAGAAATTTATGACATTATCAGCAGAATATTTTTGGAAGTGAGAGATGGTTTTCCAAAGAAGGATCCTAGGACCAAGAGAAGGGAAGACAAACAACTTGTTCATGAATAATGTGTTTCTACTATTAAAGAACCAACTATTTTTATTGTCAGAGTACTAGTTACTCTTGATGTGCATGATGAAGAATAAATTGAGAAGGAAAATGAACCCTTCACTGATCCATAAAACATAATCACAGAGGAAGAATTAAGAGAGATAATGTCAGGAAAAGGAGACTCAACAAACAAACTAGTTGAGATTGAAGTTGAACTAATAAAGGAGGAAGATGAACATACAAATGATGTTCATGTTATGGATATAGAGGATACCAGAGGAGAAGAGGAAAGGTTTGGTAAAAGTCCTATTATGTAAGAGACGGTAAGGGAAGAAGAGGAGTCTGAAGAGCTTGAGAAGAAAGCTAAAAAAAAATTTGGAGAAGAGAAACCGGATGAAATAAAGAAAGATCAGACATGAACATGACCATATTCTAGTAAATCCAAAGAATTTTTGGAAAGAGATTCACTTGAAGCCCTTGAATCATTTTATTTACATGGCCCAATTGGTCTAGAGAATATGGAAGAAGACGAGTTAAGGAGAATTACAATATTAGCTCAAGCCAAAGCTATTGCAAAATCTTTGAGAAAAAAGGAGAAGGAAGTAAGATTAATAACCAAGGTAGTTGATGTTCTCACAAAGGTATTGCAAAATATTTAGATCAACCAAGGTAATTCTGCACTTGATCAATGAGGAACTTCTGAATAACTTTGATGTGTACTTTGAGTCTTTGGAGAAGGCAGTTGAAGATAAAATTTACAAGGAGTTTGTGTCAAAAATATTTCATCATTTATGTTCTTTGATTAGTCAGGATGGAAAATCTTTAGATGATGGAATTAATCAGATTAAAGCTTCTATCAAGGATGGTAGTAATATTTTGTAGTTATGTACCAATCCTTTCATTAATGTTTTTGATATTGATGATTTTTTTAAGGATAATGAGAAATTATTGGAAGATAAGGAAAAAGCCTTGATTCATCATAGGATTTTTCTTCTAATCATATGAAGGAAGTTTTCAAAACAAATTATAAGATCAAGGCTTTGGAAGTGGAAAGGCGTAGAATTATTAGGAGATTCTTTGACTTGAGGAACCTAATAGTTCCTAAGTTGGACATTTTGTAGAAACACTTAGAAGATGTAGAAAGAACAAGAAAGGAACCTTCCCCACCAAACATTATACATGTTGAGGAATCATTTTATCTAATATGTGGGAAGATTCAGATTCTAGACATTCTGAGGAAATCATGGAATGCAGATTGTATAGATTTGAAGGATACTTTCTCAGATGTGTTCAAATTTTTGTAAGTAGCACTTATAACTTGTATATATTCAAGCAGAAAGTATCATATTTTGGTAGAGATTTTTATTTTTTTTCCCTTCCTTTTCCATTGATGTCAAAAAGGGAGAGATAAGTGAAAAATGATGTTTTAGAGAAATACTCATCATAGGGGGAGCTTCAATTTTTTTTGAAAAGCTTTGTGGCTTGGAATTTTGGGATGGATACTTAGTCATTTTTCACTAAGTGTTGTCATAAATTCCAAAGGGGGAGATTGTTGGAAAGGTTCAATCTATAATTCATAATATGTTTTCATTGATGACAACTACATTCATCAATCTTAGACATATTTCATTTGAGATAGTTTACTAGAGGATTTGATGTATGAATTCTCTAAGTATCAGAAGAAAAGTAGAACATGGTCGGATAGATTAGATTGGTACGGATAGATGTCAAAGAGTTCAATCTTTCCATGGTAGAGTATACAAGTAGCCATCCTAATATATCTAATCCGATCTTCATAGATTCTAGAGTTTTAGTATGCATGATATATTCATTAATGAATATCAGGGTGACAGTTTTGGGCTAGAATAGATCAATTCAATACAAACAATCAGAGTGCACTTGGATAATTAGTTTGGAGCATTGTTTTGGTGATTTATTATGGTTGATCTGACATGAGAGGATATTGTATTCAGTTATTAAGCTTTGATTTTATTTTTTTTATCAAGTCTTGGTGCGAAGGATTGCACATGTTATGTTATCTTGTTTTGGGTTGAAAGACCTATGTTTTTGGGCTAACGATCTCATATATAAGATTGAGTTTTGGTTGCAAAGGGTATGAGTATTTTTTTGATGGTGTGCGAGCTATATTGATGTAAAAATTGGTAGTGTATGATTCTCTTGGAGCTTCATTGGAAATGTATAAGAATTATTGATGTCATTAGATAGTTCATTTTTGGGACTATAAGTCCTCTCTATATTGTAATTTGTATATGATTGGTGAACCCAACTAAGGGCCAGATCTGTGTTTTGTAAGTGATTTTTAATCTCTAGGATGTAAGGATAAATGCATGTGCATTCCTCTCATATTTACTTATACCTTTAAAAAGGTATGTATTCCTACATTCATGAGATAATTGTGGGTATCATCTTCACCGAGGTTTTTCCCTTAAGAGGGTTTTCCTCAAAAATAAATCATGGTGTTATGATTCTTTGTGTGCTTATTCTATTATGTTTACTTTAATTTATCAGTGAACTTCATTTTTTCAATTGGTTAAGAAAACAAAATAACATTGATGCATTGATTCACCCCCCCTCTCGGTGCTTCCTAATTCTAATAGGCTACTTTATCAAATATAGGGTCTGTCATGGTGAGGTTGAAAGGGTTATTCACAGAGTTGAAAAATCATGACTTTCCTTGCCCTTTTAATCTTGATGATTCTATGGTCAATACTAATGAGTTGGTCAAACTATTTGATCAACAATTAAATTAATCAGACCTCTTAATGCTCCACATAGTTCTAGATCCTTCTACTTTTTAGAAGATGCTCAATCTGGTTGTTCAGCTCCAGGTTTTGCTTGAGTCAGAGTACAATGACCTCAACACCATATCTTTCATAAAACTAATAGAGGTGGCATAGGAATACTAGTGTCTCAAGCTTTGGGTCTTGCCTACAGAGGATAATTGGAAGCCTTTGCAAATAGTCATCAAAAATATCCTTGGAGCAATCCATTAGGCAACAGTTGTACAAAGCCAAAGATTAGGGTTCTAAATCCCACTGGTAGGATTCCCCTCAGAGTCACCAAAACTATGAATAAAATTATGCAAGTCCGCTAAGTAAAGTTCCTTAGTCCTTTTTTTCCTTAATGACATCTTTCTCTTTTTGAAGGAGAAACACAGAGTCTTCCACTTATCTTCTTGGCATTGTTTCGAGGTGTTCTCTTCTTTTATTTTTCCAAAAGCCCTGTTGGAGCACAAAATCTATTATGAGCACTCACAACATTCCATTTTTACTGGTTGGATTGGGCATTTCTTAAGATTTGCACTTGGGTGTCTTGCATACGTTTCACTAGATTTATCTTTTGTTTGATGTATTTTCAATGTTGTTTTTCCATGCATCTTCCATTTGCAACTGAATGGCTCCACATGGCTTTCGTTCACTAGCTGAGTTTTCTTTTTTGTTGTTGGCATAATATTTGATGAAATGATAGAATTTTTTGTGCATGATGAGTAGTTGCAAAGCAGACAAGGGAAGTATGATTATGCTAGAGTATTGGGCTCTAGTTTTCATCCTTCCAGGGCAATGATAGAGTTTTCATTGTCTCAACTCTGTAGATTTTTTCCACATCTCATGTCTTCGAACTGTTTGCAATTAAATGTAATGATGTCTATTTTTATCAATTAGTATTTATAAATAGAGGTTTTAATTAGAACAAGGATTTATAATTTTAATAGAAGAACAATTTTGCAAGCCTTAAGATTGTAATAAACTATGAAATTATCAATAATCAATTGTTATTTGGACCTTTGATCTCTATTGCATTGTATTTTTTTCATGAATGTTTTGTAAGATTTGATGAAAAAAATAATTATTAAGCCTAAGAAACCTACATGCAAAAAACTTGTCACAAGGAAGAAATATGAAGGAAACAAAAAAAGGGTTTTGCTCTAACAATATGAAAGTTTATTATCAACCAAAAGAATGAATAAAAATATACAATGGATCAATCCTTATAGAAGGAGATCATAAAACCTAATAAGAAACCCTAATAGGTAAATAGGCATTTAATAATTAGATTTAATTATTAAATGACTAATGAAAGTGCACAAAGTGAAATATTAAGAGGTGGTAAAGTTAATTTAATCAATGTAATTAAACTAATTCTTTACTCTAATACCACCCCTTAAGATGAGCAACAATGGAGCTACAAAAAATGCAAGAAAGAAGAAAAGGAACTACAATGCTTAATGAAAATTTGGGTCCCGACAACATGGACTGATGAGGTACCCAATCACAACCAAATCTCTATGAAAAAGAGAAATAGGGAAAACCACATGGGTAAACCCCTCCTCCAAAAAGAGATAGAAAGATGCAAAAAGGGGAGAAAAAGAAATGTAGGTAGGCCTCACTGAGACCCCCCAAGGAAAAATTCTTCACCCCAAGTATAGAACACAACTAAAGATACCGTGGGGATGCAAAAGGATTAGTGAACATGTCAACAACCTGCTCCGAAGTGGGAACATACTCCAAGATGAGAGAACCATCTTGAATTAGCTTCATGATGAAACACATATGGATCTCAATGTGCTTAGTCCGTTGATGCTCAACTGGGTTGCAAGAAATATGAATGGCACTTTGATTGTCACACCAAAGAAGAGTGGGACTATCAGAAGGAAACCCAAACTCTGTCATCAATTGTCGAAGCCATAAAACCTCCTGACTAGCTAGCACAGTTGCTTGATACTTTGCCTCTATAGATGATAATGCAACAATAGTCTTCTTCTTGCGAGACCATGTGATAGGACCAAAACCAATATAGAAAATAATGCCAAAAGTAGACTTTTGACCATCTGTATCACCACCTCAATCAGCTTCTATGAAACCAACAATGTGAGGAGCTTTTGATGTATAGTGAATTCCATATGAAGTATTACCCTGAATGTACCTCAAAATATGTTTAGTATCTTTCCAATGAATCTCATGAGGATCATGGGAGAATCAAGAGACAATGCCAACTGCAAAGGAAATGTCAGGGTGAGTGTATTTCAAGTACAAAAAACTACCCACAAGCTTCTTGTATAAGGTGGATTCCACTGAAGGAGTAGAGTAAGTGGTAGACAAAAGAACACCTAAATGAAAAGGTGTGGGAGTAGGCTTGCAATCAAGCATGTTGAATCTCTGAAGCATGTCAAGAGCATACTTTTGCTAGTGTATGGAAATCCCATCCAAAGACTGAATAACCTATAGGTCCAAAAATTAGTTCATAAGTCCAATATCTATCATCTCAAACTGCTCCATCAATGCTCTTTGAACACTCTGAATCATAGAAGATGAGCTACCTTTGATGATGAGATCATCAACATATAACACAAGTATCACAAGATCAGCCCCATGATGCTGAATGTACATTGTAGAATCAGAATGATAGCAGGTGAAGTGTGAGGCTAGCAAGAAAGATTCCATCTTCTCATACCAAGCCCGAGGGGCTTGTTTGAGACCACATAATGACCTCTGAAGTCTACACACAAGAGAAGAGTCCTGCACAAAACCCTAAGGCTTCTCCATATAGATCTCCTCATGTAGATCCCCATGCAAGAACACACTCTTCACATCCATCTGATATACTATCTAACCTTGTGAAGCTGCAAGAGAAAGTACCAGGTGAATATAATTCATCTTGCCGATAGGAGAAAAGGTCTCAAAGTAATCAATACCCTCCACCTGTGAAAATCCCTTCACAACAAGACATGCCTTATACTAATCAATAGAACCATCTATAGCATAATTGATATGGTACACCCAATTACACTGAACCATCTTTCTTCCTATAAGGAAGACTACAAAGATCCCAAGTGTGATTCTTCATCAAAGAAGAGTACTCCTCATCCATATCTGACACAGTCAAGGATGGTGGATCCAATTAAGGATATTCCAACCTTGCATCTAGTCAAGAACACAATGGAATAACACAACAAGATATGCTCAATATCATATTTTCCATTAACATGCCCAGCTATAAGGCCTTTTGGGTTAGGGCCAATTACAAACAATATTAATTATGTAAGATCAACAAGATCTAATCCAACACTAGCTAGTCCAATTCTGAGACAAATCAGCAACTGATGGAAACCCTAAGGTAGATCTAAACTTGTGCTCACAAGCCACCAAGAAATCTCCTTTTCTCCAAGCATGCAAACCACTAGCTCTACTATGACAACTATCAGAAATCAATCTGATCTGCTAGATCTCACAGGATCCAAGTCTACACTATCTTTTCCACAACTTCACTTTTCAGGATCTCCACCACTGCTCCCCTAAACAACTAACCAAACCCTCCTTAAATACTAATCTTTAGCCACAAGTTGGCTGGATGACATAATTAACTCCCACCAAACAAATATTAAATGCAATACAAGCCAGCTCTCAAATAGCCTTACAATTATTAAATTCTCTGTGTCATCCTCAAATCTACATAGGAGAATACAAAAAAAGATACCAACAATAAATGCACCAAGTTGGCCAACCAAATCACCAAGAACTCAAATCGGTAAACCAAAACTACCAAGCGCCAGAGAAATAACCAAGCACCAATGAAACAACCAACTAGGCCAAGCAACACCAAGCAACACAGGCATCACCAAGCACTAGTAGTCTCACTGAGTTCCTTCAGTGATCGAGCTCCCTTTAATAACTGAGACCATTGGTTAAAGCTACGACTGAATAACACCGGCCAAGTAACACACTACCATGCAGATCCACTAAGTACCCAAGAATGCCCCTACATCAGACACCCCAAGTTTGAAAAGATGTTCATATGTGAGAGGAACATCTTCTGGGATTTAGCACATAAACCACAAACTAGTTCTTCACATACATTTCCTCCAACTTTTCACACTGCATACTCTTCCACTTCAGCTTCCTCTATCTCTTCAAGTCTTTCCTTGATAACACATAGGTTTGTTCTTCACACTGATCATCCATACCTTTAGGATTTTCCAACTCAACTTGGCTACCAATACTCAGAATCCTCCTACCGAGTGTCATATCTAGCAAAGGCATCAGTGAAAACTTCATGTCATCCTTCTCAATAGTAAACACATTCTTGACACAATCATACATAGCTCTGCAATCATATTGCCAAGGTCTATCAAGAAATATATGAAAACTATTCATCTCCACAATATCACATAACAAAAGATCCTTATATTGGCCAATATGAACATCAACAAAGCACTATTCTCTTACTTCCAAAGCATGATCATCTAGCAACCAACCAATCCTATAAGGATGTGGATGTCTCATTCTACTCAAAACATGTTTCTGAACCATGTCCTCAGTAACAAGGTTATCAGTACTACCACTGTCAATAATTACATCACAAAGTTTACCTCTAGACTTGCATCGAGTTTTGAACAATTTACTCCTCTAACAAGGTTCCTCCTTTGTACTGAGCAATGTTCGTCGAACCAACAATTTCTCAGATTCAGGTTCATTCTCAACATTTTCATTCACCATAGCATTTTGTTGGTCACCAAGCTCCATCTATGTACACTCAAAAGAATAGTGTCCTTCTTCACCATAGTTATAGCAATTACTCTTAAAGATAACTCTACCTATCTTCTTCTTCGGTTCTAAAGGTTTTTGTGCATCTTTTGTAGTTGGTTTGTCACTCACCAAGTGATCAATCTTTTCCTTCCCTCATGAATTACT
The DNA here is from genome assembly GCA_027943335.1 of Chamaecyparis obtusa. NCBI lineage: Eukaryota > Viridiplantae > Streptophyta > Pinopsida > Cupressales > Cupressaceae > Chamaecyparis > Chamaecyparis obtusa. Next base: position 244,243 of record BSBK01002291.1, on the reverse strand, counting down.
ATGTTGTTTCCTCTTCAACTTATCTTCTACCTTTAGAGCATACTGATAAGCATCTTCAACAGAATCAATCTTCAACATACCAAGCTCATCCTAAATGTTGAATCTCAAACCATTCACATACTGAGCTACCTTTTCCTTACCAAGTTCTCTATGTCTAGACTGAATAGTAAGTTTGTCAAACTCCTTGGTATAATCTTCAATAGTCAAATATTTTTGCTTCAGATTATGCAACTTCTTAAACAAGTCAAGTTCATAGTCAATAGGTATGAACTTAGCTTTCAACTTAGTCACCATCAACCTCCACCAATTGATCTTCATTTCACCTTCATCTTCTCTATCTCTTTGTAATTCTTTCCACCAAAAAGAAGCATGTCCTTTCAATTTTTTCTATGCCAACCTCACTCGAAGAGGATCTTCAATTTCTTCCAACTCAAAGAAATCTTCAAGTTCACCAATCTAGTCAATCAAGCTCTTAGGCTTCAAAGTACCAAAGAAAGTAGAAACTTCCATTTGCTAACTATTACTTAACCAAGCTCTAGATCTATGTAACTGAGCAATTCTATCTTCACCAGATCTATCTCTCCGGTCATCACCACTAGATCCAATAGCTTCAAAGTCTTTAGTGGCTTCCTCATAACCATCCTCAGTACCAACATTCTAAGGTATGCCAAACATAGCTCTCATGATCTTAGCAACCATGTCATTCTTCATCAACTCCATCTCAGATCTAAAATTAGATTTCACTTTCTCTGTAATCCTAGATTCCACAGTATCACAGAGATCTGCAATTACCCTAGGGTCCAATCTTCTCGGAGGCATTCTTAAAGATAAGAAAACCCAAAGCAAAAAAACCCTACATCGACCATCTTGTGAAAACCTCCAAGTTGTATGCAAGTCAGATCACAACCTACCACCTCGCACAAACAACCAGGCCAAGATTCCACAAGTTCAATGCCACAGATCCACAACTCAGATCATACAATCTCTTTTCCAAAAAGATCAACTTCGCAAGATCAACCTTGCTAGGTCAACCTTCACTCAACAAGATCAACTCAGCTCAAGATCAACCTTCACTCTGATACCACCTGATGTAGTCAAGGATGGTGAATCCAATTAAGGACAGTCCAACCTTGTAGCCAATCAAGAAAACAGTGGAATAAAACAACAAGATATGCTCAATATCATATTTTCCATTAACATGCCCTACTGTAAGGCCTTCTAGGTTAGGGCCAATTACAAACAATATTAATTCTACAAGATCAACAAGATCCAATCCAAAGCCAGCTAGTCCAGTTCTGAGACAAATCAACAACTGGGGGAAACCCTAAGGAAAATCTGAACTTGTGCTCACAAGCCACCAAGAAATCTCCTTGTCTCCAAGCATGCAAACCACTGGCTCTTCTATGACAACTATCAGAAATCAATCTGATCTACTAGATCTCACAGGATCCAAGTCTACACTATCTTTTCCACAACTTCACTTTTCAGGATATCCACCACTACTCCCCTAAACAACTACCCAAACCCTCCTTAAATACTAATCTTCGACCACAAGTCAGCTAGATGACATAATTGACTCCTACCAAACAAATATTAAATGCAATACAAGTTGGCTCTCAAATAGCCTTACAATTATTAAATTCTACATGTAAGCCTCAAATCTACATAGGAGATTACAACAAAAGATACCAATAATAAATGCATCAAGTCGGCCAACCAAAACACCAAGAACTCCAGTCGGTAAACCAGAACTACTAAGCGCTAGAGAAACAATGGAGCACCAGTGAAACAACTGACTAGACCAAGCAACACTGAGCAACATAGGCATCACTAAGCACTAGTAGTCTCACTGAGTTCCTTCAGCAACTGAGTTCCCTTCAATAACTGAGACCATCGGTTAAAGCTACAATCGAGTAACACCGGCCAAGTAACACACCACCATGTAGATTCATTGAGTACCCAAGAATGCCCTTGCATCAATATCCCTATCCCACCTAGGATGTCTTGTCACCTCTGAAAACTTCTGAGGATCATCTTAAATAACATGATTCAAAAGACAAGGAGAAGATCCCTAAGCATGAGTACGATGGGTATCTGAAGGATTTCCTACCAAAGAACCAGCATCACTGACCATATCACGAGCCCACTTGGGAATTCATGGAATATCTAGTGGAGGAGGGGAAGGTGGATCTTCATTGAAGTCATCCTCACAAGATATAGAATCCTAAAGAGGACAAGAGGAATTACTAGGCAATGAGGGAGAAGCTAGTGATGGAGGCTCCATCTGAGGATAGCGCTAATCAAACTAGACATCTCATCAAAACAAGACCTCTTTATAATCAACATCAAACAACCTATACACATTCATATCCTCACAATAGCCAACAAATATGAGTGGTCGGCTCTTCCTCTCCATGGATTTCCTCTAAGCATCTGGAATAAATGCCCAAGCCTCACTACCAAACACTCAAAATGTAGAAACATCAAGCTTGACATGGGACCAAGCCTCCTCAGGAGTCAAATGTCATAATGCCTAATGAGGCATCTGATTTTGAATGTAGTTGGCACAATTCACTACCTCTGCCCAAAAACAAGGTTTCACATCTCGAGACTATATCATACAATTGACCATCTCCAGCGATGTTATGTTCTTTCTCTCAGCAACTCCATTCTATTGAGGAGTATGACAAACTATCAGCTGAGGTAATATACCCTTCTCAGTGCAAAAATCATGAAAAGGTTGATTCACATATTCCCCCCCATTGTTAGTGCATATATGCCTGACATAAAGACCATATTGCTTCTCCATAAATGTCTTAAAGAATTGAAATTAATCAAAGACATTAGACTTGTACTTCAAGAAGTACACCCATGTGCATCTGGAGAATTCATCAATAAAGGTGAACACATAATGAGCACTAGAAAAATAAGGAGTAGGAAATGACATGATATCACTATGTATTAAATCCAAAGGTGCCTTAGCATGTGAGGATCTACCTATTAGAAAAGGATCTCTATGATGTTTTCCAAGTGCACAACCTCAATAAACACCATCCATGCAAGAGATCTGAGGAAGCCCAATCACTAACTCTTGTGTACTCATTTGTTGTAGATATTTGTAGTTGACATGGCCAAAACACTCATGCCAAAGCTTTCTCACTATGTTTGCATGAGCAACAAGAGAAACAAATGTATAATCAGAGCACTCAAAGCCATCAACCCTGTATAAGTGAGACTCTGAATCAACACTCCCAGTAGAAAAAACCAAATTAGGATCATGGAGGTCTCAAATAAATACATCATGTGGTGAGAACTCAACTGTCTTACCAGAACTTGAATGGAAAATCTAGTAGAAAGAAAGGGGGTTTGTAGAAATGGCAGGAACCAAAAGAACATCATGTAGAGAGCCACCATCCAATGAAATAGTACCAGAACCTATAACTAAAATTTATGTTGAGTCACCAATTGCAATCTATGTAGTATCACTCTGAGAAAGTGAGGTAACAAAACTAGGTGTGTGTGTGTGTGTGTGTGTGTCATATGGTGCGAAGCACCTGAATCAATGATCCATGTAGTAGTGGGAGATCTCGTGCAGAAAGAGCATGGCCTTTCCCTATGTGAGTAAGTGAAGGCTATGGAGAATCAATACTATGTTGTTGTAAGGCTTCCTCTAGAGCCTTAATACATTTCCAACACCTGGAAACTAGATTCCCTTCCTTTCCACAAAAATGCAAGGTCCACCTATGAACTCCTTAGTCTTGGAGGAAGAATCGCTAGACTTAGAAGATTTACCCTTGGTAGTGGATTTCTTAGACTCTTTTTTCTGAGGTGGCTTAGAGGAATGATCACTACTAACTAAATTTGTTTTGGGCTTCTTCTTTTACTTTTGTGTCCCCTTAGAAGTCTAAGCAACCAAATCTTGGTTCTTAGTTCTAGATAAAGAATTCACTTGTGTGAGCTTGGACTGCTCTCTAGTCAATCGATCACAGAACACCTCAAAAGTGGACATCTGGAATCTCTAACCCAATGAATCCATGGTAGAGTGGAAGGTAGAGGATAAAATCTAAAAGTTTCCCTGAAGCTTTGACAAAATTAGGTAGATACACTCTATGTCAGTCTCAGTCTTTCCACATCCCTGTAATAAATACCTCTGCTACTTGAACTTCATCAAGAAGTCCTCAATGGATGGAAAATGATCTGGTACAAGAGAGGTAAGCTCTACCTTAATCTGAAGTGCCCTAAACTCATTCACTATACCAAACAAGCTGTTAACATTGGTCCACATAGCTATAGGGGTATTGCACCCATCAAGATGAAACTTTAGACTATCTGGTACATTTAAAGAAATTAACCTCATTGCCTCATCTTTATTGTTCATGTTCTTCATGACCTCAAAAGGCCTCTGTAAAACTAGTTGCACTACATTTAAACAAGACCATAACCCTTTTGACCTGAGAAGTCATGTGATCAGGGATTTCCATGTGTGATAGTTATGAGGGGTCATAAGTTCTAGACAAGAAGAGGTCTCGGCCATATTTTTAGAAGGGGTTTTGTTTTGATATAATTTCAAGTTTATTTAAGTAAACTATAGAAAAAAAGAAAGAAAATACCCCCCCCCCACAATTTAATAAACTAAACCCTAGAAGCTGGAAAAGATTTCTTACAATGAGAGAAAAACAAAAGCTTCAAATGAGTATCATATGTACGTTTGAATTTTTTTAATGAAAATAACCATAGATCTAGATAGCAATCACAAGTAAAAAATATTGCAAGTTAAAGTACGATTCCTGTGGGGGTTTGAAGTTTTCCCTTTTCAGATCTTCCAATGCAGACATCAGCTCATGCATGATGGTTAGAGGAATAAGGTACAACATATCCTGCTCTGATACCATGTAAGATTTGATAAAAAAATAAATCTGAAAACTACAACCAAAACCTCTCAAATTAGCCAAAAAATCCAAAATTTCTTTTGTCAAACCCTTGCTCCTCTTTTTTTCTTCAAACATGAACAAGCTACAAAAGATCCTACTTGAATACCATCTAAGATTTTATGAAAAACAAATCTATTAAGCCCAAGAAACCTACATGCAAAAAACATGTCACATGGAAGAAATTTGTAGGAAACAAAAAAAGGGTTTTGCTCTGACAATATGAAAGTTTATTATCAACCAAAAGAATGAATTAAAATATGCAATGGATTAATCCTTATAGAAGGAGATCATAAAACCTAATAGGAAACTCTAAAAGGTAAATATGCATTAAATAATTAGATTTAATTATTAAATGACTAATGCAAGTGCATAAAGTGAAATCTTAAGAGGTAGTAAAGTTAATTTAATCAATGTAATTAAATTAATTCTTTACTCTAACATGTTTTATGTGTTGTTATTGAATTTAGTATATGCATATATGATTATTATTGAATGGATTATGCAATTTTCTTTTCTATTCTATGATTGTTAGTGTATTCTTTACTTTATGTCTTATACTCATTGTTCTTCTTAGATTTGTGTATGTTCCACACTAATTTTGAATCCAGGATTTTGTCTTGATATTCCATCTTTGAAAATAGCTTGTTCAATAGGTTTGTTTAAAGTGTTCCAAAAGATTTGGTGTATTACCTTAGTAGGATTACCTTTCTTACCCTCTTCCCTCAAACATGAAATTGAATAGTCAGCTTCTAAAATCTCAGAGGTTTCTCAGTGATTAAGCATACATTCTCTGAAGCTTCCCACAAGTCATTCACCTAAGTCAAATGTTAGGTGTCAACACATAGGATGAGATCATTTTGAGGATTAAATGAGTATCTTAAGGTGTTGTGTATGGTATGTGATGTAAGTTTGAAGGTCTACAAGTGCAGATGAACAATAATTAATTTAGTTCTATATGTTTAGAAAAGCGAATTGTAATCAACATTACAAAGGATGCATTTCACTTCAGTTTAACTATCATAATTCATTGTAATAAAAATTTATTTTATCATTCCCTAAAGAATTAATCTTCAGGTCTGCAAGTCCATTGTATCTTACCTCAGGTTTTGCACCTTATCCTATAATAAAAATCAAGTGCAATGAACTTCCATGGCCAAGAGTCCAAAACTTTGAAATCAATTTTCATATAGTGAGATAGTTTTCACCGTGGCTTTTTTTACCACATTGAGTTTTCTACGTAAAAATATTTGTATCTTTGTGTGTTTCTATATTTTTATCTTTTTGTGTTGTTATTCTATTTAGCTTATTTACTTAAGCACATGTTTTAATGGAATGAATTAATCATAAATGATTAATCTTTAATATGCTAGTTAAACCACCCTAGCATTAAAAAGTTTTCAACAATTGGTATCAAAGAAAGGTTTGTGAAGTAATAGTCTAATGGCTAAGGAAGATCTGAGATTCAAACACAATATTTGAATTTCAATAAAAAAATGATTTGGAAGCCATGGAACAAAAAGTATTGGATGTTTATTCACTTGTAGATCTTTAAGGATAATTGAGGCTTTCTCTTTCTAATCTAGAAGAATATCAAGAAAAGTTCAAAAATAAAAAATAGCACATTGTCCATCTAAAGACTTAAATTGAAGAATAATTTGGCATCTTGAGAAAGGAACTAAAAGATGCAAAATAATGAAACGATAAGAAGCTCAAAAGTGGCACTGATTCGCTTGATGAGATGCTAAACTTTTAGAAACCATCAAAGGATAAAGGTGGTCTTGGTTTTGACAAAATAGAAAGTTGTAAAACTCCCAGAAAGGATGAAAAGGGAAAGGAAAAGTTCAATGATGTATTCAAGAAGACTAATGTAGATCAAAAAGGTTTTACTTTGGCCTATCATAAGAACTCCAAGAAGTCTCCTCCTACTCAAAACAAGTATTCTTTCTCTTTCAATGATAAATGCTTTTCATGCAACAAGTTTGGACATAGAGCTAGTGAATGTAGAAGTTGAATCATATCTCAATCACTTAATGGTCGATGTCATGTTTCCAATGAGTTTGTACATAAATAAAATGAATGCAAAAGTAGGATGATGAGGAACAAATACACAGATGTAAACAATTGTAGGAATTTTCAATTTTTGAAAAGGTTAATGGTATACTTGAAACACATTTGGGAACAAGGTTATTGAGTGAAGATATAATGTTAGAATAAATGGATGATGTAAACAACATGGTCCTACATGTTAAAACTACAAGAAATTGGATACGTTGCTAGGTTTTATAGAGGAAAGAATGAGGAAACCTTTGTTCCTACAAAGGAGATTGATGTTAGTGAGGAAAATCAGAAGATGTGGAAGACTTGGGTGAAGAAGTATTATAGAATAAAGACGATAGAGAAATGGATGATTCTACATTTCATGGTGGTGTTCATCTTTCCTTTGGAAACTAAACATTTAGAGAATTTTCTAAGGGAGAGATTTGGTCAAAAAGGATTTACGAAACCCCTTATGGTTGGTGTGATGGTTTTTTTTTCAACATGGAAGGCATTATGAAGATCTTTCCAGAGCATTCCAATTCTTTGTAGACACTTGTAGAGGTATTTTTATTATTTGTGTGTACAAAGAAGAATGTTTTTGGTGTCCAACTACACCAAATCAAATGCACTTAATGCATCTAACACTTATACTTTAAAGAGAAAGGCTAAATTCAGGTTTTGTATTCATTTTGACCACTTGTGATTAATAAAATTTGGAGTTGTATTATGAAAAAGGAGATATGTGTTGGAAAGTTGGCTATACTAATGTATCTAACTTAATATAGTGTTTTCATTATGGCAGTAAAGTCATATAGCAATTTGGAGTCAGCACACTTGATGAGAAGCTCAGAAATCAGTTAAGTGTTGAAGACTGGATAGTATACAGAGTTCCTACAGCTCAGAGCATCAGTGCACGTGCGTACAACCAATCTATGGTATGCACCCTAGAAGTTAAGTTAGTTAGACTATATTCATGCTTATTCTATGAGCACATGATCAGATATGCAAGTATGAGAAAGATACAAGCAGTTCAAGTTGCACAACTAGTGTGTGCCAATGAAGAATAGAGTAAGCAGCCGACTGTTAGCATTTTGAGTTGCGGTTATAATCTAATGATGTAAAGGCTATGTGCCTATTGTAAATAGGTTTCCAAAAAATGTATATGTTTTATTGTAAACACGCTTGAGCCAATTCATTTGGAAGTGTTGTATGTAATAGGTCTAAGGGCCGACCTAGTTTTTTATTTTGTATGTGCATATGAATATGAGATGTTCCCATTGTATTTAGTATGGAAGTGGATAGAGAGTTGGAATAAGCATAGAAGAAGTGTGTGAAAAGTCTATAAGATGTATTAGAGCTTTGCAAGAGGTCAAGCATCAGCGCATCAAAGGAACTGATCTAACAAGCAGTGTCATAGTGATAGTTCATCTAGTAGATATAGTGTGTATCTGAGATCAGAAAGTTGTAGCCTTCACCACTTGAGTAGTGAGCTCTAGGACAGTGTATCCACTCCCCTAATAGGGACTATTGTAAAATAATCCTAACAAGGTCTGACCCTTAAGAAGGTCTATTGTACTTAATACATTGTAAAGAAACTCCTAACAGGGTTAAGGATCTTCTAACAAGGATCACTAAACACTAGTACAGAATATTAGTGGGTGTCAATTCCCACTAAGGTTTTTACCTATTTGGGTTTCCTCATAACCATATTGGTGTTATGTGTTGATTTCATGTTTCATGTTTATGTGGATGTTAATTTCAGTACTTAAGCATTTAAGTTCGGTTTAAAGGTTAAAGTAAATAGTTAAAATACAGTGAACATTGATTCACCCCCCCCCCCCCCTCCTCAGTGTTCCCATTCCTAACAATTGGCATCAAAGCTTTGGTTCTTAGCATAGAAGTTTAACCACTTAAGGAGATCATGGAAAAAGTAGAAATGAAACATTTGAAAAGAAATTTGGAAGCTGCTCTTGAAGACCTAGACAAGTCTAAAAGAGAAACTGAAGAACTAAGGGATAAACTCAGTGATGCTCAATTAGTCATCAAAAGGCTAAGGAAAGATTTGAAAGAATTCTCTACCAGTGATCTAGGGACAATTGTCAAGAAGCTAAATGAAGAAAATAAATCCTTAAAAGAACAACTTGAAGAGTTTGATGATAAGCTGACTAACAATCAAGAAGTCTATGATGAATAGGTCAAAGAGAACCTTCAATTGAATGAAGAATTAAGTCAAGAAAACATGGAAATCTTAGAACTAAGAAACAAAAAGGAAAGCTTGGAATGTGAATTAAAAGAGACTAAGAATCACATTGATAAATTACACACCAGTTCTGATTTAATAGAATCTCAGTTATATGCAAGAAGAGCAAAAGGAGATACTAGCTGCATTGGATTCAATGAAGCACATAATCAAATTGATAACATGCGAGCAAGAATGAAAGCACCAGAAGGCACCTCAGATGCTAAAGAGATTAGAAGTCAGACCAAGGATCATACTAAACCACCTAAGAATGAGCGCAAGCCTATAGACTGCACCTGTTATGCATGTAACAAGCATGGACACATAGCAAGGAACTGTACAAAGGTAAGACCTTTCAATGGTTACTGTTATTCATGCAATAAATTTGGTCATAGAGATATGAATTGCAAGACAAGCCACAAGAACAAAACTCATAATCAAAGAAATCAGAATCAATCAAATGTAAGAAGCTCTTAGAATGTTACATGTCAGATATGTAATTATAATGGTCACTCAGCTAAACAATGTAAGATGGTGACTAATGTCAATGCATTGAGGAATATAAGGCCTCTAGTCATTTGTCACTCTTGTAACAAGGCTAGACATATCTCAAAGTTTTGTAGATCAAGGACACAACGTCAGGCAAGCCTTGAAAAGATAGAAGAACCAGTGTTGGATCCCGAAGGAGAAGTCAATTTTGTGAAAGCTTTAGAGGATGTGAGCTTGATTTGGTCATAAAAAAAGAAGGACAAGGTTGATGAGTATGTATTAGATGCATCCAAAGTGGACGCACCCTCTACAACTGAATGAATGGCCCTTAGGGTCATAGGGGGATCTAATTTAGCTCTAGAGCCCTATGTAGCTAGTATACTCACTCTCAGAGTATGCACCTTTGGAATTAAGCTTTTGGAGACTAGAGAAACCTTTGTGCAAGAGCGCACTAGCTGATTCTTTGTAGAATGGAAGATAGAAACTTCTAAGTGACAACCTAGTTTACGCAGCAAGCATTAATGGTAGAATTTTCACTTTAAGTACATAGAAATCTTTTTGATTACTCATTGCATTTGAATTCAGAGCATTTGGAGAGCAGAAAGAGATTTAGAAGTTATTGTGAAGACTTTTAGATTGATCTATCAGTGATTAGCAGTTCATTTGATCCGTTGCAGAAACCCTAGTTTGACATGCTGATTCAGAAGTCTTCAAATTATCTCAAAGAAAATTTGGAAAGCGTTAAATCAAGTAAGTGATGACCACTCCCATAGTATTTGATGTTGCAGAAAAGAAAAGATATGTCTTTAAAAAGGATCCATTTAAGTCTACCCTTGATGACTTAGAGGGAGCATTCTCCCGCACGCTTATGGGAATTATGCATGTTGAAGACATTAGGGCATACATTTACTGCAAGAAGGAACCAATAGGATTGGACAAACTAAGCGCGCACATGGAAACCATGCTAAAACAAGAAAAAACCTTCTTAGATGAATATGTGAAGTGGAATGATCACCCTATAGTGGAGTATGCTATGGCATATGAGTTCTATGAGACAGAATGGATCAAAATACTTTTGAGCATAATTCATGATGACCTATTTTGGATAGGTGATGTGCTAGTAAGAATCACTAGTGACCTAATATATGAGATGATAGGTCTATCTAAGTCTGGTGTCGTCCTTCCTATGGGCAAGGATGTCAGAAAAATTGTTGAGAAAACATGTAATTCAAGGAGTGATAGGCGCGGGATGAAAATTGAGCCTATTGAGAAAACTGACATCAAATTGATGTCCATGATACTTGGATACAGGTTTCATCACACTAGCAGGGTGAATAGTGTGTCTGCGAACACAATCTAGCAGCCATCAGACTTGTGAAGGAAGATGGAGAGTTCAATCTATGTGAGATCTTGTGTGCATAGTTGATTGACAACATCAAGGCAATCAAGCATGATAAGACCAAGATATTCAGGTTTGGGTCTTTGATCATTTACATGTACCTTCATATAGTTGGGAAAGTATTAGATTCATATTTGGATAAGTCCATTCCAACCATGCCATAGATATCTTACAAGGCATCCACTGAAAGTACTTTGAGAGATTACATAACATTAGAGTTGAAGATCTTCAGGTTCAAGATGCAAATGAGGTACAAAATTCTAGAAAACATAGTTGAGAAATACAAGGACACTATTTGTTTTATGGTTGAAACAGATACAACATGCATGGAGGCAGTTGTACCTAGAACAAAGTGGATTCATCTACTTGGTTATGAAGTAGAGGAACAAGTTTTGGAAGCATATGCTCAAGTATTTCTTTTAGCTCCTATTGAACCTAATGACCCAAGATGGGGAGCTTATGAGGAGAAGAAAAGAGAGATAGATGCTAAACTAAATAGTGCAGCAACTAAGAGGAAAGCCTTTAAGATTACATCTGAGATACTCAGAATTCATGGAGTAACACAAGAAAACCTAGACAAAGCAAGGGAAGAAAAGATTTCTTTGGAAATTGAGAGCGCATCCATAGTGGAAGCTAAGTCTAATGATCCCAAGATGAAAAAGGTGAAGATTGAGAAGACTGATGATCCAAAGGATAAACAGGGTAAAATTGATGATATTAGTCATACGCCCATTGTTACAATTGATATTGAGCCCACAGATGCATCTCCTAAGATGCCCAAGAGGAGAAAACAAACTACCACAAGTCACCCTTCAGCTAGAGCCACAAGAAGCAAATTGAAAAATGTGCAGCCACCTCCAGAAGTAGGATTCATACCTAGTCTTCAAGTGTTAAGGACTAGAGTAGTAGAAGGAAGGCTAGATCAGATAGCCAAGTTTTATGACAAATATCATGAAATTGATAAGTCATAGATTCATGAGATGTTGATCAAATACATGATAAAATTCAAGAAGATAGTTCTTGAATTGAAGACAACTATCCCAAATAAGGTATGGGAGATTATGGATACCTTAAAGAGACAATCCACTGAAAAAGACTTCAGAATTCAGGAACAAACACTTGATTCCAATCTTCCAGTATGTTTTATTGAATAAAAGACACTATTATTGAATTTGGTGAAGCCACACTTGAGGACAAAGATGAGAACACTACACATTATGAACAGAGACTATGAGCTGATAACTAAGGAAATGGAGAAGGCCTTTGAGAAGGCATTCTTAGAGTAGCACATGAAACCTAAGTCTGCGCCCATCACTCAAGCACCTAGTGAGCAAGAAAAAGTAGTAGAGACCTCCAATATACCATTTACAGGTCCTCAAGATTCAGCACCTATAGTGGTAACACCTACAGAGGCAATAAAGTCTGCGCCCATAACAGATACACAAAAAGATGATACAATCTTCATTGACAATGTAGAGATTGCAATGGCGGCCACAAACAATGACTTGGATAAGTTTGAAGAATCTTTTGTGAGAACACAAGATGCTGAAATGTTATGCAGCAACACACCGACCACTCATCAAGAAGAAGCATTGATTGATGATGACAAAGAAGAAGAAAAGATGGAAGAAAAGAAAGAACAAGAAATAGAAATTGAAAAAGAAAAAATAGAAAAAGAGGAAGAAAAGAAAGAAGAAGAAAAGGTAAAAGAAAGTGAGAAAAAGGATGAAATGTCAATAGAGCAAGAAGTGTTGGACAACACTCCCATCACTCCTTCAGGAGCATTGTTGTCAAGTTTGACACCTGACACATCCAGTTTGGACTCATGGAAAGAAGAAGATCTAATAAAATTTAGTGTCCTAGCATGGAAAAGGCCAAAGAAAAACAAGTAATGAGGAATCCCCTCCTGGTAGAATCAATAAACATTCTGAAAAATTTGTTGCCAAAGGACAAGAAAGTGTCAAAAATACATTCTGTTGATGATGTGAGTACAGTCATCTCACATTTCAAAAGTAATTTCTCAAGCCTTGAAGAATCTGCATCCCTAGTTGCAGAAGAAAAGTACCTAAAGAAGAGGTTGAATCAATTAATGAGCAACTTTGCACTTGACCTAAGCTCACTTAAGACTGGTTAAGAATCCTTCAAAGAATTTGCAGATCAAGTAAGAAAAATCATTGCAGAATGCATGGATCAAGATAAGCTTACTGATAACCACTTCAAGAAAATAAAAGAGGTAGAAGCTATGATTGAGCAAGTCAAGACTTTAGTGAAAGACGCATCCACAAATGTAAACATGTGTAATAATGTATACCAATGAAAAATAGAAAATATTGAGCAAGAAGAAAAAGAAATGTCAAAGATCAGGGCAAGGCAAACATAGCTTAGGAATGCTCTTGCACCCTCATTAGATATACTCAATCAGAACATCAAGGACATAGACACCAAAATGGTATCATATGATCATGGTCCTAACACTGGCTTGAAGAAGATGGAGAAGCTACAGTATGCATGATGCGCCCATCTATAGATAGTAAACTCTTTGATCATATTTTAGAAGGAGATCCAAAACCTAAAGATAGCATAGCTAGATGTTTTCCCTCGGTAAGTATGTATAGATATATTTTTTGGAACACCTTTGTCATTAATGTCAAAGGGGGAGTTGTTTATAGAATATGGATCATAATATGTATAAGGAGATATAAGTATATGTATAGATGACAAAAAACTTTTGTATTAAGGACAGTTAGCAACTTGGCCATATTCCTTTGTTGTCATCAATGACAAAGGGGGAGATTGTTGGAAAGTTGGCTATACTGATGTATATGACTTAATATAGTGTTTTCATTATGGAAACAAAGTTGTATAGAATTTTGGAGTCAGCACACTTGATGAGAAGATCAAAAATTGGTTAAGTGTTGAAGACTGGATAGTGTACAGAGTTCCTGCAACTCAAAGCATCAGCGCACGTGTGTATGACCAATTTATGGTATGCACCCTAGAAGTTAAGTTAGTTAGACTATATCAATGCTTATTCTATGAGCGCATGATCAGATATGCAAGTATGAGAAAGATACAAGTAGTTGAAGTTGCACAACCAGTGTGTGCCAGTGAAGAACAGAGTAAGCAGCCAACTGTTAGCATTTTGATTTGTGGTTATAAGCTAATGATGTAAAGGCTATGTGCCTATTGTAATTAGGTTGCCAAAAAATGTATATGTTTTTTTTTAAACATGCTTGAGCCAATTCATTTGGAAGCATTGTATGTAATATGTCTAAGGGTCGACCTAGTTGTTTATTTTGTATGCGCATATAAATATGAGATGCGCCCATTGTATTTAGTATGGAAGTGGATATAGAGTTGGAATAAGTAGAGAAGAAGTGTGTGAAAATTCTATAAGATGTATTAGATCTTTGCAAGAGGTCAAGCATCAGCGCATCAAAGGAACTAATCTGAAAAGTAGTGTCACAGTGATAGTTCATCCTACAAATATAGTGTGTATCTGAGATCAGAAGGTTGTAGCCTTTACCACTTGAGCAGTGAGCTCTATGATAGTGCGTCCACTCCCCTAAAAGGGAATATTGTAAAAGACTCCTAACAAGGTCCAACCCTTAACAAGGTCTACTGTACTTAATACATTGTAAAGAAACTCCTAACAGGGTTAAGGATCTTCTAACAAGGATCACTAAACACTAGTACAGAATATTAGTGGGTGTTAATTCCCATCGGGGTTTTTACCTATTTGGGTTTCCCCGTAACCATATTGGTGTTTTGTGTTGATTTCATGTTTCATGTTTATGTGGATGTTCATTTTAGTACTTAAGCATTTAAGTTTAGTTTAAAGGTTAAAGTTAAAAGTTAAAATACAGTGAACACTGATTCACCCCCCCCCCCCCCCCCCCCCTCTCAGTGTTCCCATTCCTAACAATATCTTGAGCTATGAAGGTTGTAAACCCTAGAAACCATTGTTTCTTATTCATCACTCTTGTTTTATGTATTTTTCTTGTTGGTAATGAAATGGTTACACCTATTTTTTTCACCCTTCATTGAAGTTGTGACCCACATTTAAGCCATACCCATTTGAGGCTATGGAGAATGACGATGAAGGAGCATTTTCAAAGGCATCGATTGATGTGGTATACATAGGAGATGTTAGGACCTATATTCATGCATCACTAACTAAATTAAATCATCTAAATTTTAATTATTTATGGAAGCAACTAATGGAATATGATTTAACAATAATCAAACCGCAATATAAGAAGATTCTAGAGATGGGCTTTAACCATTTGGATGGATTTTCCAATTTTAGCTATGACCATGAATAGATCTAAATCATTCTTAGTTGGGTTTGTGGAGATGTAATATATTTAGACTAGTGGAAAAAGATTACAAGAGATTGAATTAGGGTAGTGATGAGGTTGTGTTCCTCTGGCACAATTTTGGTTTTGAATGCAATAAAGAATGACATGATTAGACAGTTAATCGATGCACAATCAGATAAGAGGACTGTGACTATTGAGAACATCATAGATATGAGTGTCTATTATATCACAAAAGGACTTGCATATAAAATATACTACCAAAACCATGAGGGTTCTATTTTTGCCACCACAATCTACATTGCATATCAAATGATGGTCAAAGTAGAGAAGTTTAACTTGTGTCAACTCTTGAGGCAATATTTGCTAGACAATTAAATATTTTGAAAGATCAAAAAGAAGAGATTAAAAAAGTATTTTGTCATTTAAGATGTGTAGTGGACCTAAATCTTGTCGGTCTTGTGAAACTATTCAAAGAATCAAAAAATTTGAATCAACAGATCAAGGCTCTAGATAATATTAAAGTTCCAAAAGATCCTCTCATGAATATTGAGTGTTAATGTACCATATTAGCCTCAATAATAGTGGAATGGAAGACAAGTTGGGTACAACTCAAACTAATTCATAAGGGCATCATGCCCCCATCAAAATAAGTTGCCCAAAATTTGTCAATAAGACCATTTTGTTACTGTACATATGTAGATAATTAGATGTTGGAGTACATTTTTTGGCTCCCCAAGTTATTATGTTTTAACTTTTGATCATACCCTAAGGGAGATTTTATGTAGATAGGGGGAGATATTATAGATAAATTTTGTAAAGAATGTTGAAAATATGGTTAAGTATTATAGATATGAAGTGTTGAGTTAGTGGGAGTGATGCAAGGTTAGTATTGTGATGCGTGTAATACCCCACCAGGGAACCCAAAAGAACTCAACCTAAACATGCGACTAAGTTTGCAGAATAATTTTTTTTTTTAATTTAACAATCAATAACATCAAAGTTTACAATGCAGAAGCAAAGCATAGCAAAAAATAACTAACATAGGTTACAACTCTCAAGGGTTCCTTGACATAGATTACGAAAGGGTTAATTAATTAATATAAGATAAAGATATGAATCCCAAGATTACATCTGAAAGATAAATACAACATCATAAGCATGATAACATAAATACAATTGGTACCTTAAGGTAACCATAATAATACGCATCCACTGCACATGTCACAAGGTATGAAATACAATAACTGAAAAGAAATACAACATGATAACTCTGAATATCTGATACAATGATACAAGATCACAAGAAAAAGGAGAATAAGCAAGAACAACTGCAACATGGATCATCCAGCATCGGTGCATGAATGTCAGAATCTCAAATGGTAAAAGAACCACTACCACCTGACCTCGTGAACCTAAACGGTCCACTCCCACCATGCTGAGGAGATAACATCAAAACCCACTCAAATAAAAAACAACAATCCAAGGAAGAGGTCCTAAGAGATTCTAACTCAAGGATACCAAAAGTACAACAAGGTATAACATACTCTACCAGAAGAAAACAAAACACATAGGAAACCTAAGATGTATACAAGAAGTGTCATCACACATGCCAACTCTAGGGTTATCCTGGTAGTCCCTTTAGACCCCGGTGCCCTAGTGACTCTATGTGGATATAGTAACCTCTCGTGTAGACAAGGTACTACCTATGCCATCTCCAGTCCATAAAGGTGGTAAGCATCATCTAAACTCCCATCCTAGACAATCTCAATTGGGAACTTAGGCATGGGCGAGGCACAAATATCTTATTAGGTTCATTTTAGATTCTCAATGTTTATTAATTATCACTTATTAAACTACTTGTAATGGGATCTCCTGGTAGCCACTTCTGGGCTCCAGCACCAATTCACAAGCCACTTCCTGATATACATTTAGATGACCTACCCTAGGGTTTCACATGAACAATATGAACTCTGAGTTAACACAACTCTTGAATCTCTACAACTAGATTCAACATCCAAGACCGGAAACCACTAGGATCAAACCCACCTAGGGTTAGAACAACTCATGCAAACTAACTACACATGCATGGCAACCATCAAGGCAAAAAGATAACTACAACCCCTAAAATTCAATACAAGTCAAATTGACCAAGGGCATCAAAAGTCTTAAAAGCAACTAAAGTCCCAAATGACAATTCATGCTAGTTAAAGAATATACATGCAGAATTAACCAACTTTAATAGAAACAACCAGTTGATTAAACATACAATCTTTATAAAAAAATCTCTATATGATATTCGCTTAATTATACCATAAAAGAATTAAATTTATCTTACAAAAATCATCTAAGTATAGAAATATTTAATTCCAAAATACAACTATAATTTTGAAGGCGCGTCTAAGATTCATACATAATAAAACATTATTCCAATTGAAATATCCTGGAAGCAACTATAACCATAATTGAAAACAAATCAAATTAAAAATTCCCGTATATAAAAAAAATTGATTTCATTTAAAAAAAAAAAATTGAACATAATTAATAATTTACAAATATCAATATAAACCCATTTAGTAAATAAATAGAATCAAAACTTAATTAAACTATTTGCTAAAATAAATTTATTAATAAAAAATATATTTAAACAAAAACTAATTAAAAGCAATTATCAAAACTAAATAATCATTAAACATTGATTACTGATTTAAAGTCTTAATAAAACAAAGTTATTAAAAAAAACCAATATATAATGCAAAGGGTGGGGAGCACACGCGCCCCCACACCCCTGCCATTGGTATGCCATCCTGTCTGCATATATCGCCAGCGACAGTACCTTTGCAACTGTCGCACGACAGTCAGTGCCAGGGCCCGCCAAAATGCAGTGGGTACTCTTAAAAACCCAAACATTTATAATATAAGCACTTTTCTAATTTTGCCAGTTTAATAATTTATTTACAATTTCATCAAAACTTACTTTTTAAAAAACACTTTTCAATGTGCAAAAATTATAATATATTTATAATTTGAACAAAAATTACTTTTAAAAATAAAAACCTTTCAAAACTTTATTTTATTTTTTTATATAAAACCAATGCAATTTAAATTAATCTCCCAATATTAATTTAATATTAAAACAAAAACTGATAAATATATATATATAAATATATATATATATATATATATATATATATATATATATATATATATATATATATATATATATATTGCACAAATACACAAAACATTAAATATTAACTCCACTAATCTTTTTTTGCAAAGATCGAAACCTTAGTCAAATTGGGTTTTCTAAAGCTTCTCTTTTACAGATTCCTCAGAACCAACAAATTGCAAAACAAATTGGCAAAACTAATTAAATCACATTGCAATAACATACGAAACTTTTCATGCATTCAGATCCAACAGGCACAATGAAGACACGCCTTTCTTTTCTACAGAGATCTAAAAAGGAATAGCCATAACAATACAAAACCTACCTCAAAACACAAATAAACAGATTTGATGATGACCAGAACGAAGAACACAAAATCCAAGCTTTTCGAAAATCTCTCCCAAATCTGTCACAAATCTGTCTCCCAAAATTCCTCCTCCAAAACTTGTGTACGTGAATAATGGCCAAAACACCTAATATTTAAAGAAACTTCCTTTCACATGCAAAAATATAAACACAACATCAAAAGGGCTTTGCATGAAGATGAACTTCAATTCACAGTTCAGTCTCAATTGAATTGGAGTCCCCTTTCCTCTTTGACTTGAGTTGAAAACACATAACCAAACTTCAACTTGAATTACTAATTCAATTTCATGCAATTATGAATGTGCAACATAATGCATTCAATTAAATAATA
Organism: Chamaecyparis obtusa; assembly: GCA_027943335.1. Taxonomy (NCBI): domain Eukaryota; kingdom Viridiplantae; phylum Streptophyta; class Pinopsida; order Cupressales; family Cupressaceae; genus Chamaecyparis; species Chamaecyparis obtusa. Next base: position 224,960 of record BSBK01002291.1, on the reverse strand, counting down.
ATTAGAACATTTAGTTAACATAAATACCACATGCCAAAATAATCCTCAATTTAATAAAATATAATTTAATTAAACAAAGGTTAAATTTTATGATTTAAATAAATCATAAGTGAGGATATTTAATTAATTCACATTAATTAAATATTTCAACCACACTCAAAAATAGCATATAATTAATTTCTAATTAATTTATGTATCAACTATATAATAAAAATAATAATTAAACTAAATAAATACATTTATTTAAATACCATTTAAATACTAAGCCATGGCTAAAAAATAGAATGATCTAAAATAGAAATCACACCAAACGCCACAAATCAAATAATCAAAAAGACCTAAGAACCCACATTCATGCTCAGGACATAGGTGTAAACACTTGCCAGTTGGACGAGTTTAGAAAGGGTGGAAACACAGAATCTTGTCCCCTACTTTAGGACAATATTTGGCTTAGGTTAGAATTTGGAACTGAATATTATCTCCCCTCTTTTACCATTGAGATTAGTGATAGGGCACGCTCATCCTGACAATTCAGGGAAGTCGATGCCCGGTAACTGCAAACCTGCATAACAGACAAGCATGTGCATATATATAAAAATATAACAGACAATGGCAGGGATCGGCTGATCGTGTGGATCTCGCAAGCAAGTAACTACAACTTCGTCCCTCAACCACATCAAGCATGTCAAATAGAAATGTAAAACAAACACATCAACCATACACATGCAAGTATGGGGTCAGTAAAATCATAAGTTTTAATGATTCCCTAACATATATTCTATCATCATAAAGTAATCATATCATTTTTAAAATTGGACCAGGGGTGAGGTACTACAATGCGGAGGCACCCTTTTTCTTTGATATCAAAGGGGGGAGATATAAAATTGGATGTACTACAAAGATGGTACAATTTTTGCCATAAATCAAAGGGGGAGATTGTTGAAAACGTGTGTTGTTATTGTCATTGATTTCAAACTTATTATCATTGAAGTCAACTAAGGTCTAGAAGTATAAGGACGATATGACTATTTCAGTGAACAATATGACTAACAAAGTATCAAAATGTGGCCCACATTGCTTTGCATTGATTTATCTTGGATTTTGGTTCTAATATGGTGTTTTTGAATAAAAATGAAATGTATATCCTAGGTTCAAGTTCCAATTCATTTTACAGTAGACTTTTTGGTATTCTAAGTGTCCATCCATGTCAAGATGGTGTACCTGTTTGTTGGAATGTTTTGCATTTCTTTTCATTTTGAATATTATGTATTGTTATTGTCTAGTATACTTTTTTTGGTGTTAGATGATTATATATTGTAAATTTTTAGGTGTTGTTGAGGTTCACATCATGCTCTAAGTTTATTTGGTTGGCATACATTATCGATTCTATCTTCCAAAGCTGACTTGAGTAGTTTGGATCTATGTGGTAGAGTGCAGAGTTGAAGGTGGTGACTTGGGTGTGATACTTCACAAGCTTTTCTTCCCTTCTACATTGTATTAGAGAAAGTATTTTAGGTTGGTTTTCTACGTTCTACATGATATAGTAGATACCCAAAAATGGACACACTTGCGGGTTCACATTTAGTCATTAATTATTCTTCTATTAGTTTATAGTTATTTAATCATTAATTAATCATCTTATTTTCCTCTAAAAATCTAATCTTTTAATCAGTTAATCACCTCTCAAATATTAATTAAATAATTAAGTTTATTTAATTAATTACCTTTAATTAATCTATCTTTGTCAGTTAATAGAATTCAATTTCCTATTTCCCATTATTTGAATTTAATTATTCAAATTAGCTAATTATTCTTCCAAATTAAATTAGTTGACCAAATTAATTTTGTTTCACATCAATTTCTTCTAATCTCATTTCTAATTAATTTCATTCTAATTTGAGCTTTCTCTTTAATTGAATTTTTAATTCAATTAAATCTTCCAAAAAGAAGAAAAATAAAAAATATGAGGCAATTATAATTTCTAAAAATTTAAAATCCTCATAAATTGAGAAAAATAATTTTTTGAAAATCAAATCATTTTTAAATCAAAAATATTTTTTTTACTCAAAATTCAATTTTAGAAACTCTTATCTTTCAAAAATCCAAAAAATCCTCTCATCTTTATTTCCTCTAATAACTCTTTGCTTTTTTGAGTCAAATTGGAATTAAATCTTTTTATTCTAGAAAGTTACCCAAATCTTCTCCAATTTTGAATTATCTCATCCATTCAATCTATTTTTGTCAAATCAATCTTGATCGTTCATTCAAATCATAATTCTTGTATAAGCAAACTCTCATCTCTTACATTTTCATCTCCAAATTCAATATCAAACTTATGCAGGTTTTTCATCTCTGAATTTTGCATCGAACTTTTGTCAATTTATTATCATAGTATCATGATTTCTTGGATCTTTGAGTCAAGGTGATGCCAGAATCACAGGTGAGTGCCACGCCTCAACAAGGAAAAGAGAAGTAGTTCACAAGCTCCAAAGTGTTGAATGGTTTGCTTTGCAATTGTTTATTTCTATTTGATCATTCAGACTTATTATTATGTTGTTCGTAGGACTTTTATGTGCTTAGTAGTTGATTATTTATAGTTTTTAGATAATTTGGTGCTACTAATCCTCTTGTTTGAGTCTTGGAGAACTTCCCCTATGACATTTTGGTGAGCCTGACATGAAGATAGGATTGTTGGGTTGTTCACTCACATCGGGCTTACCAAAATGTATTAAATTATAAGAAGATAGGATGTGTCTTTCTTGAAACTAGACGTTGCCACTTGTCTTATACATGGTATGTCTTTCCTGAAACCAGACGTTGTTGCTAGTCTTATAAATGATGGATCCTTCTTGAAACTAGACATGATTTTTGGTAACAATCTCTATATCCAATGTCAATCAAACAAACATCATCATCTACTAACATTCTTCACTTCTTACTAACCATTCTTCTTTAATAGCATATATCCACTTGTCATCTAACATTCATCTTCTTATTTCGAGAGATCATTTCTTGCACAAACAATCTCTCGAGGGAGCATAAAACCACCTGCTATCGTCAGGGCAAGGTGATGCATGACGTAGTATGAATTTATGTGATACAACTCTCATAATCACATTATATCAAAGAGGGGAAAATGTAGATACCCAAAAATGGATACACTTGTGGGTTCACATTTAGTCACTAATTATTCTTCTATTAGTTAATGGTTATTTAATCATAAATTATTCATCTTATTTTCCTCTAAAAATCTAATCTTTTAATCAGTTAATCACCTCTCTAATATTAATTAAATTTATTTAATTAATTACCTTTAATTAATTGATCTTTATCAATTAATTGAATTCAATTTCCTATTTCCCATGATTTGAATTTAATTGTTCAAATTAGCTAATTATTGTTCCAAATTAAATTAATTGACAAAATTGATTTAATTTCACATCAATTTCTTCTAATTAATTTTATTCTAATTTGATCTTTCTCTTTAATTGAATTTGTAATTCAATTAAATCTTCCAAAAAGAAGAAAAATAAAAAATATGAGGCAATAATAATTTCTAAAAATTTAAAATCCTCATAAATTGAGAAAAATAATTTTCTGAAAATCAAATCATTTTAAAATCAAAAATCAAATTTTTACTCAAAATTTAATTTTAGAAACTCTTATCTTTCAAAAATCCAAAAAAACCTCTCATCTTTATTTCCTCTAATAACTCTGTGCTTTTTTTGAGTTAAATTGGAATTAAATCTTTTATTCTAGAAAGTTACCCAAATCTTCTCCATTTTTGAATTATCTCATCCATTCCATCTATTTTTCTCAAATCAGTCTTGATCGTCCATTCAAATCATAATTTATATATAAGAAAACCCGCATCTCTTACATTTTCATCTCCAAATTTAGTATCAGACTTATGCAAGTTTTTCATTTCTGAATTTTGCATCGAACTTATGTCAATTTATTATTAGAGTATCACAATTTCTCAGATCTTTGAATCAAGGTACTGCTAGAATCACAGCTGAGTGCCACACCTCAACAAGGAGAAGAGAAGAAGCAGAAGCTTCAAAGTGTTGAATGGTTTTCTTTGAAATTGTTTATTTTTTATTTTGATCATTCATACATATTATTCTATTATTTGTAGGACTTTTGTGTGCTTAGTAGTTGATTATTTAGAAATTTTAGATAATGTGGAGCTACTAATCCTCTTGTTTGAGTCTTACAAAGTTTCCCCTATGACAATTTGGTGAACCTGACATGAATGAACAACCCAACAATCCTAAAAATTTGATAAATTTATCTCCCATATTTGCATGCAGGTTTTCTTTGATGATTTATTGTTGCTTGTAGGGTTTTCAAAGATTTAGTCATATCTCCTAAATGGCATAGAAATTTACAATGAAATTTTTATTGCAAGTTTGAATTGGAATCAAGAGGCTAAAATCTAAAAATTAGATTTTTCTGATCATTCTTGTGTGAATTAATTTTTTTTTTATGATATTTAATAAAAAACTAATTATGGCTACAAATCAAAGAATTTATTTGAAAACTTTACATTTCTTGAAAACTCTCAAAAATATAAATAGTGTATGTTCTCTGTATTTTTTATTTTGATAACAAATATTGGTCGAAATAAATAGATCTTGAAAAACTAGTCTATTTTTAAAAAATCAAGTCCCTAGGACACAAATGAAAGAATTCTTTTAAAATTCTTACATTTTTGGAAAGCTTATTGATTTTTAATAGGGGTTAATTCATTACATTTCTTCTGTTTCAAACCAAAAATATATCTAAAAATTAGATGTTTATGACTAGGTCAAAAGAAGAAAAACAATTGATGTAGGGGCATTCTAGGGTACTCCGTGAATCTAATGGAGGTGTGTTGTTTTGGTTATGTCGTTACTTGGTTGCAGCTTTAACCGATGGTCTCGATTATTGAAGGAAGCTTGGTCACTGAAGGAACTTGGTGAAACCTCTGGCACTCGGTGGAACTTGTACTCAACGATGCCTGTGTTGCTCAGTGATGCTTGGCGTGGTCGATTGTTTCACTGGTGCTCAGTTTTTCCTCTGGTGCTCGGTAGTTCTGGTTTACTAATTGGAGTTCTTGGAGATTTGGTTGGTCGACTTGGTGCATTTATTATTAGTATTTTTTTTTGTATTCTCCTATGTATATCTAGAGGCCAACATGGAGAATTAAATATTTATAAGGCTATTTGAGAGCTGACTATTGTTGCATTTAATATTTGTTTGTAATAGAAGTTGACTTGGCTTAAGAGTTAATTATTTCTTCTAGCCGACTTGTGGCTAGAGATTAGTATTTAAGGAGTGTTCGGGGTAGTTTTTTAAGAGAGATTCAGTAGAAGTAAGTGTGAAGATTAGATCTGGATCCTATGAGATCTTGAAGATCATATTGTTATCTGATAGTTTGTAATAGCAGAGCTAGTGGTTTGCATGCTGGGAGACAAGGAGATTTATTGGAGGCTTGCAAGCTCAAGTTCAAATATGCCTTAGGGTTTCCATTAGTTGATGATTATTTCAAAGTGGATTAGCTGAGAGATTGCAGAAATACTTTGATTGTATTTGGCCCTAACCTGGAAGGCCTTACAGTCTAGCATGTTAATGAAAATTTAGTTGAAAACATTTTCTTGTTGTGTTACTCCGCATTATGGTATTTGGTTGCTTGTTGGGATTGTCCTTAATTGGATCCTCCTTACCTGTCCTACATCAGGTGGTATCAGAGCTTGAAGATCTTGAGTGTGTAAACTGATCTCCGAGTTGAGGTGTTTGCACTAGGACCTTGTTCGTGACTTATTGCTTTGGATTTTTGAAAATCTTGAAGGATGCCTCCGAGAAGATTGGACCATAGAGCGATTGCATATCTCTGTGATGTTGTGGAATCGAAGATTACAGAGAAGGTTAAAGTTGATTTTAGATCTGAGATGGAATTGATGAAGAATGACATAATCAATGAGGTCATGAGAGCTATTACTAGTATGCTAAGGAATCTTGGTACTAATGATGGTTATGAGGAAGTTGTTGAAGACTTTGAAGCTGCTAGATCTAGTGGTGATGACCAGAGAGACAGATCTAGTGAAGATAGAACTGGTCAGTTACATAGATCTGGAGCTCGGTTAAGTACTAGTTACCGTATAGAAGTTTCTAATTTATCTAGTACTTTGAGACCTGAGGACTTGATTGATTGGATTGGTGAATTAGAATACTTCTTTGAGCTAGAAAAAATTGAAGATCTTCTTAGAGTAAGATTGGCACAAACTAAGTTGAAAGGACATGTTTCTCTTTGGTGGAAAGAATTACAAAGAGATAGAGAAGATGAAGGTGAAATGAAGATCAATCGGTGGAGGTTGATGGTAACTAAATTGAAAGCTAAGTTCATACCTGGCGACTATGAGCTTGACTTGTTTAAGAAGTTACAAAATTTGAAGCAAAAATATTTGACTGTGAAAGGCCATACCGAGGAGTTTTATAAATTGACTATTCAGAATGGACACAGAGAACTTGGTAAAGAAAAAGTAGCTTGATATGTGAATGGTTTGAGATTTAATATTTAGGATGAGCTTGGTATGTTGAAGATTGATTCAGTTGAAGATGCTTATCATTATGATCTAAAAGAAGAAGATAAGTTGAAAAAGAGACAACATAGTAATCCCCGAGGGAAGGAAAAGGTTGATCACTCAGTGAAGGATAAACCAACTGTTGAAGATGAACCAAAACCTATGGAACTAAAAAAGAAGATAGGTAAAGTTATCTTTAAGGGTACTTGTTATAACTGTGGTGAAGAAGGACACCGATCTTTTGAGTGTACACAAAAGAAGTTTGGTGACTGAAGGACTGCTGTGGTAAATGAGAATATTTAGAATGAACCTGAATCTAAGAAGTTGCTAGTTCAGAGAACATTGCTTGGTGCAAATGAGGAACCTTGTCAAAGGAGTAACTTGTTCAAAAATCGATGAAAGTCTAGAGGTAAACTTTGTGATGTAATTGTTGATAGTGGTAGTATTGATAACCTTTTTGTTGAGGACATGGTTCAGAAACTTGGTTTGAATATATCGAAACATCCTTATCCTTATAGGATTGGCTGGTTACAAGACGTTCATGCTCTAGAAGTAAGGGAGTAGTGCTTTGTTGATTTTCATATTAGCCAATATAAGGATCTAGTGTTATGTGATATTGTGGAGATGAATAGTTGTCATATATTTCTCGGTAGACCTTGGCAATATGATTTCATAGTTATGTATGATTGTGTCAAGATTGTGTTTACTGTTGAGAAGAATAACATGAAGCTTTCCCTGATGCCTTTGCTAGATACAACACTCGATAGGAGAAACCTGAGCTTTGGTAGCCAAGATGAGTTGATAAATTTTGAAAAGATGGATCAGTATGGAGAACAAGCCTATGTGATATCAAGGAAAGATTTGAAAAGATAGAGGAAACAGAAGTGGAAGAGTATGCAAGGTGAAGAGTTGAAGATCTTGTATGCAAAAAACCAGTTCTAGGTTTATGTGTTGAATCTTGGAAGATGTTCTTCCAGCCTATGAGAACATATTTTCGAACCTGGGGTGTCTAATGTAAGGGCATTCTAGGGTACTTGGTGAATCTGTATGAAGGTGTGTTGTTTTCATTCTGTGGTTACCTGGTTGCAGCTTTAACCGATAGTCTTAGTTATTGAAGGAAGCTCAGTCACTAAAGGAACTCAGTGAAACCTCTGGTGCTCGGTGGAACTTGTACTCGATGATGTCTATGTTTCTTGGTGATGCTTAGCATGCTCAATTATTTTACTGGTGCTCGGTAGTTCTGGTTTACCAATTGGAGTTCTTGGAGATTTGGCTAGCTGACTTGTTGCATTTATTGTTGGTAGTTTTTGTTGTATTCTCCTATGTAGATCTAGAGGCCAACATGGGGAATTAAATGTTTTTAAGGCTATTTGAGAGCCGACTATTGTTGCATTTAATATTTATTTGTAATAGAATCTGACTTGGCTTAGGAGTTAATTATTTCTTCCAGCCAACTTGTGGTTGAAGATTAGTATTTAAGGAGTGTTTGGGGTAGTTGTTTAAGAGAGATTCAATAGAAGTAAGTGTGAAGATTAGATCTAGATCTTGTGAGATCTTGAAGATCATATTGTTATCTGATAGTTTGTAATAGCAGAGCTAGTGGTTTGCATGCTTGGAGACAAGGAGATTTCTTGGAGGCTTGCGATCTCAAGTTCAAATCTACCTTAGGGTTTCCATTAGTTGCTGATTGTTTCAGAGCTGGACTAGCTACGACATTGCAGAAATACTTTGATTGTATTTTTCCCTAACCCGGAAGGCCTTACAGTCGGGCATGTTAATGAAAATTTAGTTGAAAACATTGTCTTGTTGTATTATTCCACATTGTGGTGTTTGGCTACTTGTTTGGACTATCCTTAATTGGATCCTCCTTACTTGTCATGCGTCAACAATCAAGGTGCATTTGTTCCAATTTCAATTGATTTGTATGCTCATCCTTGATTTTTCTAACCATATCATTTTATTTTCATCTTGGATTATTTTGTTTGGACTAATGTGTTTGGAAGGTTTTGTGCACACTTAGGAGCTGGAACGATCGCCACTAGGTGAGTATCAAAAAAAGTAAAATACAAAGAAAACACTCAAAAATGTGCCTAGCCTTTGCTAGCTTCAAATGAGGTAAGCCTTGTCCCTTTTAAATTTTTTTTTAAATTGTGGCATTCAAAGTTCAACATCTATCTTAAGTAGAAAGGATCATTTGTTTGATAAATTGTGTATTAGGCCTATTCTCTTCACTTTCATAGTGAATCACAATGCCAAACATGCCAAGTTTTTCAATAGGAAGGAGTCAAGTAATGAACAAACACTAAAATTTAAGCCTCTTTTTTTGTGGATAAAATAATTAGGCCTATGCTCTTCACTTTCATAGTGAATCATAATGCAAAAACATGCTCAAATACCCCTAGATTAAAAGGCTTGGAAAATAATCTTGTTAAATGTGTTTAGAAGTGAGTAAGTAATAGGGATATTCTCTTACCATTCTCAGGGTAATCAGACTCCTAGACCTACTTCTCATTTAAATTTCATTACTTTCATGAATATGTTAGTTAAATTAGAACTTTAGAGGGATCACATGCCAAGAACATGCCTTAGCGAGTCCGATGAGAGGGACAACCCAAAGTGGGATACAATTGATTTTTTCACAATAATCCAACCCACTATAAAATAAAATGCATTCACCCTTAATGGAGTGAATTCCATAAAACTTGAGAATGATACCTCCTCTAATAGTCCTTTGGGATTGTGCAAAATTGTTTTTTTATGCATGAGGGAGGCCTCTCTAATGGGGGATAGACTCAATTCTTTCTAAATGAAATCCTTACTAGAACTTGGTTAAGTAGTAAGTCACCCTTCCCAACCATGTTGAACCAAATTGACCTTAGGTAGATTGTCTGGAATATCTTCTTATGCAAGACTTGTCAAAACATTCTGGAACATATACTTAGTGTTTAGCTACTAGGACTATTGATTGAAGTGAGTGTTGTGCTTTCCATTTTGTTTGTTGCATTCAAGTTTCATGTTACAAGTGTCATCAAAAAAACCTTAAGATCAAGATTTCAAAGTTTGTCATCAAGGATCCTAGGTCCTTAGAACTAAGAGATCACAATCAAACATCAACAAGTCTTAATCATAGAGATGAGTCTTTGTCTATCAGAATTCAATTCAAAAGACACACTTCAAACTTGGAAACACCTGCATAATAATTTGAACCACACTCCAAAAACTTCAAACCAGTAGCAAGATGTCTCTTCCATATCCTTTTGGTTGGATACCACTCATTAGATCTCAAATGAGAAACAACCTATATGACATATACTTTAGTTCATCTCCCCCATACAAAGAAGAAAAATAAACCAACTACTATGATGGCATAGACCCATTTGTCTATTCAGAAAGTTTCCCTGAGATGATACAACAACAATTGAAAATTGATATCCTTGTACAACAAATGATAGAACTATGGACCCAGATAGATGATATTAAAACTCATAGAGAACCAAATTCTTACACTGTAAAGGACTTATATCCATACCCTGTTGATCAATCAATCTATAGGCCTCTAATAAAATCACATCTCAATGAATATCCTTGTTCTTCCTCATATCCACCACTACGGATTTCCCAAACAAATACAATTGCAAATATATCATCCTTTGGACATCAATCAAGCATGATCAATAGGAAATATATTATACCACATGTTCGAACTAAAATTTCTTCACAACATGCAAATATCAATGTGGTATCACCAACAAGATCACTCAAGCAACACAAGTTCCAATCTAATCCTTTCTATTGTCTATGCAAAAAACTAGCTCATAATCATCATCTTATTGTTCAAAAGAATCAAAATCATCTACCCATGTCTAGAAATGGCACATTCCAAAATAATCACACCAATGACACATCTACCTCCATTGAAGAAGTTGTCCCTCAAGAATCCTCCATGTTTCCCACCAGTCCTTCATCTCTTGAAGCATCACAAGATAAATCTTTTTCTTTTTCATCCAATGTTATATCCAGTAATGAGACCTATGAAGGGCTATCCATGATGAATTTCCATGCTAATCTCTTCCTTGATGTAATTCCTTTTTACAATTCAGCATTCCTAGATCCAATGCCACCATATGCTCCAGTCGTAGACAAACCTACTCCAAAGAGTCTCATTCAAAGTCCTTCTCCCCCATGCCAAATCATTGAAATCCTCCAAGAATCCTCCATCGTACATTTCCAAACTCATACCCTATGTCAAGAGGGTGATACAAAGCATGAATAAATGAGTCCTAAAATAAATCAAGATCAAAATCCCAAGAATGAAAAAACCTATGCAATTTTTGACCAAGATCCCATCTTATTAGAATTTAATAATGATCCTACCATCCATGTCCATCCTATCAATGAGGGTTCCCATATATTCCAAGAACAAAGTGTACCTCCAAGTCTCATGGACCTTCCACTTCCTATTCCTAAGCAGGATTGTGCCACCCCTTCCATTATTTTTGATGATTGTATTCATAGTCAAGAGCATAACACCCTTAAAGTGGAGTCTGATGGTCCTCTTCCAAGTCAAGATCAAAGTATCCCTTCACCTTCATTTCCACCATAAGACCCCATCATCCCTCTAAATCCTCCTCTTGATCCTATCATTCCTTTACCTCCATGTCCTAATCCTCCATATCCTTCATAAGGTCCTATCTTACCAAATGATCATGTCATTCCTCCTATTCCATCGCATGATCCTAGTATTCCTCCTAATCCCCCTCATAATTTAAACACATTAGTGCAAGATGTTAATGAACTCCATACATTTCAAATATGTTCCTCTACTTCCATCCAATCTAGTATGTTTCATGATCATATTGTTCTCTCCATACCATGTCTACCTCAAAATGGACTCGCATCTTGTAGTAAGTCTCCTACTGTTCAAAACCATCATCAAGTCAAGGGTTAAGTATTCATAAACAAATTATATCAGAACCCTTCCAAGGCAAAGAGAATTCTAAAGGTCATCACCTTACTTTAAAATATCACTCTCAAGGCATCAGTATCCCTTCCAAATCCAAGTGTGTACCTCCCTCTTCATCCCTTCCCTCCATCTTAGGTCCATATATTCCTCCATCCAATAGTTCACAATCCACATATACTTTCCTAAATCAAGGTCAAAAAAGGAACACATCTTGGAGAACCTTCCACCAATCCAAAAATCCTCCATATAATTCATATCCATACATAAACCCCAATACCTTGGGAATAAACTTGAATTCCAAGCATAAAATTTTCAATTCCAAAAATCCACATCCATCAAAGAATAAACATGTCCAATCTAATCAACATGTAGATACAAAGAAAAAATCAATATCCAAAAGGCCACAAAGGCCCATCGAACAAAAAGAAAATTCAAACACAATGTGGGTTCCTAAAATCATCATTGAAGCAATGTGTTCTAAAGAATCACAAAGAAAATAAATATCAAAGACAATGTGGGATCCTAAATCCCTCATTTAAGAAATGTGTTTTAAAGAATTAAAAAGAAAAGAAAAGTCAAGAACTATGTAGATTCACATGTCTCTCCTAAAAGACTTGCATACTAAATAAAAATAAAAATTGGCATTCAAGCTTCCCAAGGCTTGCTCAAATCCACCATCCAAAAAACTTCCATCCACTTCCAAATTCATTTTGGGCCCCTATCTCCCAAAATCAAAATCCATATTACCTTCTCCATCAAAATCTAGATTTTCCATATCCACCTTTCCTTCATTACTCCACCACCCTTCAAGGTGTGTGCCAATGTTGACCTTGTCACCCTATCCATATAATCCAAAATAATTCTTCTCACAATCCCTCCATTATCCAACATATATTTTATATCCTTCCATACCCCTTATCCAATCCTTTGCATAAACCCTTATCCCACTTCATCTAGCCATCCATTTTCATCTCCCTTTGTTATTACCCTACCAACATCTTTGAGCATACTATCAAAATATATGGTCCATTATTATGTGTTCTTCAAGAGAACTATCCAATGAAAAATATGTATGGGTCCTTCCTCTCTGTCCTATCATGAGTCCATCATCTTCCCAAAAAGTAAAAACAAGCCAAAAAAATCATTTCCTTGGTGAAAACCTACCAAACAGGCATCTTGGTAACACAATAAATAAATAAAGAGAAATAATTTCATTCAATAGTGAAAATCTGACAAACAGGCACTTTGGACAAGTACCATGATGAAAACCTAGAAAACAGACATCATGTGTAAGTTATGAACTTCTTGTATTCCTACTTGGGGGCAAGTTCCATCCATGATATCCCATAATATCACATCTCTTTCATTTCCTCAATTATCTTATTTCCTTTTTCCCAACTTTGATCTTGACAAGGATAGTGATCTCCCTAGAAGTATCACATGTCCTATCTACTTCATGTTGTTTACACCCCTTTGGTCCATCTCCCTTGTCCTATGCACATCCCTTTGGTCTATATTTGTTATCATATCCACATCACTTTGGTCCATATTGCCTATCTTATGCAAACCTTGAGTCTATATCCTTCATCTTGTCCATTCTTGATCTAGCTTGTCCTATCATTATCATATCCAAATCCCTCTCTTGGTCTTGATAGAAAATAAAGACAAAATGAAAAATTTGTTTTCAAAATCCTCTTGACATGTCCACTCCTATAAACCACATGCCATTCAGTGCACCATTCATTATCCTATCTTGTCATATGGGTAAGTGCACAAAGATGGGGGACCAAAAAGTGGGTATAAGATGCCACTTTTTTCCTAAAATCAGCAAACTCTGAACTTCAACAATAAATTGAAGATAGTTAGACTCAAAATTTTAAGATGTGACAAAAACAAGAGTTGTAATACTCTGAATCTAGTTCCTAAACTACTAACTTATTTTGAAAATGGTGTAGATTAAGGCCCTCAAAAAGGGGGAGCACAAAAAGTGGTCCTATTTTTGGTCCAAAAACATAACATAGCGTTTGGTGTGCTCCCCCTAAAATGTTAACTTTTTTTTTTTAATTTCTTTAATCACTCTAGTGATAAGTTAGCTAACACCATGTAGTTTATCCCAGATTTTTTTGGTAATTTTTTGATGAACGTATAATTTTTTATGAATTTACAGAGTCCACACATCCTGAAAACATGAAATTTCTATGTGCTCCTCCTAGAAATCATTTAAAACTAATCAAAAAATAAATTTTCTTTTTTTTAAAGTGTGTAGAATGGAGTCTAGTTTCTAAAAATGTAACTTATTGAAAAATTCAATGAACGAGCCAAAATCTATGCCCAAAATACTGCATGTTGGTTTTTTACAAAAAATGGACATACACACAAAAGAAATTAGAGTTGAATAACTTAACATAATCAAAATTCAAAGTAAATTATATGGTTAGATAGATAACAGAGAGATCTACAATATCATGTCGTCTGATTTTTACGTTCTTGAGCCACGAGTAAACCTGATGAGGAGCACACAAAAAAAGATGTCATTTTTTTGTATGTCTGTTGGAAAACACGTCTCAGGCCTATTTCAGTCGTCCAAGCCTTTGGGTTGGATCTCCAAGGCAAATCCAAGCCTTAGGATTCATAAATTCAAATACTTTACAAAGCGTGCATGCCCTAAAGGGCACATGCACTATGTAAATTTATGATTTCCATAGCATGCATGCGCTATGAAAATCATAAATTTACATAGGGCGTGCACCCTATGTAAGATATAGATTCACATAGTGATGAGAAATATTCAAAGTAGGAGGAAGAGAGAGAGAGAAAGAGAGAGAGAGATCTCTCTATCTCTCTCCCTCCCCCATACTCTCTCTCCCTCTCTCCCCTATCACTCTCTCTCTCTCCCTCTCTCCCCCTTATCATGCTCTCTCTCACCTTCTCACTCTAACCTTTTGTATCTCTCTCTCCCTTCTCTCCTCTCTCTCTCATCATCCTCTCTCTCTCTCTCCCTCTCTCCCCCATACTCTCTCTCTCTCCCTCCCTCCCCCATTCTCTCTCTCTCTCTCTCTCTCTCTCTCTCTCTCTCTCTCTCTCTCTCTCTCTCTCTCTCTCCCTTTTCTCCTCTCACTCATCACCCTATCTCTCTCTCCCTTCTCTCCTCTCTCTCATCACCCTCTCTCTCTCTCTCTCTCTCTCTCACTTGTTAGAATAACTAAGAGGGGAGTGAATCAATTATCCAGTGTCCCAATTCAAAATGTATAATCCAAAACAATTCTACTACTTATGCAAGTTGGTAAACATAAAATACTTCTAATGTCTATGTATTTATCGATTAAATCTAACATGTAATATGCAAAGTATGATCACAAACAAATATCACAATCAACACATAACACTAGAGATTTAACGTGGAAACCCTGTAAAGGGAAAAACCACCTGGGACCGGTGATGAAGGGTGCTCCCCTTAATACCACAAACACATAACAGAAATAGAGAAACAACAACAATATGCAAGAACAGAAAATTGGCTTCTTATTATCTCCACAAATGTGGAATTACAAACTTTCAGAATTACAATATGCAAAGCCACATGGGAATTCCCTTACAATATTCTGTAGGACAAAGCCTCGAACTATTATCCAGATCTACTACCCAGAACTATTTTGAACTGCCTAAGACAATAATACAACCTTCCTTATATAGGCAATTTTCCACCGCTTGGGAAGGTTCCAGAATTTTAGCCAATAAGGCCGACCAAACTTAGAATTATTTTATTTTACATTTTATTACATCATAGTCGGCTCAAGATAACCTTTGAAACCCGAACAGAAATTTTGAAGAAAATTATTTTTTGCCATTTCAGGTGGCCCAACTTCCGAAGACCATAAGTCATCACCAGTTGACCCGCTCGGCTATTATAACCCCATTTCAGAAACGCCACGAAGTGCTCTACAGGCTTGATTTGCGCAAGCACCCGTCACCCAAATTTTTGACCTCATCTGGGGCCTCTAAAGCCTTCAAAATTGAGTTCAAAGTTTCTGTACCCTGCTGCCAATACCGAAAATCTTCAATATCTTCCAATATACACTTGATCTGGCAATGAAACTTTACTGGCAGACTTATATGACCAACATGAACCTCCAAGAAAGAAATCAGATCATTCTGAGCGCATACAAAAATTACCAAAAATAGTAACTTTCCATAAATAGCAGCTCTGCACAAAAATAGCCCTTATTGAATACAAAAATAGAAATATTTTGGGTGATGCAAGATTGCTCTTACACCCAGGATGCTCCTGCATCAACCGGCAACCCAAAATTGTTCACTCTTCTGAAGTGAGGTCGGTGAAGACCCAACCCTGTTAAAGGTTTCCAAACACACTGTTAGGTGTGACCTTGTTAGAGGATTTTAGACTAGAAGTTATCATCCAAATAGTAGTCACTCTATGAATGAAACATCAAAACACTTTCATATTCCACTCGGTTAAGAGATTTAACTATGTACAATGGTTAAATGTGTAACAGTAGGTGATCTACCTAAATACAACTTCAGTTTGTAGTTTACAGATTAATGTTCAGCTCATTCAAATACTTCTGACCAATATAACACTTCAAATTCAATACTCTATCAACTTATTGTCCGTCGGTAATAACTCTCTATAGCTCGGTAACTATTTTGTAGCTCAGTTCTTATTAACCAGTATGATCAAAAAAACTTCTCCATGCAATTATTCTATAGTATCTTCTTCTTCCAGCATCATTTCATAATGAAATCAATGTCTCTTATATAGATGAGTAAATCATTTTCTTTTCCTCCATCAGATTTTACCGCTTAATCATATTCATAGATTTTTCTGCTTTAAGCTACCTCGACTGATGTGTTAGTAACACATTTCAATCTACACCATTAGATCCTTTTGATTTATGTTAGTCGTCAATCTTCATAACAAACATTATATGTTACCTTGATTTCATACACTTTATAGCTCATCACTTTATCAGCTAAACTGATCATTTAATTCCTTTTTGTTTTGCTCGGTTAACAAAGAAATCCATCGGTGAGCAAAAGCTCAATTAATACTGCACTTGGTATACACTACACTTCATCGGTGTATACTAAAATGCTTTATTTACCGACAACACTACTTTGTGTCTTTCAGCTCTATTCTTCATCATAGATGAATGCAACATAATAAAGTCAATTCCATCAAGTCATAGACTCATCAACAAGTTACTCAGTGTATTCCTTATCCTCATCTATCATATACATCTTCCTCATGTAGATATTTGTGTTCTTCATCTCTTTCACCTTCCTTCAGATGTGTCAGTATAGTAACTTACAAGATAAGTATTGTCAAGCTAGTTGACATCAATGACAACATAGTACTGATTTAATCATCTTGCATATCTAATCATCAACTCCTTAGTAATCTTTGAATTACAGATTCTTCATTCTGGTTCTGAATCAGTTGTAGTTCATCAATCTCTCCCTTTGGCATTGATGGAAACTCAAGTAATATGAAGTGTACCATACACATACCAAACATGTTTTCTACAACTCTATGATCAAATGTTGTGTAGTGTAAGCTCTCCCTTGCTTAATATGTTTAATCACTATGATACTAAAACAACATTATAAAATACAGCTTTGTCATTCTATAGATATAACCTTTTCAGTTCTCAATTTCCTTTCATATCATCTCTCCCTTAGATAGTTCTCATCAGTGCAAATCTCCTTTTCTTTTCATATTATTTATCTCTCCCTTTGATAGAAATGCCAAAGAAACAAATAAATAATCAGCTCTGTAGTAGCTAAATAACTCTCTGGTGTCCAATACTTCCTCTGTATCTAAGTATACTGATATCCCAAACTGTTTAAGTTCTTCAAACTTAATCACAACCTTGAATAAAATTCAAAGTGTGAACTATGCCACATCAACATGGATGATCTTCTGATAAGATTAGGCTGATGCAACATCCAGATCACATTAGTGACCGATAGACAAGGGATGGACCCCAAGTCTAGTCCTCAAATATTCAAAAGTGTCCTTCGGTAGAGGCTTTGTAAAAATGTCTGCAAGTTGTTCTTTAGATGTAACAAATTCTAACTTTACTTGCTTCTCTTGCACTTGTTCTCTTAAGTAATGATACTTAATTGATATATGCTTTGTCTTTGAGTGCATCACAAGATTCTTTGAGATATTAATTGCACTTGTGTTGTCACAGTATATGATCACCGGGTCAGTGATTACCTCATTCATTCCTTCCAACACTTGTTTGATATATGTAATGTTTGAGAAATTAGTAGCAGTAGCAACATACTCTGCTTCAGCTATAGATTGAGAAATACAAGCCTACTTTTTACTTGTCTAGTTTACAAGTCTTTCACCAAAGAAAAATGCTCCTTTGATGGTACTTTTTATGTCATTCACATTTCTAGCCCAATCAACATCGGTGTAAACTTTCAGCTCAAACTTACCTTCCTTAAGATACCATAATCCATAATCTTTTATCTTTTTCAGATATCTTAAGATTCTTTTAGCAGCAATCATGTGTGATTCTCTAAGATTAGCATAATATCTAGCAACAATTGCCACGGCATGTGCTATATCTGGTCTACTATGAACTACATACATGAGCTTACCAATCATGGATCGGTAAAGCGTCTGGTTTACCTCTGTAGTTTCATCTTCCTTTGTGAATTTACTTCTAGTAGCCATCAAAGTTCCTACAGGTTTAGCATCTTCCATGCCAAATGTCTTCAAGACTTCCTTTATGTACTTAGACTGTGTGATGAATATCCCATCACTTTGTTGTATCACTTGTAATCCGAGAAAGAACTTAATCTCTCTGAACATAGACATTTCAAACTCATTCCTCAGGTCATCAGCAAAAGATTTACATATATGATCTTGACCTCCAAAAATAATATCATCAAAAAAAATTTCAGCAATGATAATAGTGTCATCAGTATCACCTTTCATGTACAAATTGTTGTTCTCACTGGTTCCTACAAATCCAATACTTAACAAGTAAGTATGCAGTCTTTCATACCATGCTCTTAGTGCTTGCTTCAAACCATATAAAGCTTTGTGTAATCTACATACCATTTTTCTATTGTCTGGATCAATGAATCCTTCAGGTTGTTCTATGTAGACCTCTTCTTCAAGTATACCATTCAGAAATGTTGATTTCACATCCATTTGATAAACCTTAAATTTCTTGTGTGCAGCATATGCAAGTAACATTCTAACTCCTTCCAATCTAGCAATAGGTGCAAATGTTTCACCATAATCAATGCCTTCTTCTTGTGCATATCCCTTGCATACCAATCTCACTTTATTTCTTGTTACTTCACCATTTTCATTCATTTTGTTTCTGAATATCCATTTAGTACCGATAACATTCTTATCTTTAGGTCGGGGTACTAAGGACCAAGTTTTTTTTTTCTCTATTTGTTCCATTTCCTCCTTCATTGCATTAACCCATTCTTCATTTTCTAATGCAACTTTCACATTCTTTGGTTCAAATTCACAAACTAAACATGTACCTTGTCTTGTTTTGCTTCTAGTCTACATTCTAGCTTGTCTATTTCCAATAATTTGTGTCTCAAGATGATGTCTTCTGACAAAACTAGCCAATACTTGATTTCTTCTTTCTTGTTCATCCTGTTCAGGTTCATTTTCTTGCTCGGTAGCTCCATCTTGTTCGTCGGGGTTATTTTCCTATTGACTGGTTTGTTGACACTAAAATTTTTAGGTAATTGAATATCAATATCATTATACACGGAACACCAAAGACTATCAAATCAATTTGTACAGGAAATATTTAACCATATTTAATGGTTTGTTTTTAGGGTAGTTGAATAATTAGGTCCTGTGAAAGGGCATGTCCTTTCACAGGAAACTATTGAGATTCATATTTATGATCAATCAATTGTAAACAAAAGGACAACAATCAATCACGGCAAAAATATACCTCTCACGGATTGGAAATTAATGCTTAGAGTCTTATGTATGAATATCAGATAAGTTCTTATACCTTACTGTTAATATAGTTTTTGCATTCAATCAGTTTCTTACATTACTCTCTAACCAGGGTGTCCTACTATGCTTTCTATTTTATGCATTCATTTATGATCAGTTTGTACAATTTGAATAATGGTAGCATGGTCTAAGAACCTGTTACTATTTCCTTTCGGGCTCTTAAGTTGAGTTAAAAACCATAGGACATGTTGTATGAATTGTTGTTAAATTTTTTTTAAATAGAATCTTGTAGGGTGATGGTCTTGTTTTGTAGAAATGAGTTATCTTAAAACCGTCTCCGGTTATACACAACATTGAATGTATCTGACTTTATTCCCATTCTGGTATCAGGCACTAGTCTATTCGTTCATTTGAATTTGTCATTTTTTTCTTTCTGTGAAGTACATTTCTAATTTTCTATCTTATTTACAAAACATTAAATTAGGTTTAGCATTAATTCATAGCATTAGTCTAAATATCTAGCTATCTAACAATTAGGATATTAGGTTTCTTTTTCTTTCAAGGATCAGTAACCCCTTTGGAAGGATTTTTGTTGTTTATGCATGTAGTTTGTGTAGTTAAATAGTATATCCGATTTAGGCCTACCAACCTTGGTTCAATCGAACCAGAATTGCAGAGGCATCTATTGAGCCTGTTAGTTGGCCTCAAAATGATCAGCATTTTTTAGCACCAACAAATTGGTGACTCTGCTGGGGATGCTATCAGTGAAAGATGATTGCAGAATCTTTGGTTACAGTTGTGAGACTCTACTGGAAAAAGAACTCAAAATTAGTTATATGATTATATCCTTCTTATGAAGAAGGTGGCGACTCTATTGAACAAAGAATTTTAGTCAGTGACTCTACTGAGGGAGAAAACTCAGAAGGAGATAGGAAGATAGCCTAGAAGGGATGATAAATTTTCCTTTTAAGGAAATTTTCAAAAGGTTTTTGATTCTCGTTGATACCAGGCCTTTAGATCTTAGAAGGTTTCAATGCAGTTCTAATGAATTGTTTTCACAACTTTCACAGAGGGTTCCTAAATTTTATGGATATTATGATGAATTAGCTCTTGATCATTTGGATGTGTTTCATATATTTATTGATAATTATGAGGTCCATACAGAAGATGATGCCATGAAATTGTTTGCATGGTCACTAAAGAATAATTCAAGGGAAAAATATGAATCATTACCTACACAATGCATTTCATCATGGATGCAGTTTGAACGATGGTTCCTTGATGTGTTCCATGAAAGGGATAATCAAGCATGTCTCCCTTGAATGCATTCATTACTTTAGAACGATATGATAATGAAAATGTGGTGAGTTTTTTTATGAGGATGATGGATATTTTCTATAAAATACCTTCTAATATCAGGCCAAGTTTTTCAAACAAAATATGTAGTTTAGGGGTAACTCATGAGAAACTAGAGCTTATTCTTGAAATTGCACAGAAAGATGTAATGGAAGAAAATGATAAAGTTACAAAAGGGGCACAAAAACCTAATGATATTCTAGATTCAAATGAACAAGAAAGTTTGGATAAGATGGAAGAAGATCCTATCCAAGAAAAGACTTGTATAAAAATGAATTCAAATGAGTTCAATGATGAAGAGGAACATTCTCTCAGTTCACAGGAAATTTTAGATTTATTAGATATCGAATATTAGAAACATGTTCAGGAAAATTGTCCAAAAATTTTCTCAATCCATCATAAACAAATTGACAGATCAATGCATATTAAGGAGGTATTTGGTGAAGTAGAAAAGGAGCCTTGAGAGGATTCAAATCAAGTTGATGCAGAGAATGAATTCATTGATGAAGATGAAAAACTTCTCAGCACTAGAGAAATTTCAGATTTTCTAGATGTAGAAAACTCGAGGTATGTTGAGAAAAATGGTT
This sequence comes from Chamaecyparis obtusa, assembly GCA_027943335.1. Classification (NCBI taxonomy): domain Eukaryota; kingdom Viridiplantae; phylum Streptophyta; class Pinopsida; order Cupressales; family Cupressaceae; genus Chamaecyparis; species Chamaecyparis obtusa. The sequence continues at coordinate 203,513 of BSBK01002291.1, read as the reverse complement.
CACATTTATCCAACAATCGTTAGGATGCGCAGGTTCAAAATGTTATGTCCACTGAAGATATGCATCGTGAAACTCCAAACAATTCTTTATATGATGAATCAAAGGAAAGTATCCGAAGAGAAAATGAATGTTGCAATGAAGAGAATAATCAGGTAGTATTTGAAATAAAAAATAAATACCAAAAGGATGAAACATTTCATGAAAGAAATATATTTGTAGAAGGTTCTGCAAATTTTTCAAACTTCCTAGATGACAAGACTTTGGAGAAGCATAAAAATATATTCTCTAGATGTGAACAATTTGGTGAAATAAATGAAATCCTTCTATATTGTGAAAGTGAAATACATTCAAATTGTGAGTAGGAAGAGTTCTTTGAAAAAATAGGTAATGAGGAAACTAGTATTAATAATCTTTAGGACATTTCCATAAGAGACTTCATAGGTTCTTCAAGTTTTCTGCACATCAAAGACAAAATGTTACAAGAAAAATCATGTGTACAAGAGGGAGTAGAAATGGACCATATTCATGGAAATGATGATGCACTTGGATATAAAGTTGAAAATGATGAAGAATCACAAGTAAGTATCCTTACAGGTATGTATAACTTTCCCATATTTCTAAATTCTTGTTGTGAAAATTTAGAAGAAAATTTTATTGAAAATAATTTAGAAATACGAGATGAAATAACATGTAAAGAAGATGTAATATGTCTTCAAATTATTCCTGAGAAAAATATATACCTAAAATTGAAATGCCAAGAAAATAAAATGCGTGAAGAAAGAATGGATATAATATTCGTGCAATTTGGCACAAAGAATGATTACAAAAAATTAGGGCATCCTAATTTGTGTACTAGAGTTCTAAAGGCAAAAATATTGAAGGATGAAAATTTGAATTATATAAAACATAGTATAAAATATGATCAATTTGAGGTTACCTTTTATTTTATGCATAGTATTGAATGTATGTTCTTAGATTTTCCTAAAGAAAAAAATTTAGGGCTTTCAAATGAAACGTATTTGGAAAATAAAAATTGGGCCCTTGAACTCTGGCATAGATTAATAACTACATGGAATTATGTTTTCCTTTTTACTCCAATTACCAATAATGATGTTTCCAGAAGGTATATGTTGTCATATCCCCAGAAGAATATTTTTGACAGAGGTAAGAGTTTCTTTTTCCAAATTTTAGAATAGGTAAATATGTTTTATGTTTTTTACCTTGTTTTTCTCCCTATTTATATTATGTGTTATGAATTATTTATGTTTTTATTTTTGGGTATCATATTGATAGATTATAGTCCTTAAATTTATATGCTTTTCAATTAGTCCATCATTTTATAGTATATTGATATTAAATTTTCTCACTAATCATTTTTTTTCTTTCATAAAATCTTTTATGAATACTTTTATATTGTGAATAGTTACTATCGGTATTCATACATGCAGGATAAAAGGACTCATTATGGATATATTGTTTAAATCTTTCAAATAAATCAGGATCATTAGAATTATAATTCTGTGCGAAAAACATTTGTCTTGAAAGATTGGAATGAAGAAAGTTAGAGAGCTGAAAAATAGAATACAAATAGCAGAATTTGTATTCCCACGCAAATATTTGGAGCCTTTTGGGGGGGCTATATGTGTGCTATAAATAATGATTTTTGTTTGAAAATGACTGGTCTGACCATATACCTCAACTTGGAGGTCATTTTTACATTATTTCAGATAATTCTGGAGTGTGTATGAGCCCGAAAATTGCCCAGATTTACAAAAACGGCCAATATGTTTATATGAGGCAAATAAAATTAACAAGATATATCTTGCAGTAGAAGAAGGCCAAGCGAATGCGAAAGAAACAACTTATATAGGAAAAAGAACATGAGAGGGGAAGTGTCCACTTTCATGTGTATGGTCTTATTTGACTACAGCCTATAGGGTGCTTTAGCTCCTCTCATCATACATGCACATACATTATTTCAGGTTTTACAAATAGGAAGCAATTGGTGGATGGCATGGGAAAATCCACAGACAGATAGAGAAAAGCCCCGAATAAGTAGCTTCACTCTTATTCTGGTTTACATGGGCCTGGAATTTGGAAGCACAGTATTTGTATTCATAAGGGCTCTACTTGTGGCAACCTTTGGTCTAAAGGCATCACAAAATCTGTTTGCTAATATGTTACAAAGTATTTTCTGTGCTCCAATGTCATTCTTTGATTCAACACCAATTGGGTGTATTCTCAGTCGTGTTTCTATTGATCAAAGTGTTGTAGATCTAGATATTCCCTTCAAACTGGGTGGATTTGCCTCTACTACCATTCAACTATTTGGCATAATTGTTGTTATGTCAAAGGTCACATGGTAGGTTCTAGTATTGTTTGTACCAATGTCAATGGCTTGTTTATGGATGTAGAAATACTACACGGCATCGTCAAGAGAACTAGTTCCAATGATAGGTATACCGAAGGCTCCAATTATTTATCACTTTGGGGAGTCAAATAGCTGGAGCAACAACCATCAGAAGTTTTGGCCAAGAACAAATATTTATGGAAATAAATTTATATTTATATGACTACTATGCTCGTCCGTTCTTTTATAATTTTACACCCATTGAATGGCTTTGCTTACGAATGGAATTGTTATAAACTTGTGTCTTTTCTTTCTCAATGGCTCTCCTTGTGAGCTTTCCTATTGGTACCATTGATCCCACCATTGATCCCAACATGGCTGGTCTTGCAGTAACATATGGTCTCACATTGAATGCTAGGCAGACTCGCTAGATTTTGAGTCTGTGAAACTGGAGAATGAAATTATTTTAATTGAATGGATTCAGCAGTATTCTTGTATTCCTGGTGAAATATAAGGAGAATCTTCCAAAGGTTCTACATGGTATAGCCTGCACATTTCATGGGGAGAAGCAAAGGAGACAGTGTGGTCATGCAAAGAGAGAGAGAGAGTGGGCCTAAGTATTTATGTGATTATTTAAATTTTGCAAGATCAGGAAAATATGAGAGGGAAAAATATTTATTTCAGGGAAGTTTCTCTGTAGTATATTTTAATTTTTCTTAATAGATTTTATTATTATTTATTTATTTATTTTATTTGTTCTTAGTTTATTTTATATTTTCTATTTTATGTGGTATGCTTCCTCTAGAGAACATTGGATTCTCGCTGTGTCCAGGAATGGACTCACGTCCCCAATAAGAGCCACTGTTGACACTAAAATTTTCAGGTAATTGAATATCAATATCATTATACATGGAACACCAAAGACTATCAAATCAATTTGTATAGGAAATATTTAACAACCATATTTAATGGTTTGTTTTTAGGGTAGTTGAATAATTAGGTCATGTGAAAGGGCATGTCCTTTCACAGGAAACTATTGAGATTCATATTTATGATCAATCAATTGTAAACAAAAGGACAACAATCAATCATGGCAAAAGTATACCTCTCACAGATTGGAAATTAATGCTCAAAGTTTTATGTATGAATATCAGATAAGTTCTTATACCTTACCATTAATATAGTTTTTGCATTCAATCAGTTTCTCGGATTACTCTCTAACCAGGGTGTCCTACTATGCTTTTTATTTTATGCATTCATTTATGATCAGTTTGTACAATTTGAATAATGGTAGCATGGTCTAAGAACCTGTTACTGTTTCCTTTCAGGCTCTTAAGTTGAGTTAAAAACCATAGGACTTGTTGTATGAACTGTTGTTAAATTTTGTTTAAATAGAATCTTGTAGGGTGATGGTCTCGTTCTGCAGAAATTGGTTATCTTAAAACTGTCTTCGGTTATACACAACGTTGAATGTATCTGACTCTATTCCCATTCTGGTATCAGGCACTAGTCTATTCATTCATTTGAATTTGTCATTTATTTCTTTCTGTGAAGTACATTTCTAATCTGCTATCTTATTTACAAAACATTAAATTAGGTTTAGCATTAATTCATAGCATTAGTCTAAATATCTAGCTATCTAACAATTAGGATATTAGGTTTCTTTTTCTTCCAAGGATCAGTAACCCCTTTGGAAGGATTTTTGTTGTTTATGCATGTAGTTTTTGCAGTTAGACAGTATATCTGATTTAGGCCTACCAACCTTGGTTCAATCGAACCAGAATTGCAGAGGCATCTATTGTGCCTGTTAGTTGGCCTCAAAATGATCAACATTTTCAAGCACCAACATAGTTATCACAGGCTGTGAGTTTGATAGATAGTCAGGAAGTTCAATGTAAGTGAATCTACCATAGTCTTCTAGTTCCTTTCTTTCTTCTATGTTTATGTCATCATACTCATCAACATGAACATTAGTACTTTCAATCATCTTATTTGTAACCTTATTCAGACATTTGTATGCTTTACTCTTAGTAGAATATCCTAGGAATGTTCCTTCATCACCTTTAGAATCAAATTTCCCATTTCTCTCATCCTTTAGAATAAAACATTTTCTTCCAAAAATTTTGAAATAACTTACAGTAGGTTTGTGTCCAACCATAGCTCATAAGGTGTCTGGTTGGTGTCCTTCAGTTGTACTCAGTTAAGCACATATACAGTTGTGCTAACAGCTTCCCTCCAATATGTCTGAGAAACATTCCTTTGTAGCATTAGTGTTCTAGCATAGTCAATGATTGACCTATTCCTTCTTTCAACAATCCCATTCTGCTGAGGTGTTCTCAGTGCAGAGACCTGTCTCTTAATACCATTCTCATTATAGAAATTAGTAAATTCATTAGAGATAAATTCACCTCCTCTATCAGATCTTAAGCATTTGATTTCTTTTCCAGTCTCTTTTTCTACCTTAGCCTTATACCATTTAAACAACTTAAAAGCTTCAGATTTCTCTTTCAGAAACATAACAGTCATCAGTCTAGTGTAGTCATCAACAAAAAGAATAAAGTATCTATCACCATAATAGCTCTGAGTTCTCATAGGACCACATAGGTCGGTATGAACCAATTCAAGTATCTTCTTTGTTGAGTAGTCTTTGCTTTTAAAAATGGACTTAGTCATCTTACCTTTCTAACATTCATGACACATAGCATGATCTAGTTTTGACAAGTTAGGAAATCCTCTAACTCTTTTCTTCTTACTAATCTTGACCATGTTATCAAAATTCACATGACATAACCTCTTATGCCACAACCATGCATCTTCATCTTTCATTAATAAACAAGAAGATTGATCAATATCAAGATAAAATAGATTACCTCTGGATTGTGTACCAGTTCCAACAAGTCTTCCTCCATCATCATAAATTCTTACCTTTCTGCTCTCAAAAGAAAGTTGGTGACCTGAGTTGTTTAGCTGTGCCACACTTATCAAATTATAGTTCAGTCCATCTACCCAGTATGCATTCTCACATTTTATTCTATCATTAATCATCAGTGAACCTTTACCTATCACCATACAAGGTGCATCATTTCCCATTCTAACAGATCCACCATCATATTTATCAATTAGATCAAATTTCTCTATATCACCAATCATATGATGTGTGCAGCCACTGTCTATGATCTATGTATCATTTATGCTTACTTTAGAGATCAATGTTGTCTCCTCATGTTTCTCTTCTTCCTCTGAATCATCCTTCATAGCAACAAATACTACTTCTACATCATCATCAGTGTCGAATTCAGATTCAAATTCCTTAGCTATGTAACATACCTTTTTCCCTTTGTCATAGCTATCTCAGTTGTCTCTGTTGTTGTGTCGGTAGCCTCTGTTGACTCTTCTCCCATAGCTTCCTTCGGATCAGTCTTTGGATCTATCATCATCTTTCTTATTTGGACATCTAATAGCGATGTGAACAACTTCTTTACAATTAAAACAAGCTAGAGGTAACTTGTCTCTATATCTTCCCTTACCTTTGGGCAATCTTCTAGCCATAAGAGCTTCAAGCTCATCAAGTTCATCATTGATATTACTGTCACTGTCATTGTTCTTATCAATCTTGCTACTAGACTTACCAATCTTCAAAGAGGACATGAAAGCAGATTCAACAGACGGTACAACACTATTGTCAAAGTTATTCAGTTCAAAGGTTGTAAGCTTACCGATCAGAGTGTTAAGGGTGAGGTTGGATGTAGCCCTTGTTTCATGAATTGCAGAGATCCTGATCACATAAACTAGCAGCAAAGTGCTGAGGATCTTGCTTATAACTGTTTCATCATCAATAGCTCTACTAGATGCTCTAATAGCATGTACTACCTCTTTTAATCTATTTGAGTATTGCACAATGTTCTCACCTTCTTTCATCTTCATATCATCAAATTGACCTCTTAGGCTTTCTGCTCTGGCTCTCTTGATATTCACATCTCCACTGTATATTAGAGTCAACTTGTCCCACATCTTCTTAGCAGTGTCACATCCCTTGATGTCATTAAATTTGGTGTCGGTACAGGCAATAGAAAGTTCCATCATAGTAATATTGTGTTCATGCCTATCCTTCAGTTGATCAAGAGTCAGGGGACCTGGTGTCAATTCAATGTAGCCATTCTCCATCAATTCTAGTGCAGAATTCCCAATTCCAGATATGTGCAACTTCATCCGGCTTTGCCATATTGCGAAGTTATCTTTGTTCATCTTTGGCACTTCCCTCTTATACATCTTGAGACCTTTTTGCTAAAGTCCTTAAAACTCTATTCTAAGCAACCAACGCTCTGATAACAATTGTTAGAATAATTGAGAGGGGGGTGAATCAATTATCTAGTGTCCCAATTCCAAATGTATAATCCAAAACAATTCTACTACTTCTACAAGTCGGTAAACATAAAATACTTCCACTATCTATGTATTTATTGATTGACAATCTAAACTCTGTATTAATTACCGATTAAATCTAACATGTAATATGCAAAGTATGATCACAAAAAAATATCACAATTAGAATATAACACAAGAGATTTAACGTGGAAACCCTGTAAAGGGAAAAAACACCTGGGATCGGAAACCCAAAATTGTTCACTCTTCTGAAGTGAGGTCGGTGAAGACCCAACCCTGTTAAAGGTTTACAAACACACTATTAGGTGTGACCTTGTAAGAGGATTTTAGACTAGAAGTTATCATCCAACTAGTAGTCACTCTGGGGTTGATAGGATAACAATGTTCACTCTATGAATGAAACATCAAAACACTTTCATAGTCCACTCGGTTAAGAGATTTAACTATGTACAATGGTTAAATGTGTAACACTAGGTGATCTACTTAAATACAACTTCAGTTTGCAATTTATAGATCAATGTTCAGCTCATTCAAATACTTTTGACCAATATAACACTTCAGATTCAATACTGTATCAACTTACTATCCATCAGTAATAACTCTCTGTAGCTCGATAACTATTCTGCAACTCGGTTCTTATTAACCAATATGATCAAAAAAACTTCTCCACTCAATTATTCTGTAGTATCTTCTTCTTCCAGCATCATTTCATAATGAAATCAATGTCTCTTATATAGATGAGTAAATCATTTTCTTTTCCTCCATCAGATTTTGCCACTTAATCATATTCATAGATTTTGTCGCTTTAAGCTCCCTTGGCTAATGTGTCAGTAACACGTTTCAATCTGCTCCATTAGATCCTTTTGATTTATGTTAGTCATCAATCTTCATAACAAACATTATCTGTTACCTCGATTTCATACACTTTACAGCTCATCACTTTATCAGCTAAACAATCATTTAATTGCTTTCTATTTTGCTCAGTTAACAAAGAAATGCGTCGGTGAACACAAGCTTGGTTAATACTGCGCTTGGTATACACTACACTTCATCGGTGTATACTAAAATTCTTTATTTACCAACAACACTGCTTTGTGTCTTTCAGCTCTATTCTTCATCATAGATAAATGCAACATAATAAAGTCAATTCCATCAAGTCATAGACTCATCAACCAATTACTCAGTGTATTCCTTATCCTCATCTATCATATACATCTTCCTCATGTAGATATTTGTGTTCTTCATCTCTTTCACCCTCCATCAAATGTGTCAATATAGTAACTTACAAGATAAGTACTATCAAGCTAGTTGACATCAATGACAACATAGTACTGATTTAATCATCTTGCATATCTAATCATCAACTCCTTAGTAATCTTTGAATTACAGATTCTTCATTCTGGTTCTGAATCAGTTTTAGTTCATCGTCACTCTCTCACTCTCTCCCTTCTCTCCTCTCTCTCATCACCCTATCACTCTCTCTCTCTCTCTCTCTCTCTCTCTCTCTCTCTCTCTCTCTCTCTCTCTCTCTCTCTCTCTCTCTCTCTCTCTCTCTCTCTCTCTCTCTCTCTCTCTCTCTCTCCCTTCTCTCTCTCTCTCCTACTCTCTCCCTTTCCCCTTCTCTATCTCTCCTTCCCCTTCTCTCCTACTCTCTCTCTCTCTCTCCATTGTCTCTCCCTCTCCCCTTCTCTCTCTCCTTACCCTTCTCTCATTACCCTTCTCACTTTTTCTTGTTTTACATAGGGCATATGCCCTATAGGGTGCACGCCCTACTTTAGACTATGCATAACATCTTTTTTGTTTTGTATAGGGCGTATGCCCTATAGCACGCTTGTGCTATGTAAAACTAGAAGAAACGGCCTTATTTGCCAAGGATCTTGTGAAAGAGGCCCACTTTTTCTTATGTTGTCTGAATTCTGCATTTTCTCCTACAAGTTTTCGCTTTTCATGGTGTTGATAGTGACAAATCAACATTGTTTTGCAGCATAGTGACAAGTTTTCACTTTGCACCATCATGAAAGTCAATTATTGGAATCAAAAAGACAAAAAGAGATTGAGGTAAGTTTTTTATTTTTTTACATGTCAAATGTGAATAAAGAGTGTTTTGGTTTATAATTGGTATGATGATATAGACTTGTTCAATACATAATTTGATATAAGTGTAATAAATTTATATTATAATTTGTCATATTGTAAGAGGTTTATATTATAATTTGACTTATTAGTTTACATTTATATTATATTTTTAAAATTGTAATCAATTGATATGTAGAAATCATCATCATGCCAGGAAAACGAGCAAAGAATTTAACACCAGAAGAGCATGAAAGAGACAAAGAGAAGAAAAGGGAAAGAGAGACAACTTCGTGAACAAAAAAAATTAGATACCATAGAAGAAGATTTTTCTTTGGATGAGGAACATCAAACATCAAAACAAAGTAAGAGAGAATTGGAATTGGAATAAAAAAGACAACGAATGAGAAACTTGCGTGCAACAAGACAATTGAATTATGAAGATGTGAGGACATCATCTACGAGTTCCCAAGTTCAAGAGACATCATCATCCAATGTTCGAGGCACACCAATGTATCATGTTGAAGGCACACCATTGTCTACTTCCGAAGGTGGAGGCACACCAATGTATCATGTTGAAGGCACACCATTGTCTACTTCTGAAGGTGTGGGCACACTTTTCTATCATGTTGAAGGCACACCATTATCTACATCCTAAGGTGTAGGCACAACATCATCTCATGTTGAAGGCACTCAAGATGGTACACAATTCACACATAATATTTTTTATGCTCCTAGAATTATTAAATATAGAAAACCAAAATATTTGATTGATATTGATACTAACATTTTTCAAGCAATGCTTGACAAGATTCCCAAGCGTACTTGTCAAAGAAATTTTAATCATATTTGGAGATCTTTTTTTGAGAATTTAAACATGACAGGAAGATGTCAACTATTTGTTGAAATGATGAGAAATCTGAAATTTACGCCCATCATGAAGATTCTTGGGCTAAGAACGATGGACGAGTCAAGTGAAAAATCTATTGTAAAGAATCTAATGACTACATATAAGAGTGTGGGTTCTACATCACACACGAAAGATAGTAATGTCACACGACATGTACTTACATCAACAATAGTAAGCACTCAAATGAAGAAATCTTGACTCATTAGAAAGATGAGCAAAACATTGAAAATAAGTAGAAAGTCTCTAATGAGAGCCCTGGGAAGGCGTCGAAGAGTGGAAGATCCAAATAGCAATGAGTTATGGGCATTTTCCGATAGACTACCACGAAAAGATAAAGCAATTGTTGAAGCTTTGAAATCCTTGATTGAAGAATTTTGGAAGAATAATACACGGGTATCTCCTAATCAAAGAGATTTTGTAAGAAGGAGGATTGGTAGTCGAATTTGTGTTCCATATCCAAAACATTTTTTAGATTCAACTCAGACACAACTCTTTTCAAAATTTATGCATACGTATCCTCAAATTAAAATTAGTCAGAGATATTTTGAAATGTGTAAACCTTTTTATGTCAAGATAAATCACACACACACAACTTGTTGTTGTAGGGCACATATTAAATTTTCTAACCATTTTGAATTTTATAGGAATATATGTGTAGGTTTTCACTCTAACAATGTTTCACAGGATTGTAACATAAATGTCCCACCTAGATCTTAAAGGGAATTAATATGTACCATTTTATGTGAAAGAGTGGATGGTCAACAATTTTACAAGCTCTCATTCTTGAATGGTACATGCATAGATTGTGGAGGTTTGTGACGTTTGCCAATTTGTCAACATATGGAGAGTACGCATGCAATCGGTAATGACATAGTGGAATTTGGAAAATATAAGACCATGACATACAATCTAAAAGATAGAAAAGAGGATAAAAGATGTGATTTAGTAATTGAAAAAATTCCAGTGTATCAGTTCATGGACATTTTTGTAAAAAAATTATTTATGAGTATGCAAGCCATACACATAGAGCACAATGATTGGGCATGCAATTCAAGTTGTGCAAGGAAACATTCCCACTTGATACCATTGTTTCAGTTGTGGACTTTGTAGAGAACTACACACTACAACCACAAAATGAGGTGCAAGCAAAGTATTACAGCTCTCAACAGGTTGCTATATTTGTTCATATAGCATTCATGCATGCACCAGATAGTAGAGAGGAGAATAGGAAGATATTGAGGGAGTATCATTTTTATATCAGCGATGATCGCTCACATTCTACAGAATTTGTACATGGTTGCTTTCAACTATTTTATGGTCATTTGACAAACAGGGGCATAAAATATCATCGACATATCATTTGGTCAGATAATTATGCATCCCAATTCAAGAATTCATGAATGTTTTATTGGTTGTGTAGGATGCATAAGATTACTAGAATTCAATATTTGTGGAATTTCATAGAGGCCAGTCATGGAAAGGGAGAGCACGATGGCACAAGTGCATGTATTAAAAGATCCTTAGCACGTGAAGAATTAAAGTACAAAGAGAAAGAAACATTGTCAAATGCGGGATGTATTGTCCAGTGGTGTAATGCTACAATGGGTCCAGGTAATGAAGGTGAGTCTACGGTTCATAGATTTTTTTGGTTGATGAATGAAACTAACATTGCACCATATGAGGATTGTTGTACATTGATAGGATTGAGTGAGCTACACTCTTTAGAAGTTGTAATGTAGGTTCATGGAGTATCCACACACGACATATGATGTGCTTTTGTTCATCATGCGTAGATGAAGATTGGGATGGGTGTGAGTCAAAGTAATGGGTTGACGAATGGTATACACGTATTTTGAGTCCAATTGCCTCCTATCATCCCCATGAATCACTATAACTGACAGAAATGGAATCATCCATTGACTTTGATCGCTTATCTAATCTAGTACAACCAGGTCTATATTTTCCACATACAAATAATCTCAAATTTAGTACTTTATCATAAATATTTAGTAAACTAATGTCCTCATTATGTTTATATCATTACAGGCCATGTTTTTTCTATTATTGCACCTAAAGACAATGAAGAAGGGATAGATTATTATTTGTGTCGTTGTGTAGAGGCAAAAAAGAAATTGGATCACTCGGTTATCAATGGTGAAGAATTAGAATACCCTATAGGAGCAGTGGTTGTAATTGGTACATGGCTTAGATGGTATGCTATGAAGAACCCTAGGTTGTATTTGTTCAAGGATTGGGAGACACACAGAAAGATTCTTCATTATTCAAACCTCGTTGTTGCATCAAATGTCCACTTGATCAGATATGGGGGAAGACCAAATAATAACTCTTTGGAAGGTTTGTGAGTCAGACCACGAGGCAATACTTGAGACAATCAAGGGTAGGGCAGACCCAATTGGTTCATTGGACTAAATGGAGATACAAAATATTGTAACATGTCAAATTTATATAGCACTGTAAATTGGGTGGACTGTAAATTGCTCATGCATTACCCCGTATGTATAACAAGAAGTTTGTAACATTTAATGACAACCTTTCTCTTCTATTTTTTGGGGCAATACCGGAAGGTTTTCTCTGCTCATCTCTTTCCTCTGGTGCTCCTACTGAGTTGAGTTGTAAAAATATTTCTCATTATTAATAAAAAAAACTTTATAATAGAAATCTTATAGTTCAGAGATTTTTCATAGCATACATAGCATAATTCATATATTCTTTTCATACACTAAGATCCCAGTTCAACATTAACTTCCACACATAAACCCAAGCCAAAACCAGCTTCTAAACAAGCCTGCCATAAACACCACATACAAAAAACCTAAAATCTTCCAACAAAACCTAACCCAGAGTAGTAGGAAACTTGGTAACAGCCTTACTTCCTTCAGAAGCAGCATGCCTAGCCAGCTCTCTAGGCCCACAAATAGACCCATTAATTTCCCAAATTGGTTCGTTAGCAGGCAAAGAATTTGGTCATGCACTTCATTCTAGCACCACAAATATTTCTATTAGAAATGACTATTCGTCAATGGCCTTGCATATACGGGACTTGGGCATTATCCTTGAAATGTAAGTTCATTGCCACCTTTGGCAAGGTAGTCTCACTCCTCATTTTACAAAAAAGGGCAGCCATCTATGGTCCAAGGTTTTAATTCAGCTGACAAGTGGAGAGCTTCTCAAGGTACTGATCTCTTTCGTAGAGAAGTTCCTACTTCATCTCAAGGTTCTCATTTAGGTGACCAACTCCTTCGAGGTCCACAAATAGACCAATTAATTTCCCAAATTGGTTCGTTAGTAGGCAAAGAATTTGGTCATGCACTTCATTCTAGCACCACAAATATTTCTATTAGAAATGACTATTCATCAATGGCCTTGCATTTATGGGACTTGAGCATTATCCTTGAAATGTAAGTTCATTGCCACCTTTGGCAACGCAGTCTCACTCCTCATTTTACAACAAAGGGTAGCCATCTATGGTCCAAGGTTTTAATTCAGCTGACAAGTGGAGAGCTTCTCAAGGTACTAATCTCTTTCATAGAGAAGTTCCTGCTTCATCCCAAGGTTCTCGTTTAGGTGACCAACTCTTTCGAGGTCCACAAATAGACCCATTAATTTCCCAAATTGGTTCGTTAGCAAGAAAATAATTTGGTCATGCACTTCATTCTAGCACCACAAATATTTCTATTAGAAATGACTATTCATCAATGGCCTTGCATTTAGGGGACTTGGGCATTATCCTTGAAATGTAAGTTCATTGCCACCTTTGGCAAGGCAGTCTCACTCCTCATTTTACAAAAAAGGGTAGCCATCTATGGTCCAAGGTTTTAATTCAACTGACAAGTGGAGAGCTTCTCAAGGTACTGATCTCTTTTGTAGAGAAGTTCCTGCTTCATCTCAAGGTTCTCGTTTAGGTGACCAACTCCTTTGAGGTCCACAAATAGACCCATTAATTTCCCAAATTGGTTCGTTAGCAGGAAAAGAATTTGGTCATGCACTTCATTCTAGCACCACAAATATTTCTATTAGAAATGACTATTTTTCAATGGCCTTGCATTTACGAGACATGGGAATTATCCTTGAAATGTAACTTCATTGCCACCTTTGGCAAGGCAGTCTCACTCCTCATTTTACAATAGATAGACCCATTAATTTCCCAAATTGGTAAAAGGGTAGATGCAATTTTGGAAAGAGTATCCCAATTGAAGAGTAATAGAAATTCCAGTGAGCATGAAGTTATTGCAGATCCAATGGGTGTATCTCCTCCACTGACAAATATAACTACTTCTAGAGACTTGAGTTTAAATGGAGACTGTTTGTTCCCAAACATGCCCCAATCGAGCAGATGAACCAGATGTTGCTTGAGTAAAGAAGATAGTGGTTTATTAAAGCATCTACATTATCCCACTTGCTATCAGTTACTACTTTTGGAGTGGCTTGCCAACTGCTTTTGTGCAAGATTTTTACAATATATAATGTCCTCATGCAAGAACAATTAATGCACAGTCGTTCGATCACCGCCGACAACTCTATGCTGAAGTGTCCCTCAAGCTCTCTTAAGCATGAAATCAACAATCTTTGTGAGGTCATATCTCAGAGCCCATGCAAGGTAGCATGGATCTGTCAATTTCTATAGGACCGTGTTGTTGGGGCCTACAAAAGCCTGTCTCAATTTTTGGAGATTCAACTTCGTTTAAATTTGGCAACACATTCTCAGTCAGTGTCAGAACTCAAGGTGTTCCTCAGCTAAAATGGCCAACATTGTGTATCTTTCCAACTGTCAGTCATAGCATCAAACCATCTATTCCAATAGCTCCGAATGGCTGGGTAAATGCTAGTGCCAACCTCGTTCACCATGCACAGTCGTTCGATCCCCGCTGACAACTCCGTGTTGAAGTGTCCCTCAAGGTCCCTTAAGCATGGAATCGGTGATCTTTGTAGGGTCATATCTCAGAGCTCATGTGAGGTAGCATGGATCCATCAATTGCTATGGGACCATGTTGCCAAGGCCTACAAAAGTGTATCTCAGTTTTTGGAGATTCAACTTCATTTAAATTTGTCAACACATTCTTGGTCGGTGGCTGAACTCAAGGTGTTCCTCAGCTGAAACGGCCAACATTGTGTATCTTTCGAACTATCGGTCGTAGCATCAAACCGTCTGTTCCAAAAGCTTCGGATGGCTAGGTAAACACTAGTGGAAACCTCATTCGCCATGTACAGTTGTTCGATCGCCACCAATGACTTTGTGTTGAAGTGTCCCTCAAAGTCCCTTAAGCATGAAATCAGCAATCTTTGTGGGGTCATATCTCAGAGCTTGTACTAGGTAGCATGGATTCGTCAATTGCTATAGGATCATGTTGCTGGGGCCTACAAAAGCCTATCTCATTTTTTGGAGATTCAACTTCATTTAAAATCAGCAACACATTCTCGGTCGGTGTCAGAACTCAAGGTGTTCCTCAGCTGAAATGGCCAACGTTGCATATCTTTCCAACCATCGATCATAGCATCAAACTGTCTATTCCAATAGCTCTAGATGGCTAGGTAAACACTAGTGGCAACCTCATTTTCCACGCACAGTCCTTCGATCCCCGCTGATGACTCCATGCTGAAGTGTCCCTCAAGGTCCCTTCAACATGGAATCGATGATCTTTGCAGGGTTGTATCTCAGAGCTCGTGCAAGGTAGAATGGATCCATTAGTTTCTACGGGACCATGTTGTTGGGACCTACAAAATCCTATCTTGGTTTTCAAAGATTCAACTTCGTTTAAAATCAGCAACACATTCTCGGTCGGTGTCAAAACTTAAAATGTTCCTCAGCTGAAACGGTCAACATTGCATATCTTTCCAACCATCGGTCGTAGCATCAAACTATCTATTCTAATAGCTCTGAATAGCTGGGTAAATGCTAGTGGAAACCTCATTCACCATGCATAGTCATTCGATCCCTGCCGACGACTCCGTGCTGAGGTGTCCCTCAAGATCCCTTAAGCATGGAATCAGCGATCTTTGCGGGGTCATATCTCAGATCTCGTGTGAGGTAGAATCGATCCATTATTTCTATGGGACCGTGTTGTCAGGGCCTACAAAAGCCTATCTCAATTTTTAGAGATTCAATTTCATTTAAATTTGGCAACACATTCTCAATCGATGTCAGAACTCAAGGTGTTCCTCAGCTGAAATGACCAACATTGTGTATCTTTCCAACTGTTAGTCGTAGAATCGAACCATCTATTCTAATAGCTCTGGATGACTGAGTAAATGCTAGTGGAAACCTCATTCTCCATGCACAGTCATTCGATCCCCATCGATGACTTCATGCTGAAGTGTCCCTCAAGGTCTCTTAAGCATGAAATCAGTGATCTTTGCGAGGTCATAACTCGGAGCTTGTGTGAGGTAGAATCGATCCGTTAGGTGTTATGGGATCATGTTACTGGGGCCTACAAAAACCTATCTCCAGTTTTGGAGATTCAACTTCATTTAAATTTTGCAACACATTCTCGATCGGTGTCAGAACTCAAGGTGTTCCTTAGCTGAAACGGCCAATGTTGCATATCTTTCTAACTGTCGGTCATAGAATCGAACCATCTATTCCAACAGCTCCGGATGGCTGGGTAAACACTAGTGGCAACCTCATTTTCTAGTCACAGTCATTCAATCCCCGCCAATGACTCTATGTTGAAGTGTCCCTCAAGGTCCCTTAAGCATGGAATCGGTGATCTCTGTTAGGTCATATCTCGGAGCTCGTGCGAGGTAGAATCGATCCATCAGTTGCTATGAGACCGTGTTGTTGGGGCTACAAAATCTTGTCTCAGTTTTTGGAGATTCAACTTTTTTTAAATTTGGCAACACATTCTCAGTCGGTGTCAGAACTCAAGGTGTTCCTCAGCTGAAATGGCCAATGTTGTGTATCTTTCCAATCATCAGTCATAGAATTGAACCATCTATTCCAATAGCTCTAGATGTCTAGGTAAACGCTAGTGGCAACCTTGTTCACCACGCACATTCATTCAATCCCCGCTGATGACTCCATGCTAAAGTGTCCCTCAAGGTCCCTTAAGCATGGAATTGATGATCTTTGTAGAGTCGTATCTCAAAGCTCGTGTGAGGTAAAATAGATCTATCAGTTGCTACGAGACCGTGTTGCTGAGGCCTACAGAAGCCTATCTCAATTTTTGGAGATTCAACTTTTTTTAAAATTGGCAACACGTTCTCGGTCGGTGTTAGAACTCAAAGTGTTCTTTAGCTGAAACGGCCAACATTGTGTATCTTTCCAATCATCGGTCATAGCATCGAACTGTCTGTTCCAATAGTTCCGGATGGCCAAGTAAATGCTAGTGGAAACCTCGTTCACCATGCACAGTCCTTCGATCCCCGCCGACAACTCCATGCTGAAGTGTCCCTCAAGGTCCCTTAAGCATGGAATCAGTGATCTTTGCAAAGTCTCATCTCGGAGCTCGTGCATGGTAGAATGGATCCATTAGTTGCTATACGATCATGTTACCAGGGCCTACAAAATTCTATCTTAGTTTTTGGAGATTCAACTTCATTTAAAATTGGCAACACATTCTCGGTCGGTGTTAGAACTCAAAGTGTTCTTCAATTGAAATGGACAACGTTGCGTATCTTTCCAATCATCGGTCGTAGCATCGAACCATCTATTCCAATAGCTTTGGATGGCCAGGTAAATGCTAGAGGCAACCTCATTCACCACGCACAGTCCTTCGATCCCCGCCGACGACTCTGTGTTGAAGTGTCCCTCAAGGTCCCTTAAGCATAGAATCGGAGATCTTTGCGGGGTTGTATCTCGGAGCTCATGTGACGTAGAATGGATCCATCAGTTGATACAGGACCATGTTGCTAGGGCCTACAAAAGCCTATCTCAGGTTTCATAGATTCAACTTCATTTAAATTTGGCAACACATTCTCAGTCGGTGTCAGAATTCAAAGTCTTCCTCAGCTGAAACAGTCAACGTTGCATATCTTTCCAACCATCGGTCGTAGCATCGAACCGTCTATTCCAACAGCTCTAAATGACCGATTAAATGCTAGTAGCAACCTCGTTCGGCACCCATAGTCATTCAAACCCCACCAACAACTTTGTGTTGAAGTGTCCCTCAAGATCTCTTAAGCATGAAATCAAATATCTTTGCGGGGTCATATCTCAGAGCTCGTGTGAGATAGAATCAATCCATCAATTTCTACGAGATTGTGTTACTAGGGGCTACAAAAGCCTATCTCAATTTTTAGAGATTCAACTTTGTTTAAATTTGGCAACACATTCTTGGTCAGCGTCAAAATTTAAGGTGTTCCTTAGCTGAAACAGCCAACATTGCATATCTTTCCAACCGTTGGTCGTAGAATCGAACCATTTGTTCCAAAAGCTCTAGATGGCTGGGTAAACGCTAGTGGCAACCTTGTTCACCATGCACAATCATTCGATCCCCGTCGATGACTCCGTGCTGAAGTGTCCCTCAAGGTCCCTTAAGCATGGAATCGACGATCTTTGTGGGGTCATATCTCGGAGCTTGTGCAAGTTAGAATGGATCCATCTATTGCTATGGGATCATGTTGTCGGGGCCTACAAAATCCTATCTCATTTTTTGGACATTCAACTTCATTTAAAATCGGCAACACATTCTCGGTCGGTGTCAGAACTCAAAGTGTTCCTTAGCTGAAATAGCCAACGTTGCATTTCTTTCCAACCATCGGTCATAGCATTGAACCGTCTATTCCAACAGCTCCAGATGGCCAAGTAAACGCTAGTGGAAACCTTGTTCACCTCGCACATTCCTTCGATCCCCGCTGATGACTCCGTACAGAAGTGTCCCTCAAGGTCCCTTAAGCATGGAATCAGTGATCTTTGCGAGGTCGTATCTTGGAGCTCATGCATGGTAGAATGGATCCATCAGTTGCTATGGGACCATGTTGCCAAGGCCTATAAAAGCATGTCTCTATTTTTTGAGATTCAACTTCATTTAAAATCGACAACACATTCTCAGTCGGTGTCAAAACTTAAAGTGTTCCTTAGCTGAAATGGCCAACATTGCGTATCTTTTCAACTATCGGTCGTAGCATCAAACCATCTATTCCAATAGCTCCAGATGGCTGGGTAAACACTAGTGGCAACCTTGTTCACCATGCACAGTTATTCGATCCCTACCGACGACTCTGTGCTAAAGTGTCCCTCAAGGTCCTTTAAGCATGGAATTGGCGATCTTTATGGGGTCATATCTCAGAGCTCATGTGAGGTAGAATCGATTTGTTAGTTGCTACGGGACCGTGTTGTTAGGGCCTACAAAAGCTTGTCTCAGTTTTTAGAAATTCAACTTCGTTTAAATTTGGCAACACATTCTCAGTCAGTGTTAGAACTCAAAGTGTTCCTTAGCTGAAATGGCCAACGTTGCATATCTTTCCAACTGTCAGTCATAGCATCAAACCATGTGTTCCAACAGCTCTGAATGGCTGAGTAAATGCTAGTAGCAACCTTGTTCGGCACCCACAGTCATCCAAACCCTACCAATGACTTCGTGCCGAAGTGTCCCTCAAGGTCTCTTAAGCATGAAATCAGCGATCTTTGTGGGGTCATATCTCAGAGCTTGTTTGAGGTAGAATCAATCCATCAAGTGTTGCCAGGCCTACAAAAGTCTGTCTCAGTTTTTGGAGATTCAACTTCATTTAAAATCGGCAACACATTATCGGTCGATGTCAGAACTCAAGGTGTTCCTCAGTTCAAATGACCAACATTGTGTATCTTTCAAATAGTCAGTCATAGCATCGAATCATCTATTCAAATAGCTCTGGATGGCTGGGTAAATGCTAGTGGCAACTTCATTCACCATGCATAGTCATTCAATCCCTGTCGACAACTCTGTGCTGAAGTGTCCCTCAAGGTCCCTTAAGCATGGAATCAGCAATCTTTGCGGGGTCACATCTTAGAGCTTGTGCAAGGTAGAATCGATCTATCATTTGCTACGGGACCGTGTTCCTAGGGGCTACAAAAATCTATCTCAATTTTCAGAGATTCAACTTCATTTAAATTCGGCAACACATTCTCGGTCGGTGTCAGAACTTAAAGTGTTCCTCAACTGAAATGGCCAACGTTGTGTATCTTTCCAACCGTCAATCGTAGCATCGAACCGTCAATTCCAATAGCTCTGAATGGTCGGGTAAACACTACTGGCAACCTCATTTGGCACTCACAGTCATTTGAACCCCACCGACGACTCTATGTTGAAGTGTCCCTCAAGGTCTCTTAAACATGAAATCAGCAATCTTTGCGGGGTCATATCTCAGAGCTCGTGCAAGGTAGAATCGATCTGTCAGGTGCTATGGGACCATATTGTCAGGGCCTACAAAAGCCTATCTTGATTTTTAGAGGTTCAACTTCTTTTAATTTTGGCAACACATTCTCAGACGGTGTCAGAACTCGAAGTGTTCCTCAGTTCAAATGGCCAATGTTGCATATCTTTCAAACCGTTGGTCGTAGCATTGAACCGTCAATTCCAAGAGCTCTAAATGGTCAGGTAAACGTTAGGGGCAACCTCATTCACCATGCACAGTCATTCAAACCCCACCGACAACTCTGGGCTAAAGTGTCCCTCAAGGTCTCTTAATCATGAAATCAGTCATCTTTACAGGGTCATATCTCAGAGCTCATGCGAGGTAGAATCGATCTATCAGGTGTTATAGGACCATGTTGCCGAGGCCTACAAAAGCTTGTCTCAGTTTTTAGAGATTCAACTTCTTTTGAATTTGGTAACACATTCTCAGTCGGTGTCAGAACTTAAAGTGTTACTTAGTTCAAACGGCCAACGTTGCGTATCTTTCAAACCATCGGTCGTAGCATCGAAGGGCCAATTCCAACAACTCTGAATGGTCAGGTACACACTAGGGGCAACCTCATTCACCATGCACAGTCATTCGAACCCCGCTGATGACTCCGAGCTGAAGTGTCCCTCAAGGTCTCTTAAGCATGAAATCAATGATCTTTTTGGGGTCATATCTCGAAGCTCGTGTGAGGTAGAATCGATCCGTCAGGTGCTACAAGACCGTGTTGTTGGGGCCTACAAAATTTTGCCTCAATTTTTAGAGATTTAACTTCTTTTAAATTCAGCAACACATTCTCAGTCAGTGTTAGAACTCAAAGTGTTCCTTAGTTCAAATGGCCAACGTTGCGTATCTTTTAAACCGTCGATCATAGCATCGAACCGTTTGTTCCAACAACTTTGAATGGTTGGATAAATGCTACTGACAACCTTTTTTGGCACACATAGTCATTCAAATGACACCGATGACTTCGGGGTGAACAATAGGATGAGTACAAATATGTATTCTAGTGTTTGTCATTAACAATCAATTAGTTAGGGGAAATGGAGCGGGCGGGTGGAACAAGGAGCAAGAAAGGAGGAATTCAAATTTCAAGCATGCTGAGCAAAGGAAATGGTAGATCTGATGCTGGTCCTTCAGAGTGTGGTGGTCAACTGGAGGAAACAGATGCAAACGAGACCTAAGGCAAGATTCTTGATGTTGGACTTGGGACAAGGGACCCGGGAGGGGGACCCATGAAGGGGCCATGTGATCAAAATAGGACAACATCTTCTATTTCTGTCAAAATTTGTACAGGCCTTTTTGGCGTGAAACCAATGGGTAAGTCCTCTCTCCCACCTGTAAAAATCTTATCCAACAATGAGGAGGGAACTTTTGCTATATCCATTCCAGATCAAATAATAGATGTTAATATATCTCGAATGGCTAACTCTCTTGTGGGGAGATTCTTTGGATATCGGCCTAATATCGAGGTGGTTAAGGCATTTGTTAAAAAGAAATCGATTTTGAAAGGTCAAGTGGAGGTGGTTGCTCTTCCCAAAGGATGTATGGCTTTTTCCTTCTTATGTGAGGAGGATTTAAGGTTTATTCTTTGTGAAGGACCTTGGATGATAGGAAAGCATTCTATGATTCTACATAAGTGGTGTCCTAATATGGATATGCAAAAGGATCTTAATGTGCAGGCCCCAGTCTGGGAAACTCTTCTGGGCTTGCCTCTTGAGTTTTGGATGGAAGACATATTTAAGGGCATTGCTAATGTCTTTGGGGAACTCTTGTCTTTGGATCCTGTCACGGTCTCTAGATGATGCCTTACATATGCAAGGATCTATGTTGGGGTGCACCAAGGAGTGGATATGCCGGAATCTATCACTCTTCAATCTAAACTTGGCTCTTGGGTTCAGAAGATAGAGTGTGAATCTACACCCTTTTCTTGTTTTCATTGCAAGAAAATAGGCCACTGGGTGAAACAGTGTCCAAAGATGATACCCCAAAAGAAAAAAAATGAAAAATATATGGGTAAAGAAGGCTATGGATGGAATGAAATTGGTGGGGAGTAGTATTAATGAGAAGAAAGAAGGAAAGGTGAAAGGGAAGGGTATGTCTATTGAAGGTTGTGACACATCTCATTTAGATTCTGAACAGAAATTAGAAGGTAGGACTGAAGTTTTAAAGGAATCCATAACTAAAAGCTCTGATGATTCCGTTGCTGGACATATCTAGAGCAAGCCCCTGGGGTCAAAAGAGGGTAATAATAACTTTGATGTTGGCCTATTCGAGTAAGAGATGTTAGGAGGTTATGGCTTCTTACCCCCCTCTCAGAGTTTGGTAATATGGCAGGATGCCCAAGTCTACCCAATTCTGGGTTGTTCAGAGGATAGGTCTCAGAAGACCTTTGGTACTCTGGGGGGGGGCAGATAAGGTAGCACCATGTCCTTCTAAATCTTCTAAGTGGGGTGATGTGGTGGATTTAGTGGAGGCCCTTTTGGGATCAGAAGAACTGAATGATGAGGGATGGTCCAAAGTGGAGAAGAAAAAGATAGTTAAAAATGTTAAGAAATTTATTAACAAAGACGGAGGACAGATGAAGAATGTATCCTCAACCCTCAGAAGCACTAGAAGCAATAAGTTTGGAGATGTGGGGGCTCCCCATGTTTCCCCGAGAAGACCCTTGAATCAAAAAAGGAAAGCACTTGAGACCAATGAGTGTTTAGTGGATGGTAGTCAAAAAACCATCCTGGAGTCTGGCCCATTCCTTAAACAATGAAGTTTATATCCTAGAATGTAAGAGGATTAAATAATCCTCATAAGCAAGCTATGGTCAAAAACTTGATCAGAGATAACAAGCCTGATATTGTTCTTCTACAGGAGACTAAGATGTCTAAGGACAAAGTGGAGAAAATCCAATTTTTTTGTAATGGTCTGTCCCATGGTAGTGATGTGGATGGTGCCTCGGGGGGGATTGTGACTAGCTGGAATTGTAATGTTATCAAAGGGGAAGTATTATCTGATGGCAACAATGTGACTCATATTAGATTTTGGCATATCAAGGATGGTACTTCTTGGGTTTTGACTAATATTTATGCTCTGAACACCAGGTGGGGTAGGAAATCTTTCTGGAGAGAAGTTTCTAGTTTTAGGAGAGATTTTGCTAATGATGGGTGGATTATTATGGGGGACTTTAATACTCCTTTGAAGGAAAATGAAAAATTTGGAGGTGGTCAACCCAATCTAGACAGCAGAACTGATCTTATGGAATTTATTGATAGTCAAGAGTTGCATGACATAGACTTGTAGGGTATTAACTATACTTGGACCAATAGGAGAGAGGGAAATGAGCTTATTCAAGTCAGGCTTGATAGAGCTCTTATTAGTAGCATTTGGTTAAACCATTATTCTTGTGCCTTATCTACCTATATCAGAGCTGGCTCGGATCACTTTCAGATAACCATAAGAGTTGAATTCAATGGCTTGAGAAGGAATTATCCTTTCCAATTTGAGAAAATGTGGACAATCCACCCTAACCTTGAAAGGTTGATTGAGGTTTGGTGGAGTATTAGGATTGAAGGAACAGCAATGTTCAGAGTTGTTGAGAAAATAAAAAATGTGAAGGACAACATCAAAAAATGGAATAAAGAAACTTTTGGAAATATTTTTACCAATAAAAAAAAAATTGCTAAAGAACTAAAAGAGATCCAGGATAGCATTCAGAAAGATGGATACAGTTGGCATACCAAAAAGGAGGAAGATACCAAACTAATGGAATATCATGATATTATCTCAAAAGAAGAATGCTTTTGGAGGCAAAGGTCAAGAAAGCTATTCTTAAAGGAAGGGGACAGGAATTCTAAATATTTCTTCATGACCACAGTGAAACATAGAATGAGTAATAAAATCTCTAGACTGCTGGTCAATGGAACCATTAGTGAGAAGGAGGAGGATTTCAAAAGTGAGGCCAACAATTTCTTTGGAGGGCTTCTAACGAAAGCTGAGAACCTAGATTTGGAGTGCCAAGAAGAGTTGTTGGATGGTATACCCCATATCCTGAATGATGCTCACAATATAGTTATTATTGCTATACCTTCTATGGATGAGATTCAAAAGGCTGTGTTCTCCTTTGATGGAGATAAAGCCCCTGGTCCCAATGGTTATCCTCATTTCTTCTTTCAAAAGTACTTGAGGATTCTGAAAGATGATGTTTCTAATGCTGTCAAGGAATTTTTTGGGGCTAGAAGGATTCTAAAGGAATTGAATGGTACCTTTATAGCTCTGATTCCAAAGAAAACTGAGGCTGATAGTATGGACCAGTTCAGACCCATCAGTTTATGTAACTTAGTGTATAAGATAATTTCTAAAATCCTTACTTCTAGAATTCTCACTTTTCTTCCTTCTATTATTTTTGGACAGCAAAATGGTTTTGTCCCTGGGAGGTAGATTCTGGACTCAATCATCTTGGTCCATGAAAATATACACTCTTTGACTATGTCAAAGAAGGAAGGCTTTTTGCTAAAACTTGATCTGTCCAAATCTTATGATAGGGTTGACTGAGATTTTTTGTTGGCTACTCTAGAGGCTTTTGGTTTTAATAAAAGAAGTAGAGACCTTATTCATTGCTTGGTTTCCTCTACCATGTTATTTGTTCTCATGAATGGTTCTCCTACCCCTTTTTTCAAGTCTTCTAGAGGTCTTCGACAGGGGGATCCCCTCTCTCCTATTATTTTTGTTATTTTGGCAGAATGTTTGGGTAGACACATTGGCAGTCTGGTTAATAGAGGTGAATTCAAGGGTCTAAAACCTTCCTCCAAGGGCTTGATGTGCTCACATCAACAGTTTGTGGATGATTCCATAATAATGGGTGAAGCCTCTATCAAAAATGGCAAAACCATTAAAAAATCCCTTGACAACTATGCTAGTGCTACGGGTCAGAGTATTAACTGGAATAAGAGTTCTATTTTTTCATTAATGTGCCTGAAAAAAGACAAGAGAGGCTAAAAATAATTCTTGGTTGTGAGGTGGAGTGTCTCCCAGGGTCCTATCTTGGTTTACCTCTTTGCCTCAATCCTCCAGATTCTTTTTGGTGGGATATGATTGACAAATTTCATAAAAGTCTTGCTGGTTGGAAGGGTGCTCTTCTTAGCCAGGCTGGCAAGATTGTTGTCCTCAAAGCTGTCCTTCAAAGTATTCCTCTCTATGCTTTGAGCCTCTTCAAAATACCTAAGAAGTTTGTTGAAAGTATAGAGAAAATCCAAAAGAACTTCCTATGGTCCGGAGTTGAAAAAAAGAAAAGGATGGCTCTTATTGCATGGGAGAAGGTTTGTAAACCAACTAGGAAAGGGGGTCTTGGTCTTCACACTATAAGAAATATAAATGAGTATCTCATGGCTAAACTCCTTTGAAGAATGTTCAATAACTCAGGAGAATAGAGCACCATATGGCACAATAAATATAACAGGGATAGCTCTGACTTCATTAATTTCTTAAACTCTGAATCTTCCCAAGGAGGTTCATGTATTTTGGGAAATGCTCTTAGAAGGAAGGAAATGATAAAGAAGGAGGTGAAATGGAAGGTTGGTAATGGTAAGAAAATTCTTTTCTAGGATGACATATGGCTGCTTGATAAACCCCTAAAGGAGGTTCCTACTGTGTGTGTGAAAATTGTACCTGATCTGTAGACACAACACTCAGTAAAACATTAGAGGTTAGCTATAATCAAAATCGTGCAAAATTGAAATCTAATCTAACCAAGCAATTTACTGCCTTCTAGTAGGTGCGAGATTAATGTTCTCAAATTATTATCGAGATCAGTGACCTAGACGACACCTAAATGA
Organism: Chamaecyparis obtusa; assembly: GCA_027943335.1. Lineage (NCBI taxonomy): Eukaryota > Viridiplantae > Streptophyta > Pinopsida > Cupressales > Cupressaceae > Chamaecyparis > Chamaecyparis obtusa. Next base: position 177,637 of record BSBK01002291.1, on the reverse strand, counting down.
AGGATTTGAATGCAATTGATCTAGATATGAGATTGAATGCAATTATTCTATTTTTTTGGATTTTTCTATGCAATAAGAATGATAAAAACTTGATATGAATCTATGCTATTGAAAACTGATATGCTATGCTAATCTAGAAATGATATGAAATATGAATCTAAATGAATGCAAAAAAAATAAGATTGATCTCACAAAGATGTCGATTCGCAAGAGCTTTGATTCTTCAATTCCAATTCTTCAGCGTGATTGTGCAAAATATGAGATGATTTGTGAAGAGCTAAAGCCTTAATTTATAGAAATCCAGGGCTTTGGAGGTGCATGGGAAAAGCCATAAATCACTCAAATAACTCAACTTGATTTTTGAGTTATTTTTAAATAAAAGATAATTAACTCACAAAAACATGCAAAAGCTAAGTTTTAACTCAAAATAGAGTTTAGCTTTAATTGATAATTGATAGTTGTCTGCTTTTATGATTGTGCATGTTTTATTTATGAATTAATTTAATAATAAAGTGATTTATTTCCAACTTAACTGCTTTTAAAAATAAAACAATTGATTTATGGGTTAATCAATTATTTAATCAAACTTTTATTAAAACCTATATTATTAAATAATGACAACTTGCTTTAATTAATTAAATAAGAATTTAATCAATTATTCATATGATATTAGATTTATTGTCAAAATTAAATAATACAATTAATAATAGATATAATTAAATTTAATTACACAATTAAGTGGCAAATATTAAATCTAATTAATTAAATATGAAACTATTCAATTAATCAAACTTTAGGATAAATGTGATTTATTGCCAAATAATTATAAAATTAAAGATAATTAAGATAATTAGGAATATTACTAGGAATATTCCCCAATGCAGAATTTAAGGTAATCAATTATGATTCGATGATGTTTAGATGTGCCTTAGGTTAGGACTTCGATGTCGATTTTGTTCGATTTGTCGATGTAGGAGTTTAATGAACATATAGCCCATTTTTGGGGTATTACATTTTGCCCCTCTTTGAATTACTGTGCGAAGCGCAGTGGTTCAAAGAAAGTCTGTGTTTGAGAGAGATATGAAACTGATGTTTGAAATTGATAATTGATATGAGATAGAAGCTGATTGATATTGAATTGATATGGAGATAATAGGTCCTGAATGACCAAAGATAATGTTCACTGTAGCAGCAAATGAACCTATGATTGCGAAAAAGTGTCAAAATGCCTGATTCTGAACCTTAGGATTGATAAGAAGTGAGTGACCCGTTCTAGACTCGATTGTCTTAGCAGAACTAGCAAGTATCACATTCGAATCCTTCAGTTGCCGAAGAACCAAGGAAATAACACTATGATCTGATGGTTGCAAAAACTGATACAGTTTACAAGATTAGGAGAATACCAGATTGATATGGATCTTGATGAATCTGATATGCCCCAAGTGATGATAGATTTGCCCTGAGCGATGAGGTCTTTTTTTTTTTGATGAATCAATAACTAGACGTGATTGTTTGTCTTGATTACTGATGAAAGATATTGATAGATTTGATTGACAGACTTTGAATGATGTGCAATACCATGCCCCCTTCGGGATTAAAATTGAAATCTGACAAGAAAAGTCAGCGTTATAGTTTAGAAGCATGTTAATTGATTTGAGAAGTGGTTATACACGTCTGAGAACACATTCTGCATCGTTGGAAGGTCCCAAAAGACCAAGTTTGACTAGGTTTGACCATGAGTTGACCATGGTTGACCAAGTTGAAATTTCAATAGTTTGATGTAAGATAATCAGTTAAGTTGAATACTGGATTTCTGTGATGATTGAAGGTTGATTATGCAAGCAATTAATAATATGAATGATCTCAGATTTGAATTTTGATCCCGAAAAAGGATTCTACTTGCTATTTCATTGGAGGAACCTTCGTGTGAGATTCAGCTCTTGTTAGACTGGAAGATGCGATTTGAAGAATCATTTAAGCATTGGAGTTCGTTTAATCATTGTGAGATAATGCAACATGCAAAATGAAATGAGACATGCAAAATGAAATGCAACCTAAGACCGAGGACCTAGTCACTGATCATATGTTGATTTGTTATCATCATTGAACTTTTAGGTAACCGGATAAATCAATACAATGCCCACTAGCCATGAAACCATAGACATATGAATATCGATTTGTATGCGCAAGAATCAATACAACACCCACTGGTCAAACAACCATGGATATATGAATATTGATTTTGTTTTTGAAATGTCGGATTAGATATAAGCACCAAGGCACAAGCGCCAGGATGACCTGAATATCATGTCCATTTTGATATAGCAATTTGTACAAGCATCAAAACATAAACATTGTGATGACCTGAGTACACCTTGCGTTACAAACATACAAACAGTCAAGAGATCATTCTAAATCCAATGTGAATTACCCGTAGTGACCCTTTATCGTTCACATCCTTAGGCAAGATTGTGTTCCACAGTAGGAGAAAGAACTTACTCAAAAAGATAATAGTTAGATCAAACTTCCTTGAATTGTCTAGGTATCAATGGTCGAGGTACGCATGGCCATCCAATTCGAGATAGAGGCTCTTACAATCGGACACCATTTCAATCCAGAAGTTCCAAAGATGTTAGATTTTCACATACAAGCAGAAGACAAAGAAAAGATTATGCCCCCAGTCATCACTCTCTAAATCCTATAAAGGACATCATCGAAGAGCTCGAAAGGGACACAATATGCAAAAATCTCAATGCGAATCAGTAAGCCTACAAGGAGATAAAAGCATGAAAAGCACAAATTATTTTTAGTTTGAGTTTGATGTTTGATTGCGTTGTTATAGATGCAAAATCCTTTCTAGAGACAAGACTGACTGACTGACTCACATGAAGCTTTAAAGGATTCTGACTAGATATGATCCATCTAAGATACATTGGAGGCCATAGGATATGACATTGATTGCCCCCAAGTGTTAAACATTGATAGGATACAGACGCTTGAGCTAGTTGGTGTATAGACCAACTTATTGAAAACTGAAAATGCAGAAACAAACCGGGAGATATGTACAAACTAAAGCAAGACTAAAAGCTGGGAAAGACCAAGATTGTGCTGATAGATGGAGCATTTTGAAGAAGTGGCGCCCGTTTGCCGGGTTTTCACCATCTTGGTAGAGATTCTATTTTTGCTACCGAGGTGCCTGTTTCCAAGTTTTCACCAAGGCACTTTTTCTTTTTTCATTTTTTTTTGTATTTTTCATTTTTTCAATTTTTTTTGTACTTTTGATATTTTTTGATTTTTTTGTGAATCATCAAGGCGCCTATTGCTAGGTTTTCACCAAGATGTTTATTTTTTCAAGACATTTACCAAGCACTGAATGCCTTAGGCATAGAATTTTTTCAGATGGAGAACGTTGATTGGTTCTCGGAGCTGTTCTCCTTCAGTTGTTGAGAGTTGATAAGCACCAGAGCCAAAAGTAGCAATGATTACAAAGGGACCCAGCCAATTGGGTTCGAACTTCCCCTTGCGTTCGTGATGGGATTGATTTTTAGGATTTTCTCTCAACACTAGATCACCAACCTGAAATTCTCTATGTCTGACTTTCTTGTTGTAGCCTCTAGACATTCTTTTCTGATACACTCTGAGATGATCATACGCTGCTTGCCTGCGCTCATCTAGTAATTCAAGTTCTTGTAACCTAGACACTTTGTAGTCTTCATCAGTGACAATTCCATGCATTCTGATTCTGAGTGATGGGATTTCAACCTCAATAGACAGTACCGCTTCAGACCCATAAACTAAAGCGAAAGGTGTAGCCCCAATAGGTGTTCTGATACTTGTTTTGTAGGCCCATTCTGATATTTATTCTGATACTGGTTCTGATACTAGTTCTGATACTGATTCTGATAGTAATTCTGATAATTGTTCTGATACTGGTTCTGATACTGATTCTGATACTTGTTCTGATACTGGTTCTGATGCTTGTTTTGATACTAGTTTTGATACTTGTTCTGATAATTGTTCTGATACTGGTTCTGATACTTGTTCTAATAATTGTTCTGATACTTGGTATACTTGATAGCATCTTTTTCCATTTGCAAACTCCCAAGCAAGATCATATCGTGCAGTCCCAATGTCTAGCAAGGTGGAGAACAAGAGGGATTAGCAAGCTGGTGGAAGAGATGGAAGATAAGAGAATGAAGGATAATGAAGGGAAGAAATCCTCATGGGAAAACTCCTCAAGAATACCCAAGCTAGGGAAAAATTGTCATGTAAAGCGCATTTAGACAAGCAATGAAAGGCTAGCATAGGATAAGCACAAAATCATAATGCAAGAGCAGGAAAGGATGCAATCCAAAAGAGTAGACATGTCAAGAGGCTTCATAGCACAGTGTTTTACTCTTTCTTTTTTTTTTATTAGATCAAGACCAAAGGGAAAAAGGATAGCGATAGGAGAAAATGAATGAAGGAAAATAAATATGAAGGCTAAACAGGAAGGGATTGAAAGCAAGATCATCATCAGACAACTCACAAAATAGCCAAATGTTCGTGTATATATCAACATTGTCAAGATCAAAGAGAGAAGATGAAATGGATGAAATATGTAGAAGAACTACGCATGATGCCTAATTGCCAGGTTTTCATCATGGTACTTATCCAAGGTGCCACAAGGAAGTGGTTTTCACCATAGGATGAATTTATTTTTCTTTACTTTTGCTACCAAGGCGCCTGTTTCCAGGTTTTCACCAAGGCACATTTTTAATTTTTTCATTTTTATTTCTTTTTTTTTTTTTCTTTTTGGAAGAAGGCAAGCTTTTTAGATAATGCTCCTTGAAAGGATAAACCATGATATGCCAAGGAATCAAAATGATATGTTCAAAGATGCGGATAGGGAAAGGGAGATGGAAAAGAAAATGGAGGATAAGGTTTTATGTGAAGCGAGTGAGATTGGAAGATAGGAGGAATAGGCAAATAAGGAAAAAGGATAGAAGGTAGAAGGTTAATGAATGGAAGGATTGTGAAAGGGTAGATGGAAAGGAAGGCAAGATCAACGTAAACACACACCTTGAAGGGTGGCGAGAGGGTGGAGGAAATGTGAATGAAGGAATACATGAAGGAATATGGCGAATAGATAGCAGAGGTTGAGGTTTGGGCACATGAAATGGAAGAATATTTTTGGAAGGAGATGTAGTGGAAGCCTTTGGAAGCTTGAATGTCAATTTCACTTTTTGTTCAACACCAGACTCTTTCAAGAGAGACTTTGGAATCCATATAGTCCTAGGCTTTTTATTTCCTTTTGATGATTTAGAGATAATATCTTCAATGATGGATTTTGGAACCCATACTTGTCTTGTAGTTTTTTTTTTAGATATCTCTTTTGACTTTATGCCTCCATGTTGTTTAGAGGAGACATGGTGATCTTCTTTTTTTGATGGATTCTTGTATTGCTTCTTTTTCTTGTATTGAACATTCTAGTTACTTCCAAAGGACTTGGGACTTGTGGAAGAAGGAGGATATGACTGGTTTAGATGGGTGGGTGGATGAAAAGGATTCAAGGGTATGCATCTATGTTGATCTTGAGGAAAGATGGGAGATGGAGGTATGTAAGGACCCAAGATGGATGGCGAATCAGGAGAGTTAGGAGGGGAAAGTGAAGGGACATAAGGACCCAAGATGGAAGGAAGACGTGAAGATCTTTGTAGTGGTGGAAGAGGTCCAAGGATGGAAGTGGAAGACGCAAAAGGATAATCAATAAGTTCATCAGCATCTATATGACAACCAAGGATATCAGCATCTTTAGAGTGAGCATTAGGATCTTCAATAGAATCATGGACATCTTGAATATGAGCACCTTCTTTGATAGGATTGTTCAAAGCTTGCAAAGACTTAGGAAGAGTAGAAAGTGGAAGTGAACATGGAGTGGTAGAACAAGAAGATGGAAGACTTTGATCTTAACAAGGATCTTTGGATAGCACAAGTGCATAATTTTTCTTTTGATTTTCAATAGGCTTAACATTGGAAGTAACAACACTATTTTTAACAACCTTAATGGAAGTATCATCTTTGGAAAGCGCAAGTGTAGTAAGGTCATTTTGATTGTCAATAAGCTCAACAGTGTGAGTAGTAGCTTGATCTTGCTTAGGAGAAGACTTAAGACATGGTGGAATGCATGAAAAAGGGGGTACAGAATCAAAAGAACCATGAAGCGGATAAGAGACATCATGAAAAGGATTGGATGAAATGGAGGTTTCTTGATCTTGATCTTTCTTTATGTTCTTTTCTTTATCATTTCTGGAGTCCTCTTGACATGCAGCCACTTCTAAGGACAAGGAAGCATGTTGGGATTGTATGGATGACTTTGGAAGAGATGGTGGAGGACTAGCTGAAGTAGGGATTATAGCATATGAAGGCTTAGGCTCTTTAGGTTTATCATTATTGGAAGTCTTTGTAGCCAAGTGAAGGTTAGTTTGAGTTTCTTTAAGAGGCAGCCCTGGAGGATAACTATAGGGAACCGCATGAAAAGTATCAAGGCTTGTGTCGGATGAAGGTTTTGTGAAAGATTTGAAAGACTCAGAAGCTTTAGAAAATGTATGGGTATTGGAGGAAGTAGGGGATGGAAGGGAACCATCACAAGACAAAGGTCCAACATTAACATGATCTTGCTTGAGAGTGTAATCTTTATTTTCAGCCTGAGAGTTCTTAGAGGAGAGATCCTTATAGTATGCATGTTTATAATCAGCATGGTAAACTTTCTCTTCCTCAAGTGAAATAGATGGATCATCTAGGTATTGTGCATAGAAATCATCAAAGTCTCTTTCATAATCAGAATCATATGGATCACCCTCACGATCTATCCAATGTGACGGCCCATTTGTAGTAAGCAGGAATGGACGATGAGGAGGACTCTTAGGAACAGAGGTGTCATAGGTATCATTACATTGTCTGTCGTCATAGTCATCATAGTCTCCAAAGCTAGATGTGTCACTCTCCGTGGAAGAGGTATCATATTGCTCAATTTTTTTTCGGGGGCATGGTGACATGTACAAGTCTTTATCAAATGGAAAAGAGTATAGAGATTCCATGGAGAACTTTTTAGATTCCTTCTCTTTCTCAAGTTTGTCAAGTTGGACTTGCATAGCTTGCAGCTGCTTCATCATAGCGGTGATTAGAGCTTCTTCCTCTTGTGTACTAATTCTTTGAGACATGTGTACTGATTCTCAATAGCTATTGCTCTATTCCTGACACAATGATATTTTTGACAAATTCTAGAACTAGGCTGGAAACATTGGATATCTTGCAATTTGACAATTTCTGACAACTCTCTCAAATTTTTCTAAACGACACTCTGCAGACTCACACGACACTGGGTAGTCTATGAAACGACAGTTGCTAAACTTGACAGTTGGGTAGCAATGAAATGACAGTTGACAAAACTCGTACGACAATTGGGTAATACTGAAATGACACTTGACAAAACTCGTACGACTTTTGACTTCTTGAAATGACTTTTGACTCCAGAAAGAACTTTACGTCAATTTTTGCAAAATTTAAGGTTTTCAGTTCTGGATTGTTTGCAAATTGTACTATCCAAATTTTGAAAGTTATACCAGATTTGATCATTTTTAAGAGCCAAGTAGTTAAACAAGCACGCAGAACAGCAAGCAAGTGATTCCAAGCACGTCTAAAAACAATGAACAAGGGCAAAAGCAACCTTGCGCATGAACAATCAAGTGACCAAATTGTGCTAATCCCTGAGAGTACTAATTGTGTATGTTCTGAAAAAGTTTTGCAATAACACACATATACCTGAAAGTGAAAAATTGGCCTCTCTAGGGTTTTTAGTAATGGTTTGACTCTGCAACTTTTATGATTCAAAGGGGTGAACTCCAATCCCGGCGCACCAAGGTTTTGACACAGTCTGAGAACTTAATCTTCAAGAGCTGCTAGGGAGATCTGACAACCCAACAATGAACCATACCCATGGAGATTTCTTCCACAAGGACATTTATATAGCGGCTGTCACTACCATGGCAAAAATGGCTATTACCGCTTGAGGTTCCGTCAATGCAGTTTGCCCTGTGAAGGGATTGTCCGCTACAGTTAACCCTCTCTAAAGGTGACTCACAGATTTATACCACAAGGGGACTTGGCTCCAGATTCAAGGTTTTGACACCTCTTCACTTTTAACCCAAACAAAGCAAGCAGATTAATCCGACACGCTAAGACAAAGTTTTGTTCCACCAAGGTCTATGATATCAACTCCACATGATCTATCAACCTCTCTGGGGAGAGAATGTATCAATCAATAAGAGAAGACACACTAACCAATTTTGATTCACCAAAGCTCGTGATATCAACCCTACGTGATCTATCAACCTCTCCGGAGAGAGAATGTGTCGATCAATAAGAGAAGATGCACTAACCAAGTTGAATGTGAAACGCACTAAGTATCCTCCCTACCTACAAGGATTCTATCGTCAAGAAGGATTTCACTGGGAATCCAATCTTTCAAGAATCACGAATAGTGTTCATAGGGCCTAATTACTATGTGAGCACAGATATATTCCCGAAAGTAAATCGACCAAAAGTACCCAAAAAGTAGAAAGAGGAACACTTAATGCTTAAAGCGAATATGAGATGAGTCCACAAGGTGGAACACTTAACACCTCACACAAGCTGAAAATGAGTCCCCAAATTAGAAAACAAGTGAGTTCCTAAAAGCACAAAAGGGTTGCCAAGTGGAACATTTAACGCTTCTGTCCTGTTGACCCCTCCCCTTTATGGCGCTAAGATTGCAACCACGGGGCGGAAATGAGGGGCCGGCGGATTAGCGAGTCCAATAACCCAAGATAGCAATCAAGATCAATCACAAGTATTCTAAGACTACTTAATGAATCCTTAAGGGTTCACAACCTAGTATCAATTATGCAAGTGTGTAGAAATAGATCAAAAGCATGAAAAGATGCACACAAGCTTGACACATAAGAGATTTATTTTAAGTCCCAAATCAAAATATTATTAGATGAAGGAGAATACCTGAGATCCTTGCAACACGCTTAGTAGATTTTACTTGATTTTTAGCAATTTTTGTTGAGCTTTTCCATGCAAGCAAGTGACGAACTCTCCAACAAGCAAACAAGCAAACAAGATATGCAAAATATATTCAACTTATGAAAACTATAGGGTTAGCTCTAAAAATCAATTATTATCAGTAATAATAACCAGCAATTAACCCAAATGACAACTCATATCATTCATTGAACCATGTAAAAAAATAAGTGCATACCCATCAAAAAACTTTATTTTTTTTGCTGCATTTGACCTAGTCAACAAGATCTAATTTTTTTGATATGATTTTTGCCACAAAAATAGAAATTCAGAATAAAGACCCCTGCTAAAAAATAAAGAGCTTTCCAAAAATACAAAAATTTTAGAAAATCTCTTCATTTGTGCCCTAGAGACCCATTTTATCAAAATAGACCAGTTTTTGTAAATTGACTATTTGAGCTATGATATCATGTCCAAATTTAAAACACAAAGAATAGACCCCCTATAAAATTTAAAGAGCTTTCTGAAAATATAAAAATTTCTGAAACATATGCTGATTTGCGTCAGATATTAATTTTTTCTAGAATTTGAAGAAAAAATTATTAAAAATTTAAAATATCTCAGAAAATTCTAAATTATTTATTGTAGCTTCTTTGATATGTTAGCAACCTGAAAAAAAAAATTTAGACCAAAAATCCAAGCCGTTTGGGAGATAAAATTAAATCTTTGAAACTTCGGGGTTTTAGCTCTCAAAAAAATTAAAACCAGCATGCAAAAGTGGGTTGCCCCACGGTGGGCGCCAGAAATGTGTGTGTGAAAATTGTACCTGATTTGTAGACACAACACTCAGTAAAACATTAGAGGTTAGCTATAACCAAAATCGTGCAAAATTGAAATCTAATCTAACCAAGCGATTTACTGCCTTCTAGTAGGTGCGAGATTAATGTTCTCAGATTATTATCGAGATCAGTAACCTAGACGACACCTAAATGAAGGATTTGAATGCAATTGATCTAGATATGAGATTGAATGCAATTATTCTATTTTTTTGGATTTTTCTATGCAATAAGAATGATAAAAACTTGATATGAATCTATGCTATTGAAAACTGATATGCTATGCTAATCTAGAAATGATATGAAATATGAATCTAAATGAATGCAAAAAAAATAAGATTGATCTCACAAAGATGTCGATTCGCAAGAGCTTTGATTCTTCAATTTCAATTCTCCAGCGTGATTGTGCAAAATATGAGATGATTTGTGAAGAGCTAAAGTCTTAATTTATAGAAATCCAGGGCTTTGGAGGTGCATGGGAAAAGCCATAAATCACTCAAATAACTCAACTTGATTTTTGAGTTATTTTTAAATAAAAGATAATTAACTCACAAAAACATGCAAAAGCTAAGTTTTAACTCAAAATAGAGTTTAGCTTTAATTGATAATTGATAGTTGTCTGCTTTTATGATTGTGCATGTTTTATTTATGAATTAATTTAATAATAAAGTGATTTATTTCCAACTTAACTGCTTTTAAAAATAAAACAATTGATTTATGGGTTAATCAATTATTTAATCAAACTTTTATTAAAAACTATATTATTAAATAATGACAACTTGCTTTAATTAATTAAATAAGAATTTAATCAATTATTCATATGATATTAGATTTATTGTCAAAATTAAATAATACAATTAATAATAGATATAATTAAATTTAATTACATAATTAAGTGGCAAATATTAAATCTAATTAATTAAATATGAAAATATTCAATTAATCAAACTTTAGGATAAATGTGATTTATTGCCAAATAATTATAAAATTAAAGATAATTAAGATAATTAGGAATATTACTAGGAATATTCCCCGATGCAGAATTTAAGGTAATCAATTATGATTCGATGATGTTTAGATGTGCCTTAGGTTAGGACTTCGATGTCGATTTTGTTCGATTTGTCGATGTAGGAGGTTAATGAACATATAGCCCATTTTTGGGGTATTACACCTACCTGGAATGAAATGTCTATCCTTTGTAAATAGATCTTGGGCACTCAAGTGGAGAATTATTGGGGGGAGGGTAAATGGACTGATTTGTCTAGGTTTGATCCTTCCCTCAGGGGCTTGAATAACCTTCTGAATGTTGTTGTTCTTATTGATGATGAGGATACTCTTATTTGGAGATATAGTACTAATGGCTTTTTTTTGGTTTCATCCCTATACATACAGAACTTTGAAGACAGCCCTAAACCTTGTTGGGCCAAAGTCTAGTTCAAGGGATTAACTCCTAAAATTAAATTAATTTTTTGGATCTTATTGCAGGATAAAGTTCTTACAATTGACAATCTCAGGAAAAGAGGCCTTGTTTTAACTAATAGATGTTGTCTCTGCAAAAAAGATGAGGAGAATATCAACCATATGACAATTCATTATCCTTTTACTAGTCAAATATGGGAAAAATTCTTTGATCTAATGAATTTGGAGTGGGTGTTTCCTCATAACATTTAGGAGTTGTTTTTGTGTTGGAAACCACCGACTAACAACAAGTTTTTAATCTCCTTTTGGAATTTCTTCCTACCCTTTTTGTGCTGTGGGGTTTGGAAAGAAAGGAATGAAAGAATTTTTAGGGATAAGGAGTCCAATTGGGATGGTATTTTTCACAAGATTAAGAGTGCCCTATTGGAAAACTTGGGGTTGATTAAGAACTATCAAGAACTGAAGAATGAGTGGGAGGCCAAAGTTTATAAGTGGAAGCTTGAAGGAAGGAAGGTTCTAAACATCCAAAGAAATCTGAGGGAAGAGGCTAGGTGGGACTGTCCTCCTAATGGATGGGTCAAAATAAACTTTGATGGTGCCTCAAAAGGCAACTCTGGAATTGCTAGCTGTGGAATGGTTATCAGAGATGAGTTCAGGAACTGCAAAGGGGCTATGGCAATTCCTATAGGTTTCAACACTAATCACGTGGTGGAAGCTAATGTTGTTCTCTATGGGCTGTTACTAGCCAAAAGGAAGAGCTATACTAAAATATGGATTGAAGGGGATTCCCTAAGTATTGTTAATTGTTTGAAGAATTCGATGACCCCTTCATGGACCATAGACAATGTTATAAGCAAGGCTAAAAACATTATTGAGACCTTTGAAAAATGCATGATAACCCACATTTTCAAGGAGGCAAATTTGGTGGCTGACTGGGCTGCGAACGTGGCTTGTAAAAGCCAGGTGGAAATTGAATGGAGTGATGGTTCGGACATCCCTTGTGATGGATCATCATTAATTAACAAGGAGAGGATGAGGAGTAAGCAACATGTTTTGAATGAAGAAATCATTAATGAGTATTGAGTGCAACAATCTGTGGAACCATCATGAAGGACAATGGCCTGATTCTGAGATAATTATTGGGGTTCTTTGGCATGACTTGTGGGTTGTGCATAACATTAATATTGTTTATTACAGCTCAAGGGCTAAGTTGTAGAGAGTGGGGATTCATCTGGACAAAGACTTTCTACTTTCTTACATAGCCATGGGAGGCAGGAAGAGGAGATGCGAGCCGGTGGACTGTAGTGACTGGAAACAGAACAAGGAGATATGGGAAATTATCAAAGAATAGGGTCTAGCAAATTTTTTGGAGAGATTGCATGGAGGGAAAGTCGCGATGACCAGAAATTTTATCAAAACTTGGAATAAGGGGAGTGTTCTGGTTGGCACAAAAAAGTATGGAGGTGACTAAGGAAGTGATTGTTGAAGTGATTGGCTTGATGACTAAGGGCATCAACTTCTACAGGAACAGGAAGATTTCAGACAAAGCATTGGAGGCTTTTGTGCCCATGAAGCAGGAGAGAAATCATATGGTTAAGGTGGAAAATTTATACTTTAACCCTAAGTTCATTTCCAAGCCCTGGAACCTTGTCTTATTTGTTATTATAGGCTACATTACCCTTGATGGTCGGTATACTAAAATTTACAACCACCATCTTACTCTTCTGAACCACTTTAGGCATGGGGTTAAGATTAATTTCCCTTTTTACTTGCTGAGTTCTTTGAATGCTTCCCTCCTCCACTGGAAAAGGGACCCGAAGGGTGATCATGCCTACCATGAAGGGCTCATGGTCCTCATATTTGAGGTGTTGAAATCAAAGAAGGTGGAAAGAACCCAGCTTAATAGAAAAGCCCCAGAGGACTATGACACTGATGGGAAAGAGTCTGAGGAGCCTTTTATGGAGGATACGAAAGATGAAGAGGAGGATTCTGAGGATTACCAGGAGGTCAGCCCTAAGGAAAATAAAAAGAAAAGGAAGATGGAGGATTCTACTATGGATATGGAAGTTGAGGAAGAAGAGAGCAGGGAGGAGAGTTCCAAGAAGTGGGGGAAAAAGAGACTGGAACCTTTAGGCAATCATACCAGAAAAAAAATCAGGAAGAAGAAAGTTGCAAAAAGGGTTTTCATATCCTCTGATGAGGGTTCTTCTTCCTAGGGAAAGAATGATCAGGAAAACTGTGTGGATAACAACCCTACTGTGGAGGAGAGTGGGGGTACCGGTAAAGATGTCTGGGTTGAGGAAAAACTCCTGCAAGAGGTTGCACAGGATGTGACTAATATAGAGAAAGATGGGTATGAGAAGGACAAGGCCAACTTGGAGAAGGAGAAGGTGGAGAATCCCAAGGAGAACATGGAGGATTAGAATAGGGGTCTTGAGATTAATGAGGGGAGGAACAAGGATTTTGAGAATTTGGGGTGCCTGGCCTTCTTATCTACCCTTAGCATAATGAAAAATGATATCACTGCGATGAAGACCAACATCCACCAGCTGCAAAAAGAGATGGGGGTTCTTAAAAGGATGAACCTGGGGGAGAAAACCATGGGCCAAACAATTGATGAGCTCACTAAGATTGTCGCTAGAGCTGAGAATGTTGCTTCCTTCAATGACAGACTTATTGCCTTGGAGGAGAAAATTCAAAGTAGTAATGTTATAACTAGGAAAGTTGAGACTATGGAAAAGAGAATTGACAAGCTGGAGAAGACTGTGGGGAATATTGCAGAATAGAGTTTTGCTATCCTCAAGGCTTCAAATGAGCATGTGAAGATCCTAGTTGACAAGTTCGATAACGGGAAAGGGAACCAAGAGATCATAGAGACTAAAGAGGATCAGGGGCCCAGCAGGCATACGAGATCCAGGTTCAAGAAGATGGAGGATGGTAACAAGAACGACATGGAAGATCTAAAGTTTTTTGCTGCAAACATGCAAATTCTTGTTGATCAGGTTGTAGAACTGATGAAATGTGTTTAGACAGCACCTTGATGTCTTGCTTTCCTTTCAGTTGTCCTTTTTCTTTTGGTTGTTCTTTTTGTTTAAGGACTCAGTTGTGTTGTGTTTTTTGGTGTTGTTGCACTTGTCCTCTTGGAGCTTAAATGTTTTATATTTTATCCTTATGTAAAAGGTTTCGGGTCCTTTCAAAACCTATTTTTACGTAATCAAAACAATCAGTCAGTTAGGGGACAATTAGAAGTTAGTTTGTAAAAGCATAAGGTTGCACATCCACATCTGTTGTAGTAATCTTATTAATAAAAGAACTCTTGCCAACATTAGGGTACCCCAAGAATCTTTATATTATATTTATACATTTATGCATTCATTTCATTACTTTTGTTATTATTACAGTTAAGGAATTGACTGTTATTGAGGACAGTGACTGGCATTTGTAGCACAGTCAACAAGTTAAACATACATCGATAAACATACAAGCATAACTATAAGGCATGGGAAATTTACAAAGCAAAGACATGAACATAAATATAATTTAGTATACATCAATACACCAAACACATGAATTGCATACCTAAAACATAAAAAATATATATTCATAGGGTATGAAGTCAAATATATATGTCCAATAATGTCATACATTGAATATATTCAATACAGTAAAACTGGCTTCCTCAAAGCCAAATGGATGTACAACGTATCACTAATACAATATACAAAAAATATGTCCACTAATGTCATATAGGCATACAATCCATATCCCTAATCTAGTCCTTTCCCGCTAGGGGAAGAAAACAAATCCTGAGCTATCTTCGATCGTCGCGTCGATGGAGATGTAGTGGATGTCATAGTCTTCCGAGTGCGCTCACTCGTCCTCCTGTCTAGACTCTTCTGTAGCTCGACCTGATAAAAAAATAAAATTAGATAGAGATAACTAATATACATCAAAATTGAATTATACAATGACATAAAATTGAATATTGGCTTACTGCTAGCAAACAGTCACTATGTTCATCCACCGAAGGCACATGCTGGCGATTTGGAGTCATAAGTCCCTACAATAATGATCAAAATAATAATTAAAATACATACATGGGTATCATTATAAAATTCAATACAAACTATTAAAATAACAATTAAAGTTAAGTGATCTCTTTCATACCTCAGTCAGTGCTTCAGAACTAGCTACTACTGCAGCTACTCCACAATCCAAAGTATCACGGACAGAAGGAGGAGCCTCTAATGTCAAAAGCTGAAAATGAAACAAAAAAAGTAAATTATGCAGTTATCAAGATTACATATATTTTTTACAACCGTACTAATGAGTAAATGATACCTCCGTGAAGGTTCCACCGCGTCCTCCGATGTGTGGTGTCGAAGTCGAAGCTCCAACATTCAACTAGTGCACATGTACATGGAAAATTATAAGATAACCATTCATATAAGAACGTACTACTGACATGTTAATTATAATGCATTATTACATGTATACCTGTGGACTCAATGGTGACCTCACAAACCCAGGTGAAAGAATGTAATCGTCGTGCCTCTGGATTTTGATCATAATTGTTCTAGTAATTTAGTCATTCATTCATTAATTAAATATGATCAAGTAAATCCAATTAATATGAAAATAAAGATACCTCAAGGAAAGTTGCACGATGCCCTTCACTGTCTGTTGTGAACGTCGATGGTCCACCAATGCACATCTAATGCACATGCACAATAAGTTAGGATACAATTATTCATATAATTACATAATAATCAAATATGTTAATTAAATGTTTTATTCGATACATACTTGTGGAATTGACGATGATGTGTAAAAGGGGACATTAGGATCATTGCCACTTCCACTGCCACTGACACTCTTGCCCTGAATTTTCATCATAAACAATAGATACTAAATTAAATAGTTATTCTTTTATAAATGAAATATGATCAAAGCAATTTAATGAACTTGGAAATATTTACTTGTGTGTCAATGCCAAATGTCGTATTTAGAAAGCTATCAATCATCAATCCAGAATCCTCTTCCTCTCTCTCGCCAGTACCAAATGTGCACAAGCATCCACATGACTGACAAATATGCCCCCTCGAGGATTGACCATAGTCACCCTCAACTAAGAGGCACACTGAATGAGAGTTTGTGTCAGAGCACTAATCGTGCCTAGTTTGTCTACCTCTACATGTTCATTCACAATGGAAGGAATACTAACATGATCCAATTGTGGCTTGCCAATAGCAGCCCTAGGTGCATTAGGGTCACAATGTTCCCCTACTTGATCAAATGATGAGCCCCCTCCTCTACCCTGAGAATCCAGAATGTCAAAATAATTTGGCACCTCCTTGAGTACAAACTCGCAATAGAGTTTCCTCAAGAAATATATAGGAACCTCATGATTGTTACAAGGAGGCGAATCAAAGACCATCCACCATCTCTCCCAAAAATTGTTTTTAATGTCTTCATTTACGCACCAATGAATTGGGAACCTCCTTGTTGTAGTTCTAAGAGTATTTGCCTCCCCTGGTTTTTTAAATAGCTGGCAAATGTCATCTTTTGTGATTTTTTTCTTTTTTATGTCCGCATAAGATAATTTATTTGCATAATATTATTTTTGTTCTTCTCTTTTATCCCACCATAAATTAATTTTCCCACTAACTACGCTTACGTGGGTCAAGATTGCTTCCAATGATTTTGCAAGTCTTTCCCTTCCGAGATTTGTACCACTAGAATCTTTTAACCTATTAATTAAAGATTCTAATTCTTTTTGCCCTCTTTCAATTTGGTTCATCAAATTTTGTTGTGTTCCAGGAGGAGGTTTCTCGATTGGTGGAGGTAATTGAGGTTCATTTTCTTCATTTATTTCTTCATTCAGTTCTTCATTTGGTTCTTCATGAGGAGACGGAGGGTTTGGTGCAGGGTTTGGTGGAGGGAGATTATTTCTTCCTAGCAATTAAAAAAACTACATTTTAAAATCTTCATTACATAACAAATTTAAACAAAAACAAATTTGAACAAAAAAAATTTAAATAAAAACAAATTGCAACAAAACTAAAATTTTAAAAAAAATAAGAGGCATGATAAGCTGTAAAAACACTTACCTCTTCTTCTGAATCAAACTTGATGATGTCATGGAGCCATTTGATCGATGGATGAACAAAAATAATTGATTCACAAGCAAATATAAGAGGGTGTGCGCGCTTTAGAATCTCCTCTTAGCTTAAAATGTGGGTTTGAGAAAGCAAAATGAGCTTCCAAACCCGCATGCAGCAAACTTTATAATAGTTTTTTAAAAGGGTGTGCGCCCTATAGGGTGCACGCGCTTTGGAAAACACTCCAAAGTGTGTGCACCCTATAGGGCGTACACCCTTTGGTAAGTGTTTTCCAAAGCGCGTGTGCCCTATAGGGCGCACACCCTTTAGTGCGTATGCACTATACGCGATGGGGGGCCAAAAAGAAAAGTGGCATCTTTTTGGTCCCCCATCTTTGTGCACGTACCCATATATAATCCCTAAACTTGGTAAAAAAAAACTTATCCCATCTCGTGGATAGTCCTTGGCATCCAAATAGCTTCAAGAAATACCAAGAGACATTTGGTCTTCATCCTTCTACCAATTCATCCATCAATCCATAATTTTGTTTCCTTGCTAGATATTGGGGGAAGTCTCACAAAATGTCCTGAAAAAATTCCAAAAAAAATCAAATAATGTCCTGAAAAAATCCTAAAATTTTCAAAATGACCTGAAAAAATCTTTTAAAATTCAAATAATGTCCTAAAAAAACACCTAAAAATTCTAACATGTCCTGAAAAAATGATCAAAAACATCATATATGATCCTGAAATAATCCAAAAAAATTAAAAATATCAAAAATTCATCTAAGGCAACAATGTTTGGGGTCTTTGTGATAAGTGCCTTCATCTATGTGATACACCACACATACCTCGACTCCAAACATATACAACTTTTTATAAACCAAAAAAATCAAAACATGTCAAAATCTTGCAATAAAAACATTTATATCATGATAATGAGAAAGTGATGATCAAACGGATTCAAATTGAAATGATGAGCTTCATAAATCGACAATGGACTCATGAGACCTATCTCTATCAAAAAACCAATCTGTCATCAATCAAACCAATCAATCAACCAAATCAATCATCTTATACAATGATGACTACACTCAAAACCAGATAGGTCAGTCTTATACGAGTAGTCCAAATCTAAAACTAGACACAACAATATCCAATCAAACATCAAAATCAATCCAATCAATGATCAGTAAGGCTATTGACAAAATTAGTAGAATCAATCTATTATTGATTTAGTTGTCTTGATTGTGTTCATATGCTCCTTGAGGATACCTTTGAGTGGTGAGAGTGGCTATGATGGTTCATAATCTTGTTTTCTTTGTTTTTTGTTTGTGAAGTGTTTGATAAAATTATGGGGCAAGGATGATGTAGGATGAAAGTGATAAGTACTGTCACGCATCTGGCAGCCACACACATCCATGATCTGAGACAACCCTGGGACAATGTCAAAAAATTCCTCATTTTCTTTCTGCTTGCTTCAATAGAGATTGTAGCAGTATCCAAATGGTCAATATTTGGATGCATTCAAATCTCTTTCTTTTTAATAAGGCACAATGATGAAAAATAGTGAAATATTTATGGCAGTGAATCAATACATCATCCAAGTTGATAGCATAAGTTCAATTCTTCTAGTTCATTTCTCCTAATTCATTTTTCTAGTTAATTCATACTTCTCACTCACATTTCTTCCATCAGTCAAATCAGTCAATACATGAATTTGTCAAATTCATCAAATCATTTCATCAATCAGTCAATCAATTAATGATCATGTGTCTTATACAAGATGTATCTTTCCTGAAACCAGACGTTGCCACTTATCTTATACAAGGTATGTCTTCCCTGAAACTAGACGTAGTCGCTAGTCTTATACATGATGGATCCTTCTTGAAACTAGACATGATTTTTGGTAACAATCTCTATATCCAATGGCAATCAAATAGACATCATCATCTACTAACATTCCTCACTTCTTACTAACCATTATTCTCTAATATCATGTATCAACCTGACATCTAACATTCATCTTCTTATTTCAAGAGACCATTTGTTGCACAAACAATCTCTCGAGGGGGCTTAAAACCCCCTGCTATCACTGGGACAAGCTGAGACATGACCTAGTATGAATTTCTTTGATACAATGCTCATAATTTCATTATATCAAAGAGGGGCAAATGTAGATACCCAAAAATGGACACACTTGTGAGTTCACATTTAGTCACTAATTATTTTTCTATTAATTAATAGTTATTTAATCATTAATTAATTATCTTATTTTCCTCTAAAGATCTAATCTTTTAATCAGTTGATCACCTCTCTAATATTAATTAAATAATTAAGTTTATTTAATTAATTACCTTTAATTAATTGATCTTTATCAGTTAATTGAATTCAATTTCCTATTTCCCATGATTTGAATTTAATTATTCAAATTAGCTAATTATTCTTCCAAATTAATTTAATTTCACATTAATTTCTTCTAATTAATTTCATTCTAATTTGATCTTTCTCTTTTAATTGAATTTTTAATTCAATTAAATCTTCCAAAAATCAGAAAAATAAAAAATATAAGGCAATTGTAATTTCTAAAAAATTAAAATCCTCATAAATTGAGAGAAACCATTTTTTGAAAATCAAATTATTTTTAAATCAAAAATCAATTTTTTACTCAAAATTCAATTTTAGAAACTCCTATCTTTCAAAAATCCAAAAAATCCTCCCATCTTTATTTCCTCTACTAACTCTCCACTTTTTTGAGTTAAATTGGAATTAAATCTTTTATTCTGGAAAGTTACCTGAATCTTCTCTAGTTTTGAATTATCTCATCCATTCAATCTATTTTTCTCAAATCAATCCCGATCGTCCATTCAAATCATAATTTCTATATAAGAAAACCCTCATCTCTTACATTTTCATCTCCAAATTCAGTATCAAACTTATGTGGGTTTTTCACTCTGAATTTTGCATCAAACTTATGTCAATTTATTATCAAAGTATTACAATTTCTTGGGTCTTTGAGTCAAGGTGCTGCCAGAATCACAACCAAGTGCCACACCTCGACAAGGAGAAGAGAAGCAACAGAAGCTTCAAAGTGTTGAATGGTTTACTTTGAAATTATTTATTTCTATTTGATCATTCAGGCTTATTATTATGTTGTTCGTAGGATTTTATGTGCTTAGTAGTTGATTATTTACAATTTTTAGATAATTTGGTGTTACTAATCCTCTTGTTTGAGTCTTGCAGAGTTTCCTCTACGACATATACATCTTATTAGGATGTCCTAATTGATGTTATTATTTATTTTGGATGACATATATATGATTAGATCAATTTGAGGATTAGATGAGTTGGTTAAGGTGTTGTGTATGGTGTTTGATGTCGGTGTGAAGTTTTGTAAGTGAAGATGAGTAGAAAATAAGTCAGTTTCAAATGTTTTGAATAGTGAACTATTTTCAACATTGCAAAGGATGTGTTTCACTTCAGTTTAAAAATCATAATTTATTGTAATCAAAACATATTGTATCTTTCCTTGAACAAGTTATCTTCGATGTCTGCAAGTCCATTGTATCTTGTCCTAAGGTTGTGAGCCTTAGTCTACAATTCAAATCAAGAGCAATGAGATTAAACTTGGCAAAAATCATAAAACTTTTTAATAAATTTTCATACAATGTGATAGTTCTCATCGAGGATTTTACCATATTTTGTTTTCTACATAAAAAACTTGGTGTGTTCATGTATTTCTCTTTCTCTTTTAGTTATTTACTTTTGCACATGTGTTAATGAAATGAATGATTTAATATATTCCAATTTACCCCTCCCCCCAGCATTCAAAAGTTTTCAACTCTATCACCACCATTGAAACTTCCATTATCGCCAGTAATATCGTGTTCTCCACTACTGCTCGTTTAACTAAGGCACAATTAGGCCTTGTCACATCAAGAGCCTTGATATGTTGCCCTACACATAGTCAATAGAGAACTTAGTCAAATCACCTTTTACTAAGGATTTAAACTCGTTAGAATGAATCTACACTTTATGAATGAACATATCTCATTCATTATCATTAAGGGTGACAAAACCATAACCCTTATGTGAATTGATGCGCTTTACTAGTCCTTTTTCCACATTGTGTCGTAGTTTCCAACTTCCAAAAAATAAACAACTAAGAAAAATGCAAAACCAAAGTTTCCCTTAGTACAATGTTTGATTGTCCCTTTTCTTTAAGTGAAAGCTAAACCTCCACATGGACTATATGTAGTTATCACTCTTGAACTACATGCATTAAAAAAACTCATCACACCTTCCTATTAGGTTTGCCATTGTTACCCCCTTTATGTAGTTTTAAATATTATCCTTTATAAGAAACAAGCAAAATAAATATATGTGCCTCGTATCATGTGTTGACATCTTCATAGCTCCTCTTTGCATTCACACCAAAAAAAATAAAGATAAAACAGTGTGTCATATATACTTATAAAAATCAAACATATGACCATATATAAGATCATGAACATATTTGATTAGGATATTTGATTATAACAAACATTATACAAAACCAAACAAAAATTATTGAAAAAAACAACAATAAATACAAAATCCAAAAGCTTTTTGTTTTTAACATTTAAGACATTATATCAAAGTGGTAGACTTCAACGAACCGTCCACTACTTTTATAACAAACATTATACAAAACTAAACCAAAAATTATTAAAAAATAAAGAAAAGCAATAATAAGTACAAAACCAAAAAAAACATTTTATTTATTAGCATTTGTGGCATTATTTGAAGGTCTATTTTGTTAAAACTCATCACACCTTCCTACTAGGTTTGCCATTGTTACCCCCTTTGTGTAGTTTTAAATATTATCCTTAATAAGAAACAAGCAAAACAATATATACATCTCCTATCATGTGTTGACATCTTCATAGCTCCTCTTTGCATTCACACCAAAAAAAAAGTAAAGATAAAATAGTACGTCATATATACTTATAAAAATCAAATTAAATCAAATATATGACCATATATAAGATCGAGAACATATTTGATTTGGATATTTGATTGTAACAAACATTATACAAAACCAAACAAAAATTATTGAAAAAAACAACAATAAATACAAAATCCAAAAGCTTTTTGTTTCTTACATTTAAGATATTATATCAAAATGGTAGACGTCAATAGACCGTCCACTACTTTTATAACAAACATTATACAAAACCAAACCAAAAATTATTTTAAAAAAAGAAAGCAATAATAAGTACAAAACCAAAAAAAACATTTTATTTCTTAGCATTTATGGCATTATTTGAAGGTCTATTTGAAAGTAACCCTACTAATGAGAATCATCCATTTATATATTTCAGCTACCTAGTACCAACTCCTTCCAAACAAAACTTTACTCAAAATAGTGAAAATGTCAACAATAATAAAAAGTAGAAGTGACATAAAGAGGTGGACAACTTGTACGACCCCTGACATTTCCACATCAGCATGGAGAATATGACACGTGTCTTGGTCGGCTGGTGAGGACTGTTTTGTACCAGTGAAACGCATGGAAGCCTTTTTATATCTGTGCGGTAGCCACATAAAAACAAAACTGATAGATTCCCCAGTGGGACCCACTCTTTTTATAAATCACGGACTTCAGTGGACCGTCCACTACCTAACTCTTTTACTACTTTTCATGTAATTAAAACACTTGAGTGCGTGTCTGCATGTGCACTCGCACTTGCCCCCCACCACGCATTATCAGCCGCCGTTTCCCACTGAACCACTTTTTCAGGGTATTAAAATGTAGTTGTTCAATTGATTTAGTATAATTGATTTTATATTTGGGTGTTCTTAGAATCGGCATTTGGATAATTATAAAGTAAAATTTCAGCTATAAGAGAAATATAATAATATTAGCTATGAACATCTATATAGTCATCAATAAAATCATCTTTCGAGTTAATTGGAATCATTTCTCTTAACTCTTTACAATGGTGGATATATTATGCTACAAAGGGGAAGAAGCCTATATTCCCTTGAGAGTCGGGTTCACAACAAACATTTGGATATCTTCAACTAGATAAACATGTGAAAATATCTAATTATAGATAAGTAAAATAAAGATTTTGATTATAGAAATGGAATGTGTAGAAAACAAGGAGTCCTAGGTCCAAATATGAGTGTCTTGGCCAAGGATGCCAATTTAACGTGCAAAGATTTGCATTGCATATTGTAGTCTCGTACATATCAAAGTAGAAAAGATTTAAAAAGTACGAAAACCCTAATAATGTGTCAACTAACCTGTTAAACCCCAAATTTAAAATTTTAATAGAAAATATTAAATATCAAAGATAAATAGAAATGAAAAAATAGAATAGAAACCAGCCCTCATGCATTTGAATGTTTTGATTATATAGCAAAAATAGGTTTTGAAGGGACCCAAAATCCTTTACAAAGCATTACATCAGAAGATTAAGCATTAAAGACCACAAGAAAAAGACGAGAACCAGCCAAAAAAATAGGCCTTCAAAGAGGCAACACCACTAACAGCAAAAAGGAAACCACCCAGAGAAAAAACTAGATCAGACCCCAAGTGAAGCAGAGAAAAAATGACCCTTAAGGGTCTCCTCCATTTTTTCTTCAATTTCATCCATTCTGCCAATGATGGTCTTGATATCATTGGCACACTTTCTTGTTGTAGGAGACTTTTTCTTGACACTTGCCCTAGTCCTCATTCCCAATCCACCTCTCTCTCCCTGAGCATCATCCTCTTTTTGTCCACCTTCGCCCATACCGTTATCCAACACATTAACTAGAGCTCGAAGATTAGTGATAGAAGCCCTCATTCTTTCATGGTTGTGCTGGACGATATCATAAATTGTATTTTCCAACTTATCCACTCTACCAGAAAGGACATCCAAAGCCTTCCCCTTATCCTGAGGCTAAATAAGCCCAGACTCACCACTCCACCCCTCCATTTTCTCTTGCAACCCATTATACCTTGCTTCCATCTTTCGATACTTTAGATTGAGCATCTTAATTTCCTAAAAGCACCATTTGTTAAATCTGAAGCAGTTTGCAATGCCCCCAGAGTTATTTCCTCTTTGTCATTGAAATCATCAAACACCAACTTAATGGAGGACTCCCTCACCCGTTGTCAAATAACATCTTCCATATCATTCTTTGGTTGCTCCAAATTCTCATGATAAATAGGGACATCATGCCTAGTACCCTCCACGAAATCATCAAAGGTGGGCACCTTGCCAGTATTCTCATCCCTAACACCACCAAAATTATCTTTTGTTTCCATTTGAACAACCTTCTCAACTAAATCTTTCAAATTCTTAGAATCAAGGGTCAGATTCTCACCAGAAATACCTTCAGTATTAGGAGGAGCATCATTCAAAGGATCCATAATAACATTTTCATCTTTCACCAGAGACTTCTCTTCATTTTTCTCATCATCCAAACCCTGATCTTCAAACTCCTCCTGGGCTTCGTTCTTCTCTCTAGAATCCTCAGTCTCTTCTTCATCCCCATCCAAGTAGGAAGCCATGGCCATGGAAACAATCTCCTTATCAGAAGAATCCTCCGTCTCAGACTCTTCCTCCTTGCTACTGTCTTTGGAGTTAGACTCTTTCTTACTAGAAGTTGACCCTCCTTTCTTCGAGCTCCCCTCAATGTAACCCTCTACTTTCCTTTTTCATGTACCCATAATCAGGGTCTTGTTCAAGGGCTCAGGGACATTATCCCTTATATGCTCAAAGATTAATAAAATAAGGCCCTCATGCAACACAAACTTGTTAGCCTTCTTCATGTTCGCAATAAGACTCTTGGTCATAGAACTATGCAAGTAATACAGAATACTAACCAAGTCTTTGTATCTAAAATGGTTTAGGAGCACAAAATGGTGTGATTGAGCCCTAGTAAAATGCCCATCCATAGTTACATATTCCATGGTCACAATCAAAACTTTGCGCCAAACCTCCTTAATTTTGTTAACATCAAAGAAACTATTCACTTTGGCATCACTAAATTTACCTTTCTCTTTCACTGATTTCAAAAAAACATTAGCTCCACCATGTTTGAAACCTTTCAATTTTTGTAGAAATCCAGACCCTTGTTGGGAATGCCAGTGACATTAGCAATGAGATCAACCATGATGTCCACCTTCTTCCCATCAATCATAATAGAGTCATTTCACCACCCATCAACAAACTTATGTGTGATAACCTTATCATATCCATGGAGCTTCTCCAAATAGGGAGTTAAACCTCATTTCCTCATCTTCTTCCACGCCATAGCCATCTTCTTCACCTTCAGGCAATTATCAAGATATTCCCTCCTCAAATCCCCTCCCATCCTTCTCACTTTGAAGCTAAAAGCTCTCTTCAAAACATAAGCAATGCCCAAAAAATCACCTTTTGTAGAATGGTTGAAGATACAAAAAACTGTCCATAAAACGTGTGACAAGAAATTGTTATTATTTATGCTTCCATTAGTCCATCTTTTCTAATCACCACCTGCATGAGCCATAGTCCTCAATCTGTTAACCATCATTAATAGGTAACTTGCCTTCTTTACTATTAATCTTATCATAATTAATATCAGCTTTGGTTTCATCATTTAGATTTTTGTAATCCTCCCAGATAGTGATGTCATTAGACTTAACTTCATGGTTAGCTAAGTTGTCTGCCATGTTGTTACATTTCTCAATCAAGTCCTTGTTTTGGTATTTCCACCTCCATGACAATGATAAAGAAAAGATAAATACATAATGATATAATGATTTAATTGACAAGGGAAGTGATAAATCCTACAATGTGTAGAGATATGAGAAAGATATTACTACCAAGGCTTGGGGAAGCCAAGACAGATGCATAGACTATTGGGATATTTTGAGAGAGAGAGAGAGAGAGAGAGAGAGAGTTTTAAAAGTAATAAGAGGATAGAAATAAATATCGCTTGAGCTATTTTAGAATATTTTAAGTCATTTCCATTGACCTTGACAAGTGAAAAGTGATGAAGTACTTAGAACTGGTATGTGAATGTTAAGTTGTTGTGGGATGCTAGAGTGGTGCATGGATGTCCATGTGGTGCACTAGGATCTAGATAAATCACACTCAAAATTGATAGAAGATAAGATAAACATGTTGTTAATACAAAATTGATGAAATAAGTTAGTAGGTTAATAGGACCCTAAGCATCCTAAGATAGAAAAGGTTGATATAGGGGTTGAAATGGAGTTACAAAAATACTAGGAGAATGAACACTAAAGTGGCTACAAAAGTGTAGATGAGATTGCAAGAGGTATGGAATTTTTTACTCGACGTTTTGCCCCCACTTTAGTGGGCTTATGAATCCAAATGAACATGCATGATAAAGGAAATCTATTGAAAATAATGAACATCATGATGCCAAATGGATACTATAGAGGAATCATATAGCTCTTTGAACCAAGGAAGCATGCCCCTTGAGTGAAGGCATACAAAATGAACGCATTAGAAAGAATAAGCTACAGAAAAAAAAAATGAAGTTAGAACATGATAAAAATATAGATATGAATTCTAGAACCTCGAAGTACATACACAAAGGAAAATAACACAAAAAAAAAAAAAATTAGAGTCAGGAGAGTGAAAGAGACCTTGATGAATAAGGTTGTCTCATTACTATGTGTCATCTCAAAATATATTAGAAACATAACTCGTAGAATACTTCTAAAAAGAAGAGAAGAATATAATGATTGATTTCTTCAAGGAAGAATGCACCTAAAAGAGAGGAAAGAAACCAATGTCAAAGAGATGGTACATGAATCGAGCACAAGCTTGATCTATTGCTAGGGTTCATATAGATGATCATGATTAAAAATATGGGTCATAGTATAGAAAGTTGTGTTATGCTATGTAATTGATGATGATTAGTATCACCAAACCCAGTGTGGAGGAAATCCACTCAAGAGTAAGACACCCAATAGAACCAACTTTTCTATGGAAGAGGTCCACTACTAATATAGATAAATAGATCCAAGTTTGAATAGACATTAGACATTATTAACCCCATAGTGTGAAAGTAAATTGTATGTTAAATAAACAATTGAACTACTAAAGAAAACAACTTAAACAAGCAAAATAAACAAGAAACAATCAAGATAAGATGATAAAATAAGATAAGAAGCACAAAATATAGAGCAATAAAATGTAAATTAATAGCTCCTTTGATGTTGATTTTTCCTTCAAAAAGAGTCTTGATGTGTGCTCACTTTTATCTTGGCAAGGGTGCTCCAATGTTCTCAATGAGTGTGAAATGCAATAGGATGTGATAATGGATGCAAAACATGGCTTTGATGGAGATGCAAGATAGTTTGATAATGGAGGTAAAATGAAAGATATAAATGGTTGTGTTTGAGTATGAAAAATGGTAGAGTAACAATGCTAAAATGATAGTGGATGCATTTGTGAAGGAAAATGGAGGATTTTATAGAAAACAAAGGGAACAAGGTTGCATCTCACAAGACGTAAAATGCAACACTTGTCCACTTTGGATCAAAGTGGAATGGAAAGTGTTGAAGAGAATAGACAAGTGGCAATGCAAGGATTGACATGTGGAAGCAAGGTTGGAATTGCCAAATGTCATTTTGGGAGAGAAGCCACCCAAAAATAAAGATTATTTTCCCTATTTGATTTAAATAGGAATGTGTACAAATTTAGGGAGGTTAGGATAGAATTGGTTAGAGGGCAGGTTAGTAGGATAAGATTGGTTGGAAGAAGGGGTTAATTAGACAGGTTGAGTTAGGATGAGAATTAAAGTTAGGAACCATGTGCTCAAATGGATTAAATTAATTTATTTAATTCATGATGGGGGGGGGGAGTTAAATTAAATTAATCCCACAAGTGGAAGAAATAAAGGAATATTAATTAATTTAACAAATAGATTTATTTGAATGCAATGAAAGAATGAGTGGGAGGAGAAGAGGGAGGGGGTTTTTCAAAATTTAGGACAGGCGGGAAACTGGGAGAAGGAGGGTTTGTTGTGGGTCCTGCGATACGGATGTGGGAATTGCTATGAGTTCAGTGTTAGGGGATGAGGAAAAGGCCGGCGGGTCACCTCTGGCTTTGTCCAGTAAGGATATCTATCCATCCAAGGGATCAGAGGCGTAAAAAGTCTTTAGTCCTAAGGCTGATGATGGGACTAAGACTTCCCACTTGTTTCCTCAAGGAGGCAGACCAAGTGGTTTCTCTTCTCTTGTGGGTAAAGGGAAATGGGCGGGACTATTTTGTATTAAACCTTCTGGGAAATTTTCTTTCCTTGAGGTGAATATCATAACTGACCTAGTAAAGGGAGCTTTTGGAATTTTCATTCCAAACCTGTTAGTAGATCACACTATGTCAATAATGGCTTCAACTCTGGTTGGAAAGTTCATGGGACCAAGACCAAATATTGATCTAGTTAGATCCTTCACAGATAAGAAGTGGAGGCTAAAAGGTCGGGTGGATATTGCAGCAATGCCAAAAGGTTTTTTTTTCATTTGAGTTCTCTAACCGGGAAGATCTGTTTAAAGTGTTGTGTGGTGGTCCTTGGATGATGGGTAAATCTTCTCTATCACTACAAAAATGGTCAACTAATCTGGACTATAATGATAACTTCTTTGTTGCAGCTCCAGTGTGGGTCTGGCTTCCTGGTCTGCCTTTGGAGTATTGGCATGAGGAAATCTTTGTAGGTCTTTCTAGAACTTTTGGTGAGCTTCTTTCTATAGATCTGATGATTGCAGCTAGGACAAGACAAGTGTATGCCAGGATTTTTGTGAACATTCAACAATCTATTGATCTTCCATAAGTCATTATCATAAACTCAAAATTGGGTAAATGGATACAAGAAGTTGAATATGAATCCTCTCCCTTTTCTTGCTTCTTATGTAAGAAATTAGGACATTGGGCGAACCAATGCACTCTGAAACCTCAAAAGGAAAAAAAGAAGATGCAAGAAAAGTTCATAGGTCAGAAGAGGGAGTGGAAAGAAAAAATAGGCCCCATCCTAGAGGGAACTGAGGAAGTTTCTCCTATTCCAAAGGTTTCTAAAGAGGAATGTGTTCAAAAGACAAATGAAAACCCATTGGGTCCAAGGTTTGTTGAGACTCACCAAATTCAGCAAGATGTTCATGCCGGTGAAACTCAAAAGGAAAATGATAAAGAAAAGGAAAAGGAGGTATTAGAAGAAAGTGTAAATGAGCTTATCAATCCTAATCTGAATAATAAAGAAGAAAGTGTAGGATATCTTATAGGAGAAGAAGCTTTAATGGAATCAAGGGTGGAAGATTCCTTGAAAGGGCGGGAATCTGTTGAGTATAATCAGATAATAGAGGAACATCAGGGATGTAACATTTTGGATGGTCATAATCATAGTGATTCCCTTATAGGGAATAGAAAGGAAACACCCTCAACCCCAATAGAGAATAGGTCTTGGGGTTGTCAAGAAAATATGGAAAGTATTGATCTTGATGAGAAGAAGAATCCTTGGATTAAGGTTGGGGAGCATAAGAAAAGAAATAACACAGGAAAGAAAGGTAATTATGCTCCTCAGGGACTTGCAATCTCAAATGATCAAACCAATAATTCAGGGAAGAAAAGTGGTAGTGTTTCTAAGGGAGGCTCTATGCTTAGAACGGTCAAGAAGACTAGTGCTCAAAAGCAAGGAGGAGTCCAGACTAGAGGTCAACAAAAAGTTGATGTAGGAACTCCAAAAAAAGAAAGAGGTAGAAAATCAAATAGAACTCTGAGAGACCAAGAAGAAAAGAAGAATATAGTGGATGGTAAACAATTGACCATCCCAGAGGCATTTTCTCATATCCCTTTATGAAGATCATCTCCTAGAACATTCGAGGACTAAATGGTCCTCATAAGCAAGATGTAGTTAGAAATATTGTGAGGGACTCTAAGCTAGATTTTTTACTAATTCAAGAAACCAAAATGATGAAAGAAAGAGTTTAAAAGATCAAGCTGATTAAAAATGGGGGCAACCTTGGATGTAGCTCTGAGGGAGCCTAGGGAGGAATGGCTATTTTTTGGAACCAATTTAGCTTTAAATGTCATCTTCTACAAGAAGATAAAAACTTTTTAGTTATCAAAGTTTGTAGTCTTAAGGATATTTTTTCTTGGATCCTTATTAATGTCTATACTCCTAATACTAAGACTGGTAGACTTAAACTATGGAAGAAATTACAGGAATTCAGGGTTTCTTTACCTCATAATCAATCGATGATTATGGGGGACTTTAATACTCCCTAGAATGAGAAAGATAAGATTGGAGGGAATACTCCCCAATTGGATAGCAGGGTTGACTTGATGGATTTTATTAGCAATGAAGGTTTGTTGGATGTTGAGCTAGAAGGTATAAATTATACTTGGACCAATCGTAGAACTGGAGCTGACCTTATCCAAGTCAAGCTTGACAAGGTGCTCATTTCTCTGGACTGGTTTACTCAATTTTCTTGCTCTCTGTCCTCTTTTTCAAGAATTGGATCATACCACTTCCCAATCTCTTTTTCATCAAGTCCTTTTAATGGAAAAAGAAATGCCCCTTTCAAATTTTAAAAGATGTGGTTAGCTTACCCGGATCTAGAAAATAACATTAGAGAATGGTGGAACCTTAAAGTGGATGGTATAACTATGTTTAAAGTGGTAAAGAAACTTTCAAATGTTAAATCTAAAGTGAGAGAATGGAATAAGGATGTTTTTGGGGACATTTACCAAGCTAAGAGTAAAATTCAAGCAGAATTAAAAGATATTCAGGATGAAATCCAAAGATATGGTTTGGCTGATGCTCTGAAAGTCCGGGAGAATCATCTTCTTGTGGATTATCACAATATAATTTCCAAAGAGGAGACCTTTTGGAGAAAGAGATCTAGATCTTTATAGCTAAAATCAGGAGACAAAAATACTAGATTCTTCTATTTAACTACCCTTAAGCATAGGGATATCAACCGGATCCAATATTTATCTTCTCCTAGAGGGACTATATCTAAAGAGGAGGAAATCAGAGAAGAGATGCAAAGGTATTTTGCTACTATCTTATCCAAGGAAAAAAATCTAAATCTGGATGACCAGAATAAGTTGTTGGAAACCATCCCTTCTATTTTTTATAAGACTATTAACGATAGTCTTAAAGCTATTCCTTCTGATCGGGAGATTAAAAAGGTGGTCTTCTCCTATGAAGGAGAGAAATCTCTAGGACCAGATGGATTTCAGATTTTCTTTTTTCAAAAAATTTAGAGTATTACTGGTAAAGATGTTTGTTTAGTAGTTAAGGAGTTTTTTGGTACAAAAACTATCTTAAGAGAACTCAATTCCACATTTGTAGCTTCTATGCCTAAGAAACTGGGAGCTAACACAGCTGATGGTTTTAGGCCTATAAACCTTTTCAATTATTTGTACAAGATTTTGTCTAAGGTGCTAACTTCTAGAATTCTAAACTTTCTGCCCATGTTAACTTCTCCTGAACATAATGGCTTTGTTCTAGGAAGATAGATTTTGGATTCCATTATTGTTTTCCATGAGAATATCCACTCTTTAGAAGCTTCTAGAAAATAAGGCTTCTTGATGAAGTTGGATCTTTCGAAAGCCTACGATAGAGTTTATTGGTCTTTCTTGTCTAGGATTCTTTTGTCTTTTGGATTTGATGGAGGGGTGGTTAGACTAATTATGCAATTGGTTACTTCAGTTTCATATTCTATCATTATTAATGGAGGTTCCTCAAAATTATTCCACCCCTCTAGAAGTTTGAGGCATGGAGACCCTATTTCTCTTATTCTTTTTTCTATTATGGCAGAGAGCCTTGGGAGATATATTAAAAAATTGGTGAATAAAGGACATATAATGGGCCTCCAACCTTCATCTGCTAGATTGAAGTTCTCTCGTGAATAATTTGTGGATGACACTATTATGATGGGGGAAGCTACAATTAAGGAAGCTAGGAACATGAAGATGGCTTTGATGACTTATACTAATGCTTCAGGGTAACTTATTAATTTGGAGAAAATCTCTTTGTATTTCAGTAACACTCATGAGGTCAGACAAAGAAAAATTTCCTCTATTATTGGTTGTAAGATAGGAACGTTCCCTTCTTCCTATCTTGGTCTTCCTTTATGTCTGAAACCTGATGATACCTTTTGGAATAATTTACTAGACAAATTTCATCTTAAACTTGATGGGTGGAAAGGGGCAACTCTAATCCAAGCTGGAAAAGTCCAATTATTAAAGGCTACTCTGCAAAACCTTCCAGTGTATGCTCTTAGTCTCTTTAAAATCCCTCAGAAGTATGTTGACCTGATTGAAAAAATCCAAAAAAAAATTCTTTGGTCAGGTGTTGAAGAGAAAAAAAGGCTAAGCCTTATTGCTTGGGACAAGGTTTGTAAGCCAAAGAAATTTGGAGGGCTTGGAATAAGAAGTATCAAAAACATCAATAAGGCATTGTTGGCCAAACAAATCTGGAGGGTTTTTGAAGATAATAAGGAATGGAATTCTATAATAAAAAGTAAGTACCTTTTATACTCTTTAGAAGACTCTTTAAGGTCTTAAAGAGGATATTTAGGGATCCTATATTTGGAACAACATCAGTAAAGCTAAGAATTTGGTTAGAAAGGGGGTCAGATTGAAGCTGGGAGATGGTAGGAAGATTAAATTCTGGGATGATAAATGGCTGAAAGATAGTCCCTTAATGAGAAAAATGAATGGATGAATGCTATTCAGGTTTGTAAAGAGTCTATAGCTTTTATGGTGTTTGACTACTGGGACAATGATGAATGGGTTGATCTGGGTCTTATTGATGAAAATATCAAGATTGTGAACATGCAACTCTATTCCCAGTTTATAAGAGATAACGATCAGGATGTTTTGGTGTGGGGTGTTGAGGCCAGTGGTAAATTCATTGTTTCCTCTGCTTTTTCTCTCCTTTTTATTAATGAAGAACAACCTTTATGCTCTCATGTCTAGAACAACAAGCTCATCCCTAAGATTAATATTTTTTATTGGCTACTTGTTCAAAATAGGATTCTTATAGTGGACAACCTTTGTAAAAGGGGCTTCAATATGCCTAATAGGTGCTTTTTGTGTTGTGCTGAAGTTGAATCTAGTAACCATATGATGATGCACTATCCCTACACTAGAAAAGTTTGGGAATATATATTCAAGAAGATCCAGTTGGACTGGGTTAATCCTCAAAATCTTCAAGATTTAATTAAGCAATGGATCTGCCCCTTCCCTGGTAAAGAGATCAAAACTATATGGAATATGTTTCTTCCTCACTTCACTTGGAGATTTTGGAAGGAGAGAAACAATAGAGTGTTCAGAGACAAACAAACCCCTTTTGAGATTTTGGCTAATCAAGTTTGCAAAATCCTTATGGAAAACTTTACAAGTACTCTTTTGAAAGATTCTATATTCTTGGACCATTTTCAAGAATTCAAAGAGATTCTCAATTGGGAATTATTGGGTCAAAGAACCAAAGACTCCAATCCCAAAGAAAATATTATATAGACAGCTCCTATGAATGGTTGGCATAAAGGGAATTTTGATGGATCTACCAAGGGAAATCCAGGTAAGGCAGGGGTTGGAGGTTTAGTTAGAGATTGGGTTGGCAATTTTCTAGGAGTTGTTTCTATGCCTCTGGGAAATCAAACAAATCATGTTGTTGAAGCCAAGGCGGCCCTCCAAGTTGTCATGTTGTCTAAGGAACCGGGATGTACGAAGATGTGGCTAGAGGGAGATTCTCTAAATATAATAAATTGCATAAAAGGTATGAATGTTGCCTCTTGGACTATATCACATATTATAGATAAAATTAAATCAATTCTTGGAACTTTTCAAGAAGTTCAATTCCCATGTTAATCGTGAAGGCAATAAGCCTGTGGATGGGTTTGCTAATGTGGGGGCCCATAAAGAAGAAATCATTAAATGGAAAGAGGAAGTAAATCTTCAAAAATAAATTTTAAGTCTAATCAAGTTTGATAGACTTCATCACAAGGAAGGGGTCATTAATAAAGAAAGTAATAATGAAGAGGACACTTAAGTTTTCGAGGTGAGCGATCTGTTAGTTAAGGTGTGCAATAATAATGGTTGGAATTATTGCACACAGATTATGGGTCATTTTGAGCCTACTGAAACAAAGGAGCCAGAAGTATTTTGAAACCTCTCTTGTTGGTAACCAGAGTAAACAAGAATTTGTAGAAGACATGGGAGGTGGGTTGAGAAGGGACGAGCCGCTGGACTGTAAAAAATAGAAAAAGGAGAAGAGTGTTTGGAGAAAGCTCAAGTGGGGAGGGGTAACACCTTACCTGGAAATACTTCATGGATACGACAAAGAGATAATAGAGACATTTTCTGCAGGGTGGGCCAATGGTAGGGTTAATTTGATGAGAAAGTCCTTTCCTCTCACACTGAAACTTATTTCTGAGATTACAGTTATGCCCCTGGATGGAATGAAGTTTTATAGGAATAATAAGCGTATGGGGTCTTAGGCTATTAATCTTTTTCTTAAAAATGAGGAAGAAGAAGAAATGTTGGTTAAATGCTCTGAAGATTATGTGGAAATGGATAGGATTAAACTTATTTGGGCCAAAGTTATGAAAGTTTTTATGGAATACTTCACTCTTAACTACCACTACACGAAGGTGTATAACTTTCAATTTGTTCTAGTTAACCATTTTAGGTATCAAAATAAAATTTCTTTCCCCTATTACATGCTTAGTTCTTTGAATAATAGCATTTTGGAGAATGGGAAAAAGCCCAAATACCCGGTGTTACATGATGGGTTAATTTTTATTATAATAGATTATGTTAGGGACAATCTTCCTAATTCCATACCAAAAATGGTTAAAGGGAAGAAGCATAAGTCTAAAATGGAAGAGACAAGTATTGTTACTAACAAGAAGGAAAAGAAAAAAAGGAAGAGAAAGGGAGATAATAGAGAGGAAATTGAAGAACAAAATCCTCTACCCTGGACAATGAGGAAGGGATGATGCCAAAGGATAATATGGAGGATGATCTCATGGAAGAGGAAATGGACCCTAAGGTCAAAAACAAGGGCTCAAACTCTAAGGTGAATGACAAGGAGACCAAAATTAGAATGCTAAAGTTCTGGGTGAGGAGGAAGAAGAACAGCAAGTGGAAGAAGAAGTTGAAAAGGATGAGGAGAGGGAAGTAGAGGGTTCTGAGAAGGAAGAGAGAATTGAGAAAAGTAACAAAAATAAAAAAAGGAATAAAGA
The DNA here is from genome assembly GCA_027943335.1 of Chamaecyparis obtusa. Lineage (NCBI taxonomy): Eukaryota > Viridiplantae > Streptophyta > Pinopsida > Cupressales > Cupressaceae > Chamaecyparis > Chamaecyparis obtusa. Next base: position 141,993 of record BSBK01002291.1, on the reverse strand, counting down.
GGAAGGTACTCTACATAGGAAGCCTAAAACTAGGGCTAGGAAAAGAGAAGAGGAAAGTCAAAGAATAGGCAAGGAGAAAGAGGCTTCTGCTGGCTTCAAAGTCCAGGATTGTATTTTGCAAGAGGTAAGGAGCACGGCTGGCCATGGCATTAATATGGAGAAATGGCTCAATCAGGAAATGAAAGATATGGGTGACAATCTGAAGGCCCTGGAAGAGAAAATGGAGTCTCGAAAAAAAAGTCTGGATAATTGTACTGAAGAGATTCCAAAGAAGGTAAATAATAACAATACTAATGATGACCTGAATTCTAGAATTTCTGCAATCATGGATGAAAAGCAAAAGGATATAAATGATAAAATTAGTTATAATGGTTACTGCATAAGAGAAATCCTAAAACATAGCAATGGGGGCCTCAAAGTTTCTGTGATGAATTTAAAAGCCTTGTATGCTTATCTAGAGAGTAGCTTGCTGGAAAAAACTACCATCATGGTGGTAGATGATGTTGGGGTAAAGGTCAGTCTTCGAGGCTGGGTACAAGAACCAAAAGCAATCTCAAGAGGAAAGTACCTGAAATTCCTAAGGAGCTAATAAGCCTGAAAGATTCCATCCATAAAATGGAGGAAATGCAAAAAGAGGTTGAAAAGGCCACAGAAGCAACGATGTAATTCCTGGTGGTTTTTTGCCGATGGGTTGTTGGTAGATGGGTTGTTAGCTATTTTTTGGCTTCCTGTTCTAGTTTGTTTTAGTGTTGTTTGTTGGGTTGGGGTCCTACTTTTTGTTGTTTAGTAGGTGTTCTATGTTTGTAAGAGCTTAATGGACTATCTTTTGTAATCCTTTATAAATATTTTCGGGGTCCATTCAAAACCTGTATTTACCTTAATAAAAAACAAATAGATTTATTTATTTAATTTAATAGTGGAAAGGGGAAAACAAAGGAAATTAAATAATGAACGTGGGGTTCAATTAATTAATCAAACTATAAGAGACCTATTTAAATTGATTAAATTATTTTAAGTAGGTGTAGAGGAATAACATTAATTAATTAAATAATAATTAATAATGTGACCATGTTAGTGTTAGAGGATTGACTTAATTTGATTAAATTAAATTAACCAAAATAGGTGTCTACACCCACTTGGAGGAAAACCATTATAGACATAAGCTAGGACTAGCTCTTCCATGGACAATAGTTGCTATAGACAAGATTGATTTTAATAATCCCCACTAAGGGAAATAATAGAAACTTTCCATGACAAACAACAGATAGATATTCACTACACTAGGTGAGAGATAGGCATGCACCACTATGGGAAAAATAGGCATGTGCTAATATGGAGAACAAAAGGACATGTGCCACTTTGAGAAAAAGAATAGAGAGTCACCACCATGAGAAAAAATAGACACGATAAGAATGCACAAATGGGTGAAATATTTATAGCCTCCATTAAGATATTAGCATATTTACTATGTTGATATCTGAAGGTAAGAAGAGAAGAAGAAAGGAGATAATGGATCCTCAAGAGAGATGCAGGGATAACTTTAAGAAACCCCCTCTTAGGAAAAAGTGTAAAATCCTAGCGAATCATACATTATTTTAGGGGGGAATTTATTTTAATGCAGGCGAATTATTTTTTCAAATCCATGACTTTTCATAGTTTGTATTGGTGATTTTTTCCCTATCGAATGAAAATTTCATAAATTCCTGGCAAATTATACAGTCATGTGGGGGAAAATATATATTATATGAAGTGAATAATTTTTTTTTGAAGTAAAAAATTATAATATATGAGCCGAATGATTTTCGTTTGAAGGGAAAAAAAATAATTGTATTGGTGAATGTTATGTACCATTTGAAAATTTATCTATTTTATTGGCTAATCGTTCATTAATTATGGGGAAAAAAAATTAATGGCAATTTTCAAAAGATGGTGTGTGCTATAAATGTGTCACACTTCTATGAATCATTACATGCAAGGAAACTCAAGAATGAGCCCTCACAAATCGATCCATAGCTCCCTAGGCATGGAGTGCAAGGCCTTTTAAGAATGCTCTCACCTAGAGCTATTTAGCTTATAACCTTGCTAGTAAACCATGCAATGGGAGATGCAATGAAGACAAGGGAAAGAATGCCAATATCCTCAAGAATCAAGAATGAAAATGCAATGCAATGCTATGCTAGAAATGGAAATGCAAGCTAAGCTATGAAAGGAAATATGCAAGTGTTACAACCCAAGCTAATTAATCTATGTGAGCTAATCTAGAGCATAGAAAAGAAGTTAATCTAAGAAAGCATAAATATGAAGCTAAGCTAAGAATGCAAGAATGAGATGTAGAATGCAAGAATGCTCCAAATCTTCAAAAGCTCCAAAGTGACCTAGAAATCCTACAGCATAAAGTTAGCATAAAAAGTTGGGGATCTAGAATGAAGAAGAGAGCTCTTCTTTTATAGGAAATGAGGAGAAATGGACCATGGAGATTAAGAGGCAAAATATTTAATCAATGGTGGAGCTTGAAAGAGGAGCAATCCATGTGCACAAATATCCTCCAATGAGAAAATAGGAGTTGACTTTTGTGTCCATATGAGACAAAAAGTGATTTTTCCTTTTTTATAAAATAAGAATAATACTTTATTTGTGCAACTTAGGATAAGAGGAAAAGTGGAGGCTTTTTATTTATTAAAAGGGGAGGAAATATTCCTTTTAAATAAATAAAGACTTAGGATAAGATGGTTAGCCCATAGAAAATAATCGAATAAATGATAGAACTAGGATTTGATCAAGAATAAACAATTTATGATTTTAGCAAAAATGCTAGCAAGGGGCTAATAGTCTAGGTGACCATTTTTAGGTGTATACAAATGGGACATAACATGGACACGTAACCTAACATACATACATGTAACCTAACATACATACATTATTTTATAATGTTAAATATATTATTTGAGACCGTCTGATGATCCAAGATCAATGGCTGAAGTTTAATTTTGGCCCCAATTTCTTGAAGGAAATAGAGTTGTCCAGGAAGTCACCGGAATGTTGACACGTATCAAATTAGGGTTGTCAACTTGTCTACAAACTACAGTGTACACATGTTGGTATCGATAATCATGGTCCTATAGTGCAACTTTTAACTCTTAACTTGGTAAGAAATAAATGCCTTATCAGTGACAAGTGACATTCTTTAACTTGTCATGCACCACTTCCAAATTTGTACAGAAGATATAACTGATTTCTGACAGTTTTGCATTTATGGGAAAGATTTACCGCCATATATGAAAGATTAAGGACAAAATTTTAATTTCTCACATGCATGCATTTAGGGGAAAGATTTACATGAAAGATTTAGAGGCATATTAAGGACAATGGATTTAATACCATTAAAGAAAGAATAATTTATTGCTAAGTAACGATCAAGGATTCAAGGGCTATTTATAGATGATCTAGCTTCTTTATTCCTCGATTCGTCTTTGCTAGATAATTTATTTTTTTAGGTCATTTTTCTGCACTCTACAAATAATTTGTTTTTAAGGTTTCTGAAGTTTTAGATGGACACTCCAATTAGGCTTAGATGCACATCTGAGGATGCCCAGAAGGCCTTTTTGGGTTCCTTTTCAAATGAAACCTTACAATCAATTTGTAAGGAGGGTGGGCCTTCCATAATAGAGGCTGTTAAAATGGTGTTGGGCAGAGAGTTTCTACATAATGAAGATAGGCACCGGGTCAACATAGACATTACGTCCCATTTTTTGGCATCTCTTCTCGACCTCAGAGGAGAGAAGGTGGACATGTTAATGTTGTTGAGGAGGATTTTTAAAGAAGAATACCTGGGGGACAATGTTCATGTTGTCATGTTCACAAAAATAGGGGTGGGGATCCCTTGGGCAAGTGAAATACCCTCCTCCCAGGCCAGAATGTGGCCATGCAACCTTTTCTATTGGGCCTGGATGCTGGACAGTTGAAGCACCATAGGAAATGGGCGCTGATAGCTAGGGATTTTCTCTAAAAGTGGTTTCTTCTTGATGAAGTGGAGGCTCAGGTGGGGCAATACGGGTGGCTCGATGAATTCTCGTAGTTAATCATCTCTGCAAAATTCTACTTAGATGGAGCTGGAGGGAAAAATCAGTAGTGGTTTTTTTTTTGATAAAAACATACCACGTTTTTGGGTTTTTTGTTTATAGTAGGTTTCTCTTTGTACTAGAAGTGGACAATGTAATTATAATTTTATGAAAAAAATAATGAAAATTTTGCAAGTTCATTTCAATTTGTGGTTTATGGGTACAAAAAATGGTTCTTAGACTTCTCTATGATTGCAATATTTTAATTAGTTGCTTTATCTGTGTATTAGACATGTATGATGTAACTTGTAAGTATGTTTCAATAGAAATAAGGAAATGATGCCGAATGCCAATGGTATTTCTATTTTTAAATTTGAATATTTAAAATGTATCACAGTTGTACAATGTAAATAGTTGTAGTTAATAAAAGAAATGTCTTATCACTGACATTAAGTTTGGTAATGTTACATGTCATGACATTTTTTCCAATTTCACACACTCATACATTTAATATGAAAGATTTACAAAATTTTGAAGGACAAATGAATTAATAAGGCTAGAGAAAGAATTTATGGCTTTCTAATTATAAGGTATGAGAATTATATGTGATTATAATTATCAACGTTAAAGTTATAATCAATAAAAAATATCATTTTAACTTTAAGTATACTATATAATCAATAAAAAATATTACTTTAACTGATGTTTGATTGGGAGACCTAGCGAGTTAGCGACCACAACATTCTCATAATCTCTAAACACTAATATTATTAAAAAAATAGTGCATTTTGAATTTGATTGGCTAAAATTGTTACTATTCAATTAAATAACTTTAAATGTTATTATCCATTATTAATTAATATATATAAAGGAAGAAATAACATTATAACATTCAACAATGTCTGTTGCAAATAACTACCATTGGATGAGCACATATCGACGATGTACGATGGATTTTGGGATGAAAGGGAAAAGAAACCCCATTTTTTCAAACCCGTTCCGGAATCATGACACGTGTCATTAAACACGTTCCACTCGCACAGTCTACCAACAATGTCATTTGATGATGACATCTGACTAGGGAGGTGAGTCAGGTGACTAGGTGAGTTAATGGGACCCATGGCCATGGGGCCACCACACCAAATAGTGACTAACAATGACCGACAACCGTTGGATGATTGTAGATCAATGACCGAAGTTGTATTTCAGGATGAAAGGGAAAAGCAACCCCATTTTTTCAAACCCGTTCTAGAATCATGACATGTGTCACTAAACACTTTCCACTCACACGGTCTACCAACAATGTCATTTGATGATGACGTCTGACTCGTGAGGTGAGTCAGGTGACTAGGTGAGTTAATGGGATCCATGGGGCCACGACACCAAATAGTGACTAACAATGACTACTGGATGATTGTAGATCAACGACTGAAGCTTTATTTCAGGTTGAAAGGGGAAAAAAAACCCATTTTTGCAAACCCATTCGGATTCATGACATGTGTCCACTCACACAGTTAGTGACAAGTGTGACGATTGTAGATTGTATAATTTTTGCGCTTAAAGTTTCCAATCTAGTTTTTCATTTATAATTATAAGTAGTTTGGAGATTTAGAAAGGGGTTACGGATTCTAAATTTCTAGGTTGAGGATTGAGGTCTGAGGAAAGCAACAAAGTCTCTCTAAGTATCTTGAATCTTCCCAGTCATAGTGTGTAAAAATCAAAACTATGGGTAACTACTAAAATCCTGAACACCTACGTCCCGCATTTTAAATTTTTCAAATCTCTTGGTTTACAACTTTACTGTTTATATTATAGAAAACATATTAGCCTGTTAGGGTTTAATTTTGAATCACCCTTGTAAATTGTAGGCTTGTAGCTGTGTATAAATATTTGAATTTTTCTACGAGTAAATAGTGATACTAGTTACCAACTTACCATGATGGGAAAAACAAATATCAAGAACAAGATTATGAGTAAAAGGCCAAGTCAAATAATAGATTTCCATAATCTGCTTAAAACACCAGGTTTCAATGATTTATTCCATGATATTTATGATCTTATTATCCATGGAAATAAGGGAATAAAGGAAATTAGATTTGCACTTCAAAACAAGTGGAACGATCCAAATAAGGGTTTAAAATTTTATTCAATTAACAACATGATAAATGCAACAACAAATAAAATTACAGCATGGGTTGTTTGGTCGGCACGCATGGTGTTACCTCAAGTATTCCCTTGCCCATAAATTATCATGGTCTGCACTAAAAATTATGATGAAAATAGAAAAGAAATTGTGAATAAAAATACTCAGGAGGAAATTTTGTCCATAACCGAGAGTGAATTTACTAGTCTGTTAAACCTAGGGTTTGAACAACAAAACTCAAATGTGCACATTGACCTGGGAAAGCTAGCAGAAGATTATGAAAAATTAGATGCAACACAGAGAGAATATTATATCAGATGAATAACAAGAAGTTCTAGTCTGAGTCCAGATCATAAGCCTCCTTATGATTATGATATTTTTGTGCCATGGGCACAGGACAATATTTCCTTGCTAGCATTTTGTTTGGGATTGGATAGTAACAAAGAAGTGGGTGCCAACATTCTTGAAATGCTTTTTCATATTCATTTTGAAAAGAACCAGTAAAATATTGTTTTATTGAGCACATTGTTCGTTGCATGCAAGAACAATTACTAATGATTAAAAGAGGTTCCTAGAAGACATTTAGATTCACAACCTACTTGTGCTATATTCTCTTAGCAAAGCATCATACAATATTTCAGACGAACAAGCTTTGCAGTCAAGACCAAAATCCAATATATGAGTGGACACCTCAAATAAGGATGATTGATAACAGAAGGAACTAAAACAATTTTGTAGACTTATTTTTGGCACCAACGTACCATAAAACTACAGGTACTCCAATGCCTAGATTTTTTGTTACTTGTAGAGATTGCATTCAATTCGGAAGTCAAATACAATTGGTTGACTGGTACTTAATGGAAGAGTACATTGTGTTAAGGTTTTACGGTTCAGTTGTAGAACCCTACAAACTTGCAATACATGTAATAGAGAGGGTATTTGCATTAGAATATGTACGACGGATGGAGAGCACAAATGTACTCTTTAATGGTCAGCAAAAGAAAATGATATTTCCTTCCTTGCCTTTCTCATTTGGAGGGTTCACATTTGAGAGAAGAGGATTCAAAGTGGCACAAGCCTTTTTTTCAATTTTTCCCTTTGATGTTGATAGTCACTGGCAATATGATCCACTCAACATAATTGGAACAAAGCTTAGAGATAATGGGAACTCTATAAGAAAATGTCAACATGAAAGTATGCCATTGATAGAAAAATTTAAAAACATGGAGTCCTAGGATGAGGTCAAACAAGAGATGGAGAAATATGTTACTGAAAATAATATTTTAATACAGAATTGTCATCACAAATTATGGCATTGTACAAACAAAAAGGAAAAGAGTAGGCCACGAGATCGTACAATTTCTACCAGAAAGTTGCTCAACCATCTACAAAATCTACTCCAAAAGACCTAATGGATGAATGTATGGATGATAATTGGACTCAAACCAAAATTTCTGATTTTTGGGAAATGAGGAAGAATCTCGGTGAGCCCAAGACCTCTGCAGATATTTATGACGTGGAAGATGATACAATGTTTAGCGAATTGTGGAATAAGGAGCATCCAGCTGAAGCATATCACGATGATGATGATGAGTATGAGAAAGATTCTATGAATCCCACATCCAGTAAAGTATATTCAATTAGTAGAGGAGTTGATGTGTCCACAAAAGATAAATATACCAAAGGGGCAGATATTGTAGAAAAAATGGGCTACCTAGGTTTTGGTGGTCTGGGTCCTAGTGGACAAGGGCTTTGGTATCCACCTGACCCACTAGCTCCACCAAAATATGGTAGAAACTAGGCCTTGGACTTCAATCATCATATTCATCAATAAAAAATACTACTTAGTCAATTTCATTTGTTCTAGCTTCAAATCCAATTCCACCCATTCCAAGCACTCAGATTCAATCTAAATCAATTGCCACTCCCACAGTTGTGGACATTATGGGTACAACTAGTGGTCCAAAAAGGACATTACAGGTGGACATGGGATCAGTGTATCCCAGAGATCAAGGTAGTGTAAAGAAGCAAAAGGTTATGACAACTAGTAGTATAACAATAGAAATGGTGATTGTGAGTCCAACAATTGCCACACCTTCAGGATAAAACCCTCAGAACAGTCCAAAAACTCCTTTTGTAATGGGTAAGGGTGTTACTAATGTTAGAATAACTAAGAGGGGGGGGGGGTTGAATTAGTTAGATCATTTATCCTACAATCCCAAATACAAAGATGTAATACTTAAAATAATTCCAATAAAGTATGCAGCTCGGTAACATAAACTATTAAACTATCTGTGCCTTTTATCAATTACCAGTTAATTAACTCACTATGATTACCAACCAAATCAAATATGCTGTATGTAAAGTATGACAATTAAACAATCATCACAGAAACACATAACACAATGATTTAACATGGAAACCCTGCTAAGGGAAAAACCACCTGGGACCGGTAACCCAAAATAATTTTCACTCTTCTGAAGTGAGCTCGGTGAAGAGCCAACCATGTTAAAGGTTACAAACAAACTGTTAGGTGTGACCTTGTTAGAGGATTTAAGACTAACAGTTAACTTTCAACCAGCATTCACTATGGGGTCAATAAGATAACAATGTACATTCCTTGAATGACATAGGGGTATAACATAAGACGGTTAAGTCCACTCGGTTAGGAGATTTTCTGTATCAATGGTTAAACTGAAATAGTAGTTGATTTGATTACAATACAACTTAACTTGTAGATGTTCAGATCTATTCTAAGCCCATATAAATCCTCTGATCAATATTTCAATTCACTTCCTCAACTTACTTTCACTCGGTAATAGCTCTCTGACACTCGGTATTGTTCTGCAGTTCGGTTCTCATTCAACCAGTCTGATCAGGCATGCATGAAAACTATGTTCACACGAAATCTCTGCAGCGTTCTTTCTTTCGGCATAGTTTCATAAAGAAACTCATATCTCTTATATAGATAGATAAACCATTTTCATGTCAACCATTAGATTTTTCCACTTATTCTGCTTTGTTGATTTTTCCTCTTAAACCTTCCTCGGCAGTTGTGTCAGTAACACATTTCAATTCCATCCTTTATATCTTCTTCAAATTTTGTCAACCCTGGATCTCATAACAAACTTTATCCTCAATCTCAAAATCATAACAATTTCCAGTTCATCAAATTCTTTCGGTTGAACTAAGCATTTAATACTTTCATCCATACTCGATTAACAAAGAAATGCATCGGTGAACACAAGCTCGGTTAATACTGTCGCTCAATATACACTACACTAGTTCAGTGTATACTAAAGTGCTTCATTTACCGACCACATTGCCTTGTATAATTTTTCTTCCTTTTACATAATAGATTAATGCAACATAATCAAGTCAACAATATGAGATCATAGACTCATCAATAAGTTACCCAAAGTATTCATTATCCTCATCTATTATATCCATCTCCTCTAGCCTCTTCACCTCACCTAGACATAGCAAGCAAATTAATTGACACGCTAAGTTGAAATCACCTCACCAAAGTTTGTATGCCAAAAACAATGACTACCGATCTCTCTAAATGGGACCAAGAGAGAATGTACCATCAAATGTTGAAGACTAAACCAATTGGGACAATGAGATGATAACAAGTCCTTCCCTACCTACAAGGGGATCTATCGTCGAGAAGAGCTTTGCATGTAAGGCAAGTGAATGAAGCCCACTCTCTCAAGAATGCCACAAATAGTGTTCATAGGGCCTAATTACTATGTGAAACATATATGTGAGAAATAAAATATAGATTCATTCTTTTCTTTAGAGCAAAAATTGGAAGTGTGGTCTACGAAAGCGAGAAACACTCAAGTCAAACACATGAGACGTTCATTTTTATCTCCAAAATCCAAATGTTATAGAGATGCAACAAAATACCTCAAGTCCAAAGCAACGTGCTTAGTAGATTTTAGCTTATTTTTATTTTTGTTGAGCTTTTCCATGAAAGCAAGCCACAAACTCTCCAACAAGCAAGACAAGCAAACAAGATATGCAATGTATATTCAACTTATGCAAACCCTAGGGTTAGATCTAAAAATCAATTGTTAGGAGAAATAATAACCAGAAAATAATCCAAATAACAACTCATATCATGCATTGACCCATCTAAAAAATAAGTGCAAGCTAATCATTAAATGCCCTTTTTTTTTTTAATTTTGATTTTTGACCTAGTCAACAAGATTGGACCTATATGACATGAATTTAGATTCCAAACCCTAAATACAAAAAAGAGACCCCTGTTAAAATACAGAGAGATTTCCAAAAATGTCATAATTTTAAAAAGATCTTTTTATTTGTGCCCTAGGGAGCCGTTTTCCCAAAATAGACTAGTTTTCATAAATCGACCAAATGAGCTATGATATTGCATCCGAATTTAAAACACAAAGAATGGACCCCCTGTATAACTTAAAGAAATTTCCAAAAATGTAATTTTTTTTGAAAAAGATGCTGATTTACGCCAAAAATTATTTTTTTATGAAAAATAAAGAAAAAAATATAAAAAATTCATGGTACCTCAGAAAATTCTGAATTTTTTACTGAATCTTTTTTGATATGTTGCCAACCTGCAAAAATAAATTTAGACTGAAACTCCAATATTTTTGGGAGATATGATCAAATCTTTGAATATCTAGGGTTTTCATCTCCAAGCAAATCTGCTCAAGGAGGTTAGCTCCAAAAATAACCAAAACCAACATGTAAAGGTAGGTTGCCCCACGGTGGGTGCCAAAAATGTGTGCTAAAATGTTCACACACTTCTATGAGTCATTATATCCAATATTTCTCAAGAATGAGGTCTCAAATGGTGACTCATAGCTCTCTATTCATGGAGTATAAGGGTTTATAATGGAGGCCCTCAGTTTAGACCTAGTTTGTGCCCATGCAAGTATACCATAAAATGAGAGATTCAAAGAGGAAAAGCAAGAATTATAGTCTTCATGATCATCAAATATGCATGCAAATTAAAATGGAAGCTATTGTTTATGATAACAATGCATGAAAACAAACTAATCTATGAAAATAAATACACATGCAAGATTATTCTATGAAATGAAATATGAATCTAATCTACCATGCAAGTGCAAGAGTAATCTAAATGGATTTCCATGGAGGCATGAGAGAAGAAGACAAGAAAATATAAGTTGCAATGTTCAAGCTCAAGTGCTCAAACTCTCCTCCAAAATCACTCTCCAAACCTGCATCATAACCATAACATAAAATCTGGATCTCTAAAATTTGGATGCCTAAAATGAGAATGAGAGGGCTCCTTATAAAGGAAAGTGTGGAGAGAAATGCATCCTCAAGGGCAATGTGGGATAAATCCCTAAAAAGGCAAGTAAGAGGAAAAAGACAAAAACCCCACCACCTAGAAATATGTGCATTCAAAGTGTAGAGAAATTAAAAAATTTTATTTATTTTTATTTGATTTATTTCCTTTTTTCATCACAAAGAGATATTTAAGTGGGGATTTTATTTATTTAATTAAAAGAGGGATTTTATTTTAATTAAATAAGATTATTTTATTTAATTAAAAGGGAAGTTTTCTTCTTTTAATTAAATAAGATTATTTTATTTAATTAAAAGGAAAGTTTTCTTTTAATTAAATAAGACTTAGGATAAAATGATCAAACCTTAAGAAATATTGAAATAATTGAATTAATTATGATTCGATCAAGGAAATTGATTTGAATTGAAAATATTGGAAGGTATTGATTCAGGAAATTGATAAATCGATTCCATCATTTGATAAATTGAAGAATGGGGGCCCATAGTCTAGGCAACCATTTTAGGGTGCATACACACTTATCTTGGAGTACATTCCTATAGAGGAGAAGGTTGTCTATGTCTTCGCAAAACCTTTGGCATCACCACACTATCTTAAGTTATGATCTATGCTCAAGGTGAAGGAAGTTATCCTTGAGGGATCTTTGTGAGACCTTCCTTCCTTCATTTTTTAAGCATTCTTTCATCTCTTTTAGGAGAGGTTGTTTTCCCTCCTTTTTCTCCAATTTAAAAATATTTATTGTACTTGGGTACCTCATGAGGCCTAGTTGTTGGGACCCATATTTTCTTTCATGCATCTAGTCCTTAGTTTTTTAGCTTCTCCTTAAGTTCATCTTAAGGGGGGGTGTTCAAGTAATAAGTTTAATTAATTAAGTAATTAAATTATATTGATTACTTAATTAAGTCATCTTTTACTATAGTTTCACTTAAGCTAAACTTACATCCATTAATAATTAACTAATTATTAATTCCTCATCCCAGGGTTTTCACTTTTAGGGTGTTTATCTCCTTTTAAAAGGATTTGTCTCTTTGTAATTTTCATATTATTGCATTACACATTATTTTTCTTCAAGCTTTTAGAGCACATTTTGTGTGTTTCAAGATTTCTTGAATGTGACAAGTTATTTGCATGTAGGTATTCACTGGGTTCTGTAAGGTCGTATTTCTCAACATTCACACTACTCTATCATTTACTTTGGGTAATTTCTTGAATATAATAGAAGATAAATACTTCTTCAAATTGTCAACTATTTCTTTGTAGGGTACAAGTTTTTAATCTTTTCTAAGGTATTCACCATTGAATTTTTCAATGATTACTTACAAATTACTATAGACATAGATCTCTTGTATTTTCCATTATATAGTCATTCTTAATCTAGTGATAAAAAATTCATACTCAAAAATTGGTAGAGTAACAAAATGCAAGAGAAATGACAGTTAAGGAAAAGATATACGAGTCATTAGGGTTCCAAAAGGATTCAATCTAGGGATGACCAATTATATGTTTATCTTTACAAGTAATATTGGATCCTCATTCCCATTCATCAGATTTTATTTCACTACCCTCATTAGGCACCTCAACTTGGTTAGAAGCATTAATGTCCTCACTAGTAAGTGACTTAGTACTATGACCAAGCACTACCAATGGTCCACACCCTAGTCCTTTGTTCTTTGGAATTTTTAGGTTGATATTAATCTTTGATACCTTGTTTATGAGATCTTCAGTCACTATGACCATTGTATCCTTTTTCTTTCATGATAGAAAATCTATTTACATATTGTTTTATTGAGAGATTGATAGTTTTGTGTTCTTCCTCATCTTTATAGAGCCTTTGAGATATGTCCCCTCCAATGCCTTCCTTGTTTAGGTCACCCATTTTTTTAAAGTAGTGGGTTTGCATCACATAACAAATTTAGGAGTGGGTTCCTTTTGTTGAGGTCTCCCATATTACTCAGGAGATGAAAATAATTTCCTAATGCAAAAGGACTCATTGACATAGTATTCACCACAACCTTTGTCATAGTTTTGAACCTTGATCTCAGATTTAGAATTGGAAGCAACAAATGACTTGGCATATAGGTTCAAATTAATGTAGGAAAATAAGGTGGATCATTTAGCTTTAACATTAATATGTTTTTTGTATGTAGGTGTCCCTCTTAAGTTATTACAATATTAAAAGGGATCGGGATCACTGTGGATTATAATTTCATATCCATCAAAAATAAATTTTAAATGTTGATGGAAAGTGGAGGGTATAGCTTTAATGGTATAAATATAAGGACAACCAAGTAACAAGTTTATCCAAGATCAAGGTCCAAAACTTAACATGTTGTCTCGTGTATTATAGGGCCAATTAAAATAGGTAGTATTATCACTCCCTTGGAGGGACATTTAGCATCATCATAGGCCTAAATTACAATCCTTTATGTAAAATCTATATAATTCTTAGAATATCCCAATGATTTTATCAATTTTAATTTACAAGTTTTTAAGTCGACTCCTTCATCTATCAAGACTCATATGATCATATGTTTATTTGTGGATACTTCCAAATAGAGGGGATAACTATGAAATGGTTTATGATGTGGAATATATTTTTCAATGAATGTGACACTATGTGTGGTGGTGATGTGACCCACAATAGTCTGAAATTGATCAACATTTATATCTACAAGTATTGATGCTTCTTGGAGTGCTTTTTCTAGGAAAGCTTTATGTGTAGGAGATATGTGTAAGAGCTCAAGTATGGATATCTACACTAAATTTTTCATAGATGATTTATGAAATTGTATTGATTGGATGGTTGGGGAATTTACGAGTGGATCCTTGAAGAGTCATTTTTTATTGACAGGTAACAATAGTGCATTTAGGATTTTGATTTTTAATAATGAGGATTACAACATGATTATCAGTTTGGTCAATTCATTAAAAATATACTTGTAACCTAAACTTGTGTAATTAGCTTGTCTACTACTAGAGGCACTTCCCTTCCCATGATCACATAAGGGATCCTTAAAAATTGCATGATCACTACTCGATGTTCCTTGATTTTTAACACCCATATCTCATTGGTCAATGAGATATTGAATAATATTTTTCAATTTGAAACAACTCAAGGTTTTGTGTCCTCTAGATCTATGGTATTCAAAAAGATTAATTTTCTTCCTCCATATAGATTTTACTTTAGGTTCATAAGATTTTATCTTAGGAAGCACACTGACATTTGATTGTAACAATTTTTGAAAAGATGATTCAATAGGTTCCCCCAAGGGTGGGTGTCTTTATTTTATAGTTGCATTCATTCTAGGAGGACCTCTTGGTGAATTGTTTTGAGTGGCATTTGAAGATTACATTGTTTTCAGTTTGAGGATTATTTGATATTTGAATGCAAGGTGTGGAAGCTCCTTCAAGGTTAATCACAAGCTTCACATTATTGATAGTCTTTGCATCCACCACACTATAATTGGTTACATTATTATTCTTCAACCATAATTATATTTTTCATTGCATGAACTTGACTTTCCCTTATAGACCTTGATATGTCCTTGAGAAATGGATCTTGTTTCAACAGTCCCACCTTTTTCCATGTGTTATTTGAATGTGTTGAGACATGGGACTTGCAATTTTTAGATCATTTTAGGGACTGAATTTTGTATGAAAATTTCAAGCGCATTTTTTTAGGTATTCAACATAGACATTTTCTAGAAAGACTCCTCATTTTTTTAAGAAATAGGCAAAGGGCTCACCATTTTTTTTTTCATGTTGTAAATATCACTCATAAAAACCTCATGTTCAATGTTGTAGGGAAAATTAGAAATGAATTTTTTAGCTAGTTCTCAAATTTTTTTGATGTCATTAGGGAGATGTGAGAACTATTTGATTGCTTGTCCACTTAAGATTATTGGAACAAGGTGCATTAAGCATGTATCATTATAAGAAACCTCTACACATGCCATATAAAATTCTAAAATGTTGTCTTTAGGATCATATTTTACTTTGTATCTGTAAATTTTTGACATCTCAAATATTTTTAGAAAATGAGGCATGTATATGATCCTATCAAAGGGATATAGACAAAAATATTTTAAAAATGTACATCTCCTTGTTTCCTTGTATTTCCAAGGTTGTGATTTTTTGTTGAAGATTTTACAATTTTTGTGCCAATATGTGAATAGGGTTTGGATTTGGGGTTTGGTTTGTGTGTTTTGTTGAAACATAAGTATTAGTGCCATGATAGATATATTTTTGGTTTAATATTGGAGGAATTTGATATTGATTATATGTTAGAGGGGTATGTGAGGGTTTTGGTTATACCCAAGGTTTGATTAATGTCCCATGGGGTTTAGGTTATGATGTGTAAGATATGTATTTTGTTGGGGGTTGTGTTCAATTTCTTATAAGATGTCCAAGAAACATGAGTCATGTGTGCCACCGCTTGAAGATATTATTGCATTTTGAGGTGGAGGTAGAAAGTTTTGATTTGAGAGTTTAGTCATGTTTTGGTTGACCATGGATGGTTTCAAAGGGTTGGTGTTGATGTTTGAATGGGTTGAAAAGGGGTTGGTGATTTTTTGAGGGGGTTGATTATTGAACATAGGAAGTTTTTGACTAGACGATGATGACAATGTGGAATTCGTTTGATTTTGATTGAGTGGTGGGTTTTAATTTTTCATTTATTGGTTTGGTGGTGACATATCTAAATTTGGAGGTGGTGTATTGATGTTTGAAGGTAGCGCACTAGGGTTTAAAGGTGGTGCATTTGAGTTTTGGAGTGACATATTAATATTTCAAGGTGGTAGACTTGCGTTTAATGGTGGCACCTTCGAGTGTAAATTATGTATGTTTTGGTGAATGAGTGAGACATTAAAGTTAGAAGATGTTATATTTATCTTAGGTGTGGATAGTAGATTAAAAGGGGGATTGTTAAAATGAAGGTCAAATGTTGAGTATCACACATCGTTTGATGTGGTTATATAATTGGTGGGTTCTATGTTGTCCTCAACACTCAAAAGATCAAAATCTAGGGCTAATTTGGTTTCTTGTTATGCTAGTAATAAAAAGTATCAATTGAGATCGAAGAAAAGAATGGTGTCTACAATATTAGATATTTTAAACCTTCCTAAATTTCCTCAAGGGTCAAACCAACTTTAGTTTCTCCTATAGATAAATTAAGAGGTGGTGATGGTGATGGGTATTTTGGTATTTGCTCAAGATTGAAATTCTCATAGCACTAACTCATGGGGTTGAACATTGGATTTGATTGAAAAGGGTTCATATTTATTTTCATGCTTTAAGACCTAGTTGTGAGAGGCAAGAAAGAGACTTTTAGATTTAGAAAATAAAATTCAAGATATATGAAGGCTCAAAAGTAAAAGTGCTAATACCCCAAGATCAATGCTAGACACCTCTCTTTCAAAGGTGTATAGGTAGAAATCTAGGCTTACAAAATATTTCCCTCCAATCTCCCTATGAGGTGGATAGATAAATTGAACCCAAATATTTCTATCTCAACCTAAGGGAGTACATTGTAAGTAACTTGGGATATAATTTGTATCCCAGCCACCACACTAAGCAGTGACTAAAGGGTTCTAGAATACTAAAACAAGGATTTTAGTCATAATTCAAGGAACATCATTGTATACACATTCAAGAGTGAGCCACTTAAATATATAGATAACCTTTGGGGGTCTATTTAACCCTCTCAAATCTGGCACTTTTAGCATATAGTCACTAGATTGAGATCTTCTTTCACTTCTACTCTTTTATATAGCAACCTAGAGGTAATACCACATTAGGACATTCACCTAAGGTGATGAAATCCCTAGGAAGGCCTCTAATAAAATTAAAAGGAAGGAATTATAGTTTATCTTACACCCAAGGTCCATTGAAGGTGAGGGGAGAGAGTATTTCATAATATCTCTAGCAACATAGAACATAGAGTTTGCAAGTGCATAAGATACACCAAACAAATGTTCTTTTTAAAGAACCAAAGAAAAATATTTTCTAATCTTAGAAAATAATGGAAAAATGTAAAAGAAACATACAAAACTAAAAATCAATAGTTTTAACTTTTAACCCCTTATATACAACAAAATAATTAGAAAGTTTGGAGTCTTGTACAAGCAAAGAGACATCTATGCAAATTGGTTAGGAAGTATTTCAAAACTAATAATGCAAAACATAAATAGAAAATTGATGAGTGAACCTTAAAATGAAAATTTGAGTCCTAAGATAACATTATACCTCCTAAAATTATCTATCTAAGACCTAAAATCTATTGTCTAAGACTCATAAGTGCCTATCTATAGAGAATGTACCTATATGCACTCGCAAAAGCACCTGTATTTTTTAGATGTGTCGATATACACTTGTAGAAACACCTTTATGCTATGAAGTTTCACCTCTACACCTAGACAAAGAGCTAAAGGCACATGCCTAATAATTTAAATTGCCCTTATACGACTAGACCTGCAAACTTGACAAACAAAAAGAAGGTTAAACTTGGGTCATGGGGTCCCACGTGCATGCCAAAAGGCATAGCCTAAAATATAATGGGCATAGAAAATCAAAGAGAATCTCCTAAATCTCATCGAAGGCATCACATTATATTTCTACACATTTCGTCAAATTTTGATGTCTACATTTTCCCCCTTTTAGAGACAATGTTGTTTTGAGCATTCTATTTTTTCCCTTTTTAGGAATATTCTCTAGTATGCCTATGGAGGTTTATTGTTTAATATAATATCCTAAATATATCTAGAGGAATCATATTATATTTCTACACATTTTTAAAAAAAATTATGTCTGCATTAATGTGGTTTTCAACATTGTTTTAAAGAAAAATAATAAAATTTAGTGGAATATAGCCTAGTATTACCTAGAGAATTGAAAAAAGGAAGTATGATGCCCCCTCAATAAATTGAGCATCTAAAATTTTTGTATGCCAATATTTTGGATTATATGAATGTCTCCCACTGGGTATGCCAAAATGTGTGTGCATAGATAATCAATGGGAAACCAAAAATCCCTCCTATCTATGCAAAGTCCAACTACCCTATGGAGAGTGAGAGAGAAAGGAAAGTTCAATAATATATTATAAAATAAACAAAATAACATGAAATACATCAAACAAGAACATACTGTTAACCCCAACTGATGGTGATGGTGATGATGAAGAAGATTGAGATTAGAGGTATACAAGATTGTAGAAGGATTAGATCAGTTGTTATTTTTCATTGATGTCAAGCAATTGATTTCTACTTTATATTAAGTTGACATATCATTAGGAGTATGATATAAGTTGAGTGATTTAAGGAAAAAGAGGAACTGAAAAGTTTTGAAGGAGTTAGTGAAATTGAAGAACTTAATTGGGAAGCTAATACAGATCAAACAATGATAAGGTAATAATGGTTTAGTTGTTTTCTACTTTACATTTGATGATATCAAGTTGGTAAAGGAGATTGGAAAAGTGAGCAAGGTTAGAAAGTTGACAAGGAAAAGAAAATAGTTTAGTTACTGAGCAAGAAGAATTCATTCGGTAAAAGGAAAGTAATTTTTGGTAAAGAGAAAGGAAGCCAAGTCATTGAGTGCAAGGAATTAGTTACCGAGCGAAGCAAACAAAATTTTGAATGAAGGAAAAGGAAGGGCACCGAGCACAAAATAGAAATTAAATACAAGGATCATAATGACATTTAATGAAGAGCCACGATGATCTAGAAGATTCCAAGGATGAAGAAGAGTTAGTTAAAGAGATCTACGATCAAGAAAATTCAAGGTGATGATCTATGGTAAATATTTAAGTGGTAAAAGGTGAAGGTACAAATTCCAAGAAAAGTTCAAGTTCCGAGGTGATGATAACAAGTTTTACCGAGTGTCAAGTTCATTGAATTAGTTCAAGAGGATGATTTGATGGTTTAGAATAAACAGAGGAAAACCTAATCAAGAAGATTAAGAGGCAAAAAAGAGTCTAAATAAAGGATGAAATTGAATGAAAAATGAGCACGTTAGTTGAAGTGTTGATGTGTTGTCGAGTGATGCAATGAAGAAGAAAAAGGTTGAAATATGAGTCTACAGTAGAGATTGATGAAGTGTTGAGGCCAGTGAATAGTGAAGGAATGAAGTGAAGACAAATATCACACAAGGGATCTGACTAAGCAAGAGGTAGTTGCATATTTATAGAACAAATTTTATATTGTTTCTTATTAACATTTATAGAAGGAAAATCTCTTAATCGAGTGGAATTAACAGTCTTATTGTAAATCCTTTAGAGAGGTGACAATCTAGAATAGTGTTCAAAGCCCTTTAACTAGGTAACTCCTTACAGGTGAAGATCCTAATAGATCTGAGGCCAATCCCCTAACAGGGTCACATTTAATAATGTGCATTGTAATCTTTAACAAAATTGGCTCTTAATCAAGCATATTTTAGAAGAGTATTTTGATTGGTGGGTGACAATTCCCACGGTGGTTTTTCCCAAATTGGGCTTCCATGTTAAATACTGGTGGAAAATGTGTTGAATGTTTATTTTGCATGTTATTTGTTGATTACTTAAAGTTTCTGATTGAAAAAGTTAATTTACTGTTGTTATCAATTACTACTGAAGTTTATCTTACTGATTTGAATCAAACTTAAATTTTTTAAGGTTTAAAAAACCACTGATTACTGATTCACCCCCCTCTTAGTAATCCAAAAATTGGTATCAAAGTGAAGGTACTCTAAAGGGATAAGTTTAAAAGACTTGAGGGAGGCACCAAAGTTGAATAGGGACAACTTCTCTGTATGAAAAAGTAGGATGAGGCTGCACATATCTCGAATTGGAGAGTATGCATTATACTATCTTGACAATAAGTATTCACCATCACCATTTGGGCCTATGATATTTGAACAAATAAGAGAAACTCAAGATCACACACAAGTTATGATTGAGATATATTATTCTCTCACCAACCTGGAGTTCAATGATCTTAAAGGATGTGATAAAAAAAAAAAAGATGTGGGACAAGCTTGCATTGGTATATGGTAAAGATCAGCATGTTCAGAAGGCAAAATCTAAAGTCTAAAAGGAAAATTGTATTCTATGAGAATGAGAGAAGGTGAAGATGTTACATATTATAGTACAAGATTGAAGGAAGTTGTGAGTGCTATCAGATGTGTTGGAGGACATATTGAAGAAGAAGATGTAACAAGCAAACTATTCAAGACATTTTTGCCTATATATGTGATCTAAGTGTCTGTAATACAAGAACTTAGATCCATTCCTCATATGCATGTTTCATTGGATGCTACAATTGGTAAGTTGATTTCTTTTGAGCTATCAGATGTGTTGGAGGACATATTGAAGAAGAATATGTAACAAGCAAATTGTTGCAGACATTTTTGCCTATATATGTGATCTAAGTGTCTGTAATACAAGAACTTAGATCCATTCCTCATATGCATGTTTCCCTGGATGCTACAATTGGTAAGTTGATTTCTTTTGAGCTAAATGATTTTGACAATAGTGTACCTGCCACTACTAAGATTGAGTCTGCATTCAAGTCATCTTTGAACATTGGAAATTCTAAATCCTCTAGATCAAGTGATGGTTATGTAACAAGTGCAAGTGAAAGGTTTCACATTTGCAAGAGCGATCTAGAAAGTTTGTTTGAAGAGGAAAGACAAAAAGAAGAGTTTGAAGCTTTACTATCCTAGAGACTATCGAGAGGAAAAGGCAAATACCAAGGTAAACTACCTTTGAAATGTTTCAATTGCAATGAGATTGGTCATATTGCATCTAGATTTCTTGACAACAACAATGATGAGAAGAAATAAAAATGAGATAATAACAAAAGAGAGAACAAATTCAAAAGATATCAATATTTCAAGAACTAAGGTAAGAATTCATGCTACATTGTTGGGGAAGGACTAACAATGATGATTTAGATAATGATGAAGGTGAAGAGGTTGTGTATGTTTCTATCAAGGATGATTCTGATGAAGAAATGTATGAAGAAGAAAAAACCCTAATTTCTCATGTTATTAAGAATGATACATGGATAATAAATAGTGGATGTTCACATCATATTACTAATGACACACATAAGTTCATTACTATGGAAGATCGTGATGGAGGTTATGTTAGATTTGGTAATTATGCTCCATATCATGTAAAAGGTAAAGGTTCTATAATTATGTTGGATAATACACAATGTGATGTTGTCTATTGGATTGAAGGACTAATGTATAATCTATTGAGTGTGGCACAACTAAACAACATAGGTCACGGACTGGAATTTTGAAATGGAAAGCTAAGAGTATTTGATCAGAATGGAGGTCTGATTTCCATTGGTGAACAGTCAAAAGGTAACTTATTCTACCTTGATACTACTACAAATATTTTCTTATTTTCTAAAGTTGAGGATGTATGGTTATGGAATAAGAGATTTTGTCCTGTGAATTTTGACAACTTAATTAAGGTGAGAAAAAAGAATAGAGTAATAGTTCTACTGAGATTGGACAAACCTGAAAATGTCATGTGAAAAGGATATCAAGTCAATAAGATGACAAAGTCAAGTTTTACAAGAAAATCTTAGACTACATAAAAAAATTTGGACTTAGTGCACACTAACCTATATGGACCTATGAGATCACAAAGTTATTATGGTGATAGATATTTCATTTTATTTGTTGATGATTATTCAAGAATGATGTTTGTCATGTTTTTGAAGGATAAATGTGAAGCTTTTAAAATGTTTAAGTCCAGTACAAGGCAAGATTTGAAAAGGAGATTGGAAGACAATTGAAGTGTATGAGATATGATAGAGGAGGTGAGTTTACATCTGATGAGTTTACACTTTTCTTCAATGAACATGGAATAAAAATATAAATGTCTACACTGAGGACACCACAACAAAATGGTATAGCAGAGAGAAGAAACATATCCATTATTGATTTTGAAATGACATTGATGATTGAGAAGGGTGTATCTCAAACATTTTGGAGAGAAGCAGTTAGCATTGCAGCTTATACACTAAACTAAGTATAACTGAAGAAAGGTACAAACAAGACTCCATATAAAATCTGGTATGGTCACAAACTGAATGTAAGTTATTTCAAAGTATTTGGAAGTAGACGTTACATTCTAAAGGATTCTATAGATGGAAAGTTTGATCATAAAGGTGATGAAGGAATGTTCTTAGGATATTATACAAAGAGAAAGGCTTACAAGTGCTTAGACAAGTCCACTAACAAAATTGTAGAAAGTGCAAATGTAAGTATTGATGAATTTATAGAGAAAAATGATGAAGATGGAAAAAAGGAACTTGAGGACTATCAAAGATTTGTATATATTAAACCTGAAGTTCCTTATACCTTACCTATAGTAAAAAGTAAGGAGGAAGCTGAACAAAGAGAACCACCACTGAATGCTGAAAATAAAGAACTTCCACAGCCTACCAGCCTATCCTAGCCAATTATGTGAGAAGAAACCATTCACTAAGAAAGATTATTCAAGAGAAGAATGCGAGAGTTATGACAAGAAGTAAGTTAAGAGATAATACATGTTTGATTTTTTAATTTGAACCAAGAATAGTAAAAGATGCATTGGAGAATCAAGATTGGGTTAAATCTATGAAAGAAGAGATAGATCAAATTGAAAAGAACAACACATGGACTTTGGTACCGAGACCTAAAGATAAAAATGTTATTGGTACTAAGTGTATTTTTAGAAACAAACTAAATGAACATGGAGATGTGATCAGAAACAAAGCTAGACTAGTTTGCAAAGGGTATGCACAAGATGAAGGTATTGATTATGGTGAGACTTTTGCACCTTTTGCTAGATTAGAAGGAGTTAGAATTCTACTAGCATATGCAGCTTATAAAGGATTTAAATTTTATCAAATGGACGTTAAGTCTAAATTTCTTAATGGTATTCTTGAAGAAGAAGAAGAAGTCTATGTTGAACAACCTGAAGGATTTGTTGAGAATACTAACAAGGACATGGTATGTAAACTGCACAAGGCAATGTATGGTTTAAAACAAGCACCCGGAGCATGGTATGAAAGGTTACATTCATATTTAATCAAGATTGGATTTCAAAGAACAAGTGACAACAATAATGTGTATCTAAAATGTGATAGTAAGAATAGGATTTTGATTGCTAAAATATTTTTTGATGACATTATTTTAGGAGGAAAGAACACATTGTGAATATCTTTTATTGAGGAGACGAGAAAGGAATTTGAGATGCCTGTGATAGGAGAAATAAAATTCTTTATTGGACTACAGATTCAAAAATTCAAAGATGGGATCTACATCACTCAATCAAAATACCTCAAGGAGATCCTAAAGACATTTAGTATGGAAGATTCAAGACCAGTTGGAACACCGATGGCTATTGGTTGCAAATTATCAAAAGAAGATGAGTCAAAGGAAGTGAATGAGACACTCTACCAATCAATGATTGGTAAGCTACAATATATTGTACATAGAAGACCTGATCTTGCTCATGTGGTAGGTATTGTTACAATATTTTCTACCAATCCAAAGGAATCACACATGTCTACAGTCAAAATAATATTGAGATATCTAAAAGGTACTGAAGACTTCGGTCTACTATACAAGAAAGGAGGATATTTTGATCTTAAGGTTTACACTGATGCTAATTGGGCTAGAAACATTGATGATAGGAAAAGTACAAGTGGCAGATCTTTCTTTTTAGGAGAAAGATTAGTGCCATGGTTAAGTAAGAAATAGAGTTGTATATCACAATCTACAGCCAAGGAAGAGTATGTAGCAGCAACTATAATTTGTGCAAACATTGTATGAATCAAATAGCTACTTGAAGGTATGCAAAAGGGTATTACCGATCTTGTTACTATTTTTTGTGATAATAAAAGTGCTATCAACATATCAAAGAACTTGATGATGTATTCCAAGACCAAACACATTTCTATCAAGTATCATTACTTGAGAGAACAAGTTCAAGAAAAGCATGTGCTATTGGAGTATGTGAATTCTATGGAGCAAATAGCATATATATTCACCAAGCCACTACCAAAGGATTCTTTTGAGTATCTCAGAGGTAAATTAGGGTTCCTTCCCTTATCTAATATTTACTAAAGAAAGATGCATGCTACATTAATTCAAGGATTCATTGGAATATCTATTTTTTGAGTTGATGCTAGTGTTCACTCTTTAGGTGCTGCCTAAAGTTGTGAAAAATGATTATATATGAAATGAGATATCAGTACATGCTAGGTATGATCTACTTCCTAAAAAAGGTTTTTAGGAGTATGTATCTTTGGCAATGTTGTCAAAGAGGGAGAATATGCTATTGATGATTATAGAGAAATGGAGATTGTTGATGAACACAAAGAGGGAGAAGATGGATAATTGATTATCAGAAGCAAAGAAAGATGAAAAGTAAGAATAAGAAGCTAAGAGGGAGAATATAGATTAAAGAAAAGATTCTAAGATGATAAAGTTCAAAGGGAGAAAAGGACAAAACACAGTGACCGATAATACTAAAAAATATAGAGCTAAAACAAGAACATAATAGAGATGTCAGAGTATTGCTATCATCAATTAGCAGTGGTGCCATCAATACCAAAGAGGTAGATTGTTAACCCCAACTGATGGTGAAGATGATGAAGACCGAGATTAGAGGTAGACAAGATTGTAGAAGGACTAGATTAGTTGTTATTTTTTCATTGATGTCAAGAATTTATTTCTAGTTTATATTGAGTTTCCATATCATTAGGATTATGATATAAGTTGAGTGAGTTAAGGAAAAAGAGGAAGTGAAAAGTTGTGAAGGAGTTAGTGAAGTTGAAGAACTTAATTAGGCAGCTAATACAGATTAGAAAATGATAAGGTAATAATGGTTTTATTTTTATACTTTACATTTGATGATATCAAGTCGATAAAGGAGATTGGACAAGTGAGAAAGTTTAGAGAGTTGACAAGTAAAAGAAAGTAGTTTAGTTACCGAGCAAGAAGAATTCATTCGGTAAAAGGAAAGTAATTTTTGGTAAAGAGAAGGGAAGCCAAGTCACCAAATGCAAGGAGTTAATTATCGAGCGAAGCAAATAGAATTTTGGTTGAAGGAAAAGGAAGGGCACCAAGCACAGAATAAAAACTAAATGCAAGGATCAGAATGACATTTAATGAAGAGCCACAGTGATCTAAAAGATTCCAAGGATGAAGAAGAGTTAGTTAAAGAGATCTACGATCAAGAAAATTCAAGGTGATGATCTATGGTAAAGATTTAAGCGGAAAAAGGTGAAGGTAGAAGTTCCAAGAAAATTTCAAGTTATGAGGTGATGATAACAAGTTTTACTAAGTGTCAAGTTCATTGAATTAGTTCAAGAGGATGATCTGACAGTTTAGAATAAATAGAGGAAAACCTAATCAAGAAAATTAAGAGGCAAAACAAAGTCTATATAAAGGATGAAATTGAATGAAAAATGAGCTGGCTAGTTGAAGTTTTGATGTGTTGTCGAGTGATGCACTGAAGAAGAAAATGGTGGAAATCTAAGTCTACAACAAAGATTGATGAAGTGTTGAGGCTAGTGAATAGTGAAGGAATGAAGTGAAGACAAAGATCGCATAAGGCATCTAACTAAGAAAGAGGTAGTTGCAGATTTACAGATCAAATTTTATATTATTGCTTATTAACATTTGTAATAGGAAAATCTCTTAACTGAGTGAACTTAACAGTCTTATTATAAATCCTTGAGACGGGTGACATTCTAGAAGAGTGTTCAAAGCCCTTTAATCAGGCCACTCCTAACAAGGTGAAGATCCTAACAAATCTTAGGCAAATCTCCTAACAGGGTCACATTTAACAATGTGCATTGTAATATTTAACAAGATTGGCTCTTAACCGAGCATACTTCAGAAGAGTATTTTGATTGGTGGGTGACAATTCCCACAATGGTTTTTCCCAAATTGGGTTTCCACATTCAATATTGGTGTCAAATGTGTTGAATGTTTAGTGTGCATGTTATTTTCTGATTACTTAAAGTTGCTGATTGAAAAAGTTAATTTACTATTGTTATCAGTTACTACTAAAGTTTATCTTACTGATTTGAATCAGAGTTAAAGTTTTTAAGGTTTAAAGAGTCACTAATTACTGATTCACACCCCTCTCAGTAATCCAACATAAACACTCCCATAGAAGTCTTTGTATTCCTTGAATATCCTTTTATATGTGTCAAATGTGTGCCCTTAATAATTGAAGGAAAAATGTAGATAAAATAAGAGCTCAAGCTTGTGGTTAAAGAAAAGATAGAAGTCAAGCTCCAAATTTATAGAATTAGCGAGAAGAAAATGGAAAGTTGAGATTAAATTCAACTCAAAAGGGATGAATGGTCTAAGCCACATAGAATAAAGTTTTTAAAAGATAGGGGGGACAATGGAATAAAGGATGTAAGGAATTAGTAGACAAATGGTGACGATTGTCTAAAAGTGGGAATGTGAGTAGGAAAATGGGAATAAATAATTAATATTATTCATTTTCATGAGAAAGCCTAGAATAAACAAACATTTATCAATTATTTTGACTAGTGGAAGGATAATTTGAAGAATATTAAATAATGAAATTATTTAACTATTATTGCAGAGGCATGAACAAATGAAAATTTATTCATTTTACATGAATAGGGGGGATAAATCAACATGGTTTACCTATAACTATAGTAGAACAATTAGAAAATTAAATAATTAAAATTATTCAATTATAAAAGGGACGAAATAATAATAATTAATTAATATAAAATGATTAATTATTTGAGGATGATCAATTAATTAAATAAAGAAATTATTTAATGAATGTTAGCAAAGGAGGATGGTAGCAATTGGAGCTGATTAGGGATGAAATATGAAAGATTTGGGATGAATAGGAGATGACTCAAAAAGATTAAGGATGAATTAGGGAAATTAGGAAAGATTAGGGACAAATTAGGGAAACTTTGAAATGATTAAGGATGATTGTTACTTAATTAATGAAGGAAATTGATGACAAAAATAGTTAATTTTTTTATGTTTTCAAGTAGTACTAATAAATAATAAATAACTAAACCATATGAAAAATTGAATTCATCATTCAATAATTAATATTTCTTTATAACCATTTGTATACTATTGCAATCATTCAAAATCAACAGCCCTTTAAAAATCTTGACACAAGGATTATGTAGTGGTATCATGTCATATTGGACATCTCCTTGGACTTCCCTTGTGGTAACAATTAATTTCTCAAAAAAGAAAGTGTTCATATCATATCTCCTTCCTATAGCAGATTACATTTTTGAATGCCAATATCTTGATTTATGTGTGATATCATTCTCCTAAGAAAGTGCATTATATAAGGAAATTACATTGCTGAAACAATCCCATAGTTAAAACCCAAACTATCCCAAGCATATTTCCAAAACTTGTTAGAGATCATTATATCATCCACATAAATAAAATTAGAAAATTTCACCTAATTTACCATGAATTGGTAAGTGAACTAGAAGAAAAAAAATTATACTTGATGTGCTCCTTGTAGATATATAATTGAGAGTAGCATAATGCCAAATTAAAATATGAAATAAGATTAGTGTGTTTACAACCCATGGCATGTTGAAATATCTTCTCCAAAGATGACCTCGAAAAATATATCTAAACATTCTCCTTTTTTATTTGGAAGTAGTGAAATTATATAAAGATATATAGGATGCTCATCCAAGGTTAACATAGTTTGCATACTTTCTACTAAAAAATAACTTGATATAATCTATCTCTCATAAGTCACCATACTCCTCTACAAAATATGTAAACATAAGAAATTATAATTGCAACACATGACTTGAATGTCTTTGCAGGCCTATCAAATGCCTCAAGTGTTGCATCTCCTTATATGCCAAGATTTTGGATTAATAGAATCAAGTATAAAATATTTTTAATTTCTCATTTCTCTTCCAATCACATTACCATTGGAGCTCTTGGACACACGATATGTAAATCTTTTTATTTTTTTTGTTCACCAAATAGAAAGACCATTTTTTAATCTTCATGATGCTCGTGGTTTGTAGGAGTTCATCCTCTATGAATCATTCAATTATCATGAATGTAGATTTATATAACATCAAACATATGGTTAGTCATAAAATAATGAACCTTAAATTCATTCCCTTTTCCCTTTCCATTGTCTACAATCAAACAATCCAAGTTTCCTATCCTAATTTATAATCTTGTCTCCAATTTTAGGAATAAATTTAAGGAGTACTCTATAAATTACAAGAATTAATCCTTCACAATATCATCTTGAATCCATTTTTTTATAATTAACTTGAATATAATATAGAGAATCCACATTCCCTATATTATCAATGGTATCCTTTAATCTACCACATCTTTTAGAATTCTTTCTCTGATGATGAGAATCCTCTAGTAATATATTTTTGTCACATTACTATACCACTAAAATATGATCATGTACTTTCCATACCTTAGGCTACCAACAATAAATTCATCCTCCTTTGCAAAACTAAAAGTTGGGGAGAAACTACATGCTTCCACTATACTACTCTAGGATAAAAGTACACTTGCTTATTTTTCTTTTTAGTAAAAGACCTTATTGAGGTATCATCAACACATCCATCCTTACATGTCAATATAATTCTTTCAACTACATCTCCATTCACCATGTTATTTTAAAAATTAATTACTGGATCAAGCTTGGAATATATAGATGAATGTGTGTATCTACTCAACATTTTCATTTTGTCTATATTATCAGGACCCCACGTCATATTGTATAATAAAATATGAATGTGTGGAAAATACCCCTTTGATTTGGCATCCTTCATGATTTCATCATTGTTAGAATACCTCTTATTATGATAGACACATTGTGATGGTGCCATAAAAAAATAATGCAACAAATAATTACTTCTATATCATCTTTTTTTTTAAACAAAAGTGGACTAGCCACTATATATATTTATTAATAAACTGGTTCAAAGACTCGACCGAGGAAGAACTAGTGAAGAAAACCCAAAATCCTTGTTTGATACATATATAGAAGCATAGAAAATACCTCCCTAGAACAAAAATACAACTAATTACATAAATGCATAAAATGTACAACTGTATAACATCATGGCCAGATAATATTAATCCTACTGATTAATACTTGCAAGCTGCACAACTGAACCTCAAACAACCATCATCAACCCCAAAAAATCAAACGCTCAAAAATCCAAACTAAAAATGATGCATGTAACTTAATATTCACAAGCAGCCCCAAAAATGCCCAAAATTACAAAAACCAACCAACTGCCACTCATTCCTCCATATCCACTACTTCAAAATGATGAGTGTCTAAATGACCTCTGTAAAAACCCCAAACAACCTCCCAACTGACTATAGGAGCATTAGGAATGTCATCAATGTTAGGAATGGGAATACTGAGAGGGGGGGTGAATCAGTGTTCTATATAATTACTTTTTGATACTTGAAACTTAACTCAATAACTTTAATGCAGAACTGAATATTAAAGCATGTAAGGTAATCAACACATAACACATAACACCAAATATGGTTATGGGGAAAACTTTTCCAAAGGAAAAACCCTGGTGGGAATTAATACCCACTAATAATTGTACTTGTGTATTATGAACCGGTTAATGTTCCTTAGCCCTACTAGGAGATGTCTTTACAATGCTTAAGTACAATGACCTTTTTGAGGGTCAAACACTATTAGGATTCTTTTACAATTAACCCTATTAGGGGTGAGGACAGACTATCCTAGAGCTCACTACTCAAGTGGTGAAGGCTACAACCTTCTAGATATCAGATACACACTATATCTGCAAGGTGAACTATTGCTGTGACACTGCTTGTCTGATCAGTTCCTTATGTGCACTGATACTTTAGCCTCTTGTATAGCTCTAAAACATTCTAATTTATCTTCACATACTTCTTCTCTACTTCTATCAACTCTATATCTCATGCAATACATAAATGCAAAGGCACGTGTCTTATTTATATGCGCTAACAAAACTATTCACTTAGTCGGCCTATAACTATTTACATACAATGCTTCCAAATGAATTGGCTCAAATGTGTTTACATAAAATTAGATTTACATGTTTATAACACAAATACAATAGGTGCATAGCCTTTACAAAATAGTATTATAAGTGCTAACCAAATTACTAACAGTCGGTTGCATACTTTGTTCTGCTCTGCTGCTCACTGTTTGTGTCACTTCAACTCATTGTATCTTCATCATACTAACTCATCTAATCATGCACTCTTAACCATACCTTACTAACATAACCAAAATCTTATCTTCTAGGGTGCATACCAAAACTTGGTCATACGCACGTGCATTGATGCTCTGTTCATCTGGTGCTCTACTGACTGTCCAGTCTTCCATACTTAGCCATTTTTCTGATCTTCTAAGTTATGCGCTGACTCCAAAACTCCATATGACTTTGTTACCATAATGAAAACACTAAATTATAGTGATATACATTATTATATTCAACTTTCCAACAATCTCCCCCTTTGTCATTAATGGCAACAAAGGAATATGGAAAAGTTGCTAAACTATATCTTACACAAAAAATTCTAACATATACTCTATCTTATTTCTCCCTTCTACTATATACTCTACTCCCCTTTACATCATATACACTACTCCATATTCTCCCTTCTACTATATACTCTACTCCCCCTTTGATATTAATGACAAAGGTGCTCAAAAAATATAACTCCAAGTACTTACACTGAGAGTACATCCGGGTAAGCAATCTAAAGGTTTGCAATTTCTTGCTACCAAAATGCCTTCAGTGCATTTACAGTTTGTAGATGGGCGCACAAAGCATAAGTAAAATTCTCCATTTTCTCAAAATCTGAACTCAAACCTTGATCATATGTCACCATAGTGGCATCAATCTCCTTGATATTCTGATTTAGCACATCCAATGAGGGCACAAGAGCATTCCTTAACTAAGTTTGCCTAGCCCTTATTTTTGCCATTTCTTTTTCTTCTTCCTCGATCTTGTCCACTTGTCCTTGGTAGACATTGTTACACATATTTACATATATGGAGGGATCTTCTATTGATTTCCTTAATTCTTCTATCATTGATTCATCTTCTTGAATCTTATTTGAGAGATCTCCAGTTAGTTTTTCCTTATCCATACAGTCAACTATTATCTTTCTTCCTTTACCTGCTAAGTCTTTTAGAAAAGCTTGACCAACCTTTAAATAACTAAGGTCAAGTGAAAAGTTACCTATCAAGTCACTCAATCTCTTCTTAAGATATTTCTCCTCTGCAACTTTGGATGCTGATTCTTCTAGGCTTGAGAAGTTTTCTTTAAAGAATTTCATAATGGTGCTGACATCATCTACTGAATGAACACTTATTAGTTTCTTGTTCTTGGGCAGTAAGCTATTCAGAATACTTACTAATTCAACAAATAATGGGTTCCTCATTACTTTTTTCTCCTTGGCCTTTTCCATTGCTAGCACACTGATCTTAATCAGGTCTTCTTCTCCCCATGAATCTAGACTTGTTGTGTCAAGGGTCAAACTTGACAACAATGTCATTGAGGGCTTACGGGTAAGGAGTGAACTTTAACTAACATACATTACCTCAATCTTTACAATCATTGGAATTTCAATATAGGGCTCATCTGTAGGTTCATCTTTCTTCTCTTCATCCTCTTTCTCATTTTCTTTTTCCTTCTCTTCTTCTTCATGTCTTGTTAGATCCTCAATTTGTACATCTTCTTGCCACTTAGGTGAATTATCACCGCATAGTATTTTAGCCTCTTCTGTACTTACAAAGGCTTATTCAAACTTTTTGAAGTCTTTATCTGTGGCCACCATTGATATTTCCACATCATATCATCTTTTGTTCCAGGCATGGGCGCAGACTCCATTACATCAATAGACATTGTCACTGAGGGTGATGAATCCTGTGGACCTGTTATAGGTACATTAGGGACCTTATATTATTTTTCTTCATTAGATGGAGCTTGGGTTGTAGGTGCAGTGAGAAGATACATGTGTCTATCTAGGAATACCTTCTCAAATACCTTTTATGTTTCCTTAGTAACCAAATCATACTCTTTGTTCATGATCTGCAGAGTTCTTAGCTTTGTTCTAAGGTGTGGCTTCACCAAATCCAACAATAGTATTTTCTCTTCAATTGAGCATACAGGGAAGCTTTCATCCAGTATCTTCTCCCTTATTCTGAAGTCTTCCTCAATAGCATGTCTCTTCAAAAACTCTAAGATATTCCATACACTATCTGGAATAACTATCTTAAGTTCCAAGACTATCTTCTTGAACTTAATCATATGCTTGATTATCATGGAATGGATCTCATATTTTTCAATCTCACTATATTTATCATAGAAATTAGATATCTAATCAATTCTTCCTTCATCAATTATCCTAGTCCTTAATACTTGTAGATTTGATCTAAATCCTACCCCTAGAGGTGCTTGAGTGTTCTTCCTTTGAACTTCATGTTGTCCTAGAGGATGGATGGCTTGCGCTAGACTACTTCTTCCTCTTAGGCATCCTACTATACTCAAGAGGTGGTGTGGACTCTAGATCAATAGTAGGAGTAGGTGTTGAAGTGCTAACAATAGTCTTTTTCTTCTTTTCCTTGGGATCATCCATTTTATTAATTTTTACTTTCTTCTCCTTAGGGTCATCAATCTTCTCTATTTTTACTTCAGAAGAGGGTGTGCTCTCAAGTTGCATTGAAATCTTGGCTTCCCTTGCCTTATCTAGGTCATCTTGAGTGACACCATGAATCTTTAGTATCTCAGAGGTGATTTTAGATGCTTTCATCTTGGTCACAGCACTGTTCAAGACTACATCTACTTGTCTTGTCTTCTCCTCATATGTGCCGCATCTTGGCTCATTAGGATCCTTGGGTGTTGATAGTAGGACTTTTGCATATGCTTATAGAATATATTCTTCCACTTCATAACCAAGTTGATGGATCCACTTAGTCCTTGGCTCTAGATCTTCCATGGAAGTAATATCTGTCTCTGCCATAAAACATATGGTATCTTTGTACTTATCTACAATGCTCTTGGGTATCCTAAACCTTCTTTGCATTCTAATTCTAAATGTTTTTATTTCTAAGTCCATGAAGTCCCTTAAGGTGCTCTCTGATGATGCCTTGAAAGATATTTGAGGCATTGTGGGTAGACGCTTGTCAAGGTATAGATCAGAGACTTTGCCAGCTATATGAAAGTACATATAGATGATGAGTGATACAAACCTAAATATATTACTCTTATCATGTTTGATAGCCCTGATATTATCCATCAAATGTGCATGCAAGATCTCACACAAGTTGAAGTCTCCATCTTCCTTCACTAATCTGATAGTTGTCAAAATAGTGGTTGCGAACACACTATTTACCCTATTTGCATGTTGAAACTTGTAACCCAGTATCAAAGACATAAGTTTGATATCTTTCTCTTCAATTGGCTCAATGGTCATCCCGCACTTATCACTGCGTGACTTACATGCTTGCTCAACCAATTTCCTGACATCCTTGCCAGTGGGAAGGATGGCGTCAGTCTTAGGTAGTCCTATCATCTTAGGAATGAGATCAGTAGTTATTCTAACAGGGACTTATCCTATCTAGAATAGGTCATCAGGAATTCTGCTTAGTAGGATTTTAATCCATTCAGATTCATAGAATTTATATGTTGTTACATACTCAATAATAGGGGTTTTTTCCCAAGTGTGCGAACTCATCCAAGAATTTTTTGTCAAGATTCATCATTGTTTCTACATGTGACCTTATTCTATCCAAACCTACAGGTTCCTTCTTGCAATAGATGTATGTGTGTATGTCTTCTACGTGCATAACTCCCATCGGAGTACTAGAGAAAGCTCCTTCTAGGTCATCTAGGACTGAGTTGAAAGGGTGATTCTTAAAAATGTATCTCTTTCTTTTAGCAACATCAAAAACAACTAGAGTAGCCATAACTTACTTGATTAATCGCTTCAAATAGATTTCCAAGGGTTTATGAATCATCGCGTCCGAACTAGGGCTTCGCAACAAACTTAACTTCCTTTCGTTGATGAAATCAAATGCAATCTTTCAACACAAACTCCTTGATCTCCTATGCCCTCCAAAGTTTTGAACTCGAATGAAAATGTGTGAATAATAGATCTTCAGTGACTTTAAATCAACTTTACACCATTAATGCTTTTCGTGTAAACACAGAATGCAACAGAGAATTTCAATCTCCATTTTTGCTATCGATTAGGAAGTGCTCTCTCACATATAGCATCAACTATTCTCCAAACAGTTATAGCCAAGGGTGCATACTCTGAGGGTGAGTATACCATCCGCATAGGGGTCTAGAGCTGATCTAGCTCCCCCTATGACCATGAGGGTCATTCATCCAGAAGTAGAGGGTGCATCCATTTCGGATGAATCCAATACATACTCATCAACCTTATCCTTCTTTACTTCTGTCCAAATCAAAGATCACATCTTCGAAAGCTTTTAAAAACTTGACTTCTCCTAATTCATCTAGAATTGATCCTTGAGACTTATTAGGGTTTTCTTGTCTTTGTGCTTTTGATCTACAAAACTTTGAGATGTGTCCAGCCTTGTTACAAGAGTGAAAAATAACTGGAGGCTTTACATTCCTCAGTGCATTGATGTGAGTTACCATACTGCACTGTCTAGTTGTATGACCATTATAATTACATATCTGACATGTAATGTTCTTAGGACTTCTAACATTCTGCTATGGATGACTTCTTTGATTATGTTGAGTCTGACTTCTTTGATTTGATCTAAAATTCATAGCTCTGTGACCAAACTTATTGCATGAATAACAATAACCATTGAAAGTTCTTACCTCTTTACAATCTCTTGCTATGTGACCATGCTTGTTATAGGCATAACAAGTTTTGTTTACTAGCTTGCGCTCATCTTTAGAAGGTTCTGCTTTAGCTTTAGTATGATCTTTAGTCTTCTTGGCTTCTGTAGATTCTTATGGTGCTTTCATTCTTCCTCGCATATCATTGATTTGATTTTGTACTTCATTGAATCCAATACCAGAGGTATCTCCTTTAATATTCTATGCATACAATTGTGACTCTACTAGATCCTTTCTTGTGTGCAATTTGTCAATATGATTCTTTTCTTCAGTCAATTTAGATTCCATCTACTTCTTGATGTTCTCTCCAAGATTTTCATGTTTTCTTGCCTCAGTTCTTCATCCAACTGCTTGTTTTCTTTGACCTGTTCTTCATAGGCTTCTTGATTGTTAAATAGCTTTTCATCCAACTCTTCAATCTGATTCTTCAGAGATGTGTTTTCCTCATTCATCTTTTTGACCATTTTCTCTAAATCACTATTTGAACAATCCTTCAAATCTTTTCTCAGTTTCTTGATGAATACTTGAGAACCACTAACCTTTAATTTTAGTTCTTCAATTTCCTTTTCAGATCTATCAAGGTCTTCAAGATCTACTTCAAGATTCTTCTTTAGATGTTTCACTTCTTCCAAACCCATGATCTCCTCAAGTGGTTAAACTTATCTTTAGAGGACCAAAGCTCTGATACCAATTTTTAGGAATGGGAACACTGAGAAGGGGGGTGGATCAATGTTGTATATAATTACTTTCTGATACTTGAAACTTAACTCAATAACTTTAATGCAGAACTGAATATTAAAGCATGTAAGGTAATCAACACATAACACATAACACTAGATATGGTTATGGGGATACCTTGGACAAAGGAAAAACCCCGGCGGGAATTAATACCCACTAATAATTGTACTTGTGTATTATGAACCTGTTAATGTTCCTTAGCCCTGCTAGGAGCTATCTTAACAATGTTTAAGTACAATGACCTTGTCAAGGGTTGGACCTTGTTAGGAGTTTTTTACAATTAACCCTATTAGGGGTGAGGACACACTTTCCTAGGGCTTAGTGCTCAAGTGGTGAAGGCTACAACCTTCTAGATATTAGATAAACACTATATCTGCAAGGTGAACTGATGTTGTGACACTACTTGTCTGATCAGTTCCTTATGTGCGTTGATGCTTTAGCCTCTTGTAAAGCTCTAAAACTTTCTAACTACTCTTTGCATACTTCTTCTCTTCTTTTGTCAACTCCATATCTCATGCCATACATAAATACAAAGGCGCATGTCTTATTTATATGTGCTAACAAAACTATTCACTTAGTCGGCCTATAACAAATTACATACAATGCTTCCAAATGAATTGGCTCAAGCGTGTTTACATAAAATTAGATTTACATGTTTATAACACAAATACAATAGGCGCATAGCCTTTACAAAACAATATTATAAGCGTGAGGATGCAATTCGTGGATCGATCCCAAATGAAGAGTTGAGGCCTTAATTTATAGAAATTCAGGACTTTGGAGGTGCATGGAAAAAGCCATAAATCACTCTTGATAAACTCAGGTTGATTTTTAAGTTATCAAGAATTTAGAGATAGATTAACTCACAAAATCATGCAAATCAGCTTTTTTAATTTAAATCAGAAGTTGAGATCAGCTTTCAACTCAAAAGAGAGTTGATTTTATTTTTAAAACAACTTGAATTGATTTTTTGATTTAAAGTTCAACTGCTTTTTGGATGTGCATAATTAATTATGAATTAATTAAATAAATAAAGTGATTTATCCTCAACTTAACTAATTTTAAAAATAAAACAATTGATTTATGGGTTAATCAATTATTAAATCAAACTTTTATTCAAAAACTATATTATTAAGTTTGACAATTGATTTTAATTAATTAAATAAGAATTTAATCAATTAGTCATGAGATTTTAGATTTATTGTCAAAATTAAATAATACAATTTAGGAATAATTTAATTAAATTCAATTAAATAATTAATTGGCAGTATTAAATCTGATTAATTAAATATTCAAAATATTCAATTAATCAAACTTTAGGATAAATATGATTTATCACCAAATAATCATTAAATTAAAGATAATTAAGATAATTAGGAATATTCCCCAATGTAGAATTTAAAATAAAATCAATTAGGATTCGATAATGTGCAGATGTGCCTTAGGTTAGGACTTTGATGTCGATTTCGTTCGATGTGTCGATATAGGAGGTTAATGAACCTATAGCCCATTTTTGGGGTATTACATTTTGCCCCTCTTTGAATTACTGTGCGAAGCGCAGTGGTTCAAAGACAGTCTATGTATGATGTTGAAACTTGAAATTGATATGAAATAGAAATTGTGATATGAGACAAAAACTGATTGAAAGATTCGAAGATATTAGGTCCTGAATTACCAAAGATAATGTTAACTATAACAGCAATGAACCGATGATTGTGAAGAAGTGTCAAAATGCCTGATTCTGAACCTTATGATTAGGAAGAAGTGAGTGACCGATTCCAGACTTGATTGTTGATAAGAATCACATTGGTATCACATCTAAACCCTTCAGTTACGAAGAACCAAGGAAATAACACTAATGAACCGATGGTTACGAAAAACTGATACAATTTACAAGATTAAGAGAATACCATATTGATATGGATCTCGATGAATCTGATATGCCCCAAGCAATGAGGTCTTTTGATGAATCAGCAACTAGACGTGGTTGTTGTCTCAATTAATGAGGAAAGATATAATTTCAGATTTAGATTACAGACTTTGAATGATGTGCAATACCATGCCCCCTTCAGGATGAAAATTGAAATATGACAAGAAAAGTCAGCGTTGTAGTTTTAGAAGCATGTTAATTGATTTGAGAAGTGGTTGTACACGTTCAAGAATGCAATCTGCATCATTTGGAGATCTGAGAGACTAAGTTTGACTAAGTTTGACCATGAGTTGACCATGGTTAACCAAGTTGAAATTTTGATAGTTTGATGTAAGATAATCAGTTAAGTTGAATACTGGATTTCTGTGATGATTGAAGGTCGATTATGCAAGCAGTAGATCATCTTGGGTCTGAAAAATTTAAATCATGATTTTGACATAGTAAATGATCTTAGATTTTGATTTTGATCTCGAAAATGGGTTCAGAACGTCGAAATTAGCCAGTGGTGCAATTTTTGTGAAAAACGGAGCACTTTTGAAAATTAGGTCAAAAGCTATATAAAGGCCGGAAGGGTCATTTTCAAATCATTTTCACCGTTGACTTTTGAAAACTTGTGGAGCCCTCTGAGCGAGAAAATGGCAGAAATGAAGGTACATGTGAGTTCACATCATTTTGAGCACAGTCAGAGACACCAGAGACCTCGGTAGTACGGACATCCGGTAGGTGGACCTCTTTGCTTCTCTAAAAAGTCAATTTTCATGTGTTTATAGGATTTTTAGCACCTTTTTTTGTACGCTTTTAATTTTTCAATTTTGCATGAACGGAAACTTGTACGACTGTCTGCCTAGACTCGTACGAATTTTCAACCCTAGGTAGATGGTCATTTCATTAACCCCAAAGACTCGTATGAGAGGGACCCAAGAGTCGTACAACATTTTGTCGGGTCCTCATAACCTGTATGAGGAGGTATACATTATCGTACTACTATGTTTTGTCATATGGTATGATGCTAAAACTCGTACGACTTTCCCTGCCAGTCTGAAGTGTCGTATGAAAAAAAGTGAGCCAAAAACTCATTGCTAGGTAAAAAAATTTATTTTTTTGATCTCTTAGCCTGATTGCTGACCTTTTAACCTACCTTTTGAAATACTAAACTATCCAATTGCTACACTTGTAACCTATTCTGTAACTAAATTACTGATAGGGTTCCCTATTTTTGTACTATGTAGGTCATATATCCAGATGTTCATGTACATATCTCACATCCAACCACTCAGAGATTGTGTGTGTCACTGCTAGACCCCATGAGGGTACACCTTGCTTCATGTGGATTCAAGTATCTAATTCATTTACCTAAGATTAGGGTAAATCATAGACTTTTGACAGCTTTGATCGAGCGGTTTCATTCAGAGACCCAGACCTTTCACTTGCCGAATGGGGAGATTACTGTGACCCTAGAGGATGTCTATCATATACTGCACATTCCTTTCCATGCAGGGCGACATCTAGAGTATGTGAGTTCAGGGAACTCAGGTATATTGGCTTTCTGACGTCTCTTTGGAGATGACACATAGATGACAGCTTCAATTTCTTGGGAGACCTTAGTTCAACGTTATGGACAGATGCACCGATTGGAGTGTATCATTGCTGGGATGATAGGTGGTATCATTATGTCTGACCATCAGCAGGATGGTCTATTGATGGGCTAGGCCCTAATGATTGCACGCTTGACGGTGACTCCTTCTAAGTTAGCTTGGGGTCAGTATCTTTTGGCACATATGTTCTCTGAGATGCATGAGGTAGTGTATCATGAGAGCAAGACTTTTGTTGCAAGAGCTCTTGTTTTACAGATCTGGGCATGGGATCACATCCCAATTTTGAGACCAATATGTACCTCACAAAGGCAGCCATAGTATTGGAGGCAATGCCTTGATGATATGACTTTTGTTCGATGGAGGCCATATGTAGATATTGAGCCCTAACCTACTGCACGTGAGCAATTTAGTTTCTTCTTTCAGAGCTACGTACTGATTGGGAGGTCCTCCTCCATTCTAGAGAGATTTATTATTACTAGGTTATGGCGGCAGTATGGACGAGTGCAGGATGCACCACAAGATTATGCCACTTATGCACGGATAGCCCGGGAGCTTGGACTTGGATGGACCCAAAGACTTTCTTATGCCTTGTGTTCATAGGAGTATAGTGCTATCATCGGTAGAGATTGGGAGTACAGACCATAGGTTGTTGATGTCGGTGTTACAGATGGGTTCATCTCATGGCTTGCTGATCATCCGATATATAGATTCTCTAACCCGACAGAGTTGATACCCTCCATGGAGGAGGTGATGGATGTTACAAGTGCTCCGATGGGATAGGGTCTGAGACCCACACAGGTTCTGATTGTACACCCCACACCTCTGAGACCGAGAGCAATGGCTCCTCCATAGAGACCATCAGGATAGATGAGGCCCCCTCGTCCCACTAGTTCCACAATAGGTAGATCTACAGGTTCTCAGAGATGGACTAGGGGAGAGGGTGGTACTTTAGGGAGTGTTGGTATAGCTAAGGAGGTACTTGTAGCTGAGCAGGTTGTAGGTGGTGATACTGATCCGATACAAGAGGATACTGGGTTTGATCTGGGTGTAGAGGTTAAACGTCATAAGGCATAGAGAGAAGAGACCATAGAGCATCCTGCAGAGGATACTGACATGCCAGCGATAGATGTTGAGCCTAGTGTGCCATTTTCTACACAGGAGATCATGAGGAGGCTCAGATTACAGGTCCAAGACCTAAAGGTGCATAGTGCTTGTTGGGAGGAGAGATATCTAGAGGTAGATAGACAATGCACTAAGCTTTGTGGTGAGGTATAGAGATTATAGGAAGAGGTTATCCATCAGACCTCCAGATCTGCTTACTATGTTTTAGCATACTACACTATGGTTCCACTTGCTCAGAGAGTTCCTTCATACTCTTAGTACATGATGGCATCGGAGGGAGCGAGAGCACCTAGGGCTGAGGTAGTACCAAATGCGCCACCACCACCTCCACCAAATGGCAAGGATCAGGCTGACAGCTGATCTATCTGGATATTCTGATATTCTGTCATTTTTATTGATATTGATACTGATACTAT
This sequence comes from Chamaecyparis obtusa, assembly GCA_027943335.1. Classification (NCBI taxonomy): domain Eukaryota; kingdom Viridiplantae; phylum Streptophyta; class Pinopsida; order Cupressales; family Cupressaceae; genus Chamaecyparis; species Chamaecyparis obtusa. The sequence goes on along the minus strand of BSBK01002291.1, from coordinate 100,762 downwards.
TCTAATTACTGATAGCTCATTGAGCCCATTCTTTTGTATATTGTTGCAATAGTGCACCCCTGACTATTTCAATTTTTATGATATATGAGATCGAGATGTTGGTTATGACTTCATTTGTACTTGTCATGTTTTTGAGTTATGATGATATCATGTGATGCTTATGCTATGAGTAGTGTAGAATGTATGTATGGATATATGCAAGGCAATGATTTCTTTCATATGTATGGATGTAATGCAAATGTGTTTTGATTATGAAAAGATGTATGTATGATTTATGCTTATGCACATGGATGTATTATAATGCAATAGATGGTTATGATATGAAATGTAGATGCAATGATACACATGATATGTTTTGCAGAAATTGAGGAAGACAAGTACTCAGTCTTATGTCAAAAGGATGTTTATCCCAGGAGGATAACTACTTGTGATTCCATGAAGAGACCTTTGAGTTAGGTGTCAACTCTTGTTAGATGTGAATAGGTGATAGAAGAATCATTTAAGCGTTGAAGTTTATGTATCCATTTGTGAGATCATGCAAACATGAAAAATGAAAAGAAACATGTAAAATATAATGCAACCTAAGACCTAGAACCTAGTCACTGATCATGTGTCGGTCGATTTCATCATTGAATTTTTAGGTAACTAGATAAATCAATAAAATGCCCACTAGTTATGAAACCATAGACATATGAATATTGATTTGTATGTGCAAGAATCAATACAACACCCACTGGTTAGGAAACCATGGACATATGAATATTGATTTTGTTTTCAGAATGTCGAATTAGATATAAGCACCAAGGCATAAGCGCCAGGATGACCTAAATATCATGTCCATTTTTATATAGCAATTTTCATAAGCATCAAAACATAAACATCATGGTGACCTGAATATGCCTTGCCTTAAAAATACATAAAATAGTCAAGAGATCATTCTAAATCCAATGTGAATTACTTGTAGTGACCCTTTATCATTCACATCCTTAGGTAAGACCGCATTTTCACAATAGGAGAAAGAAAGAACTCAAAAAAAAGATAATAGTTAGATCAAACTTCCTTGAATTTTTTGGGTATCAATGGTCGAGGTACGCATGGCCATCCAATTTGAGATAGAGGCTCTTAAAGTCGGACACCATTTCAATCCAAAATTTCCAAAGTTGTTAGATTTTCACATACAAGAAGAAAACAAAGAAAAGATTATGCCCCTAGTCATCACTCTCTAAATCCTATAAAGGACATCATTGAAGAGCTCGTGGGAACAAAATATGCAAAAATCTCAATGTGAATCAATAAGCATACAAGGAGATAAAATCATGTAAAAGCGTAGATTTTTTTCAATTTGTGTTTGATGTTTGATTGCGTTGTTGTAGATGCAAAATCCTTTCTGGAGAAAAGACTGACTAACTGACTCGGATGAAGCTTCAAAGGACTCTGACTAGATATGACATGTCTAAAGATACATTGGAGGCCATAGGATATGAATTTGATTGCCCCCAAGTTTGAACATTGATAGGATACAGACGCTTGAACTGATTGGGGTACAGACTAACTTATTGAAAATAGGAATGCGGGAACAAACCAAGAGATATGTACAAACTAAAGCAAGACTGAAAGCTAGGAAAGACCAAGATTGCACTGATAGATGGAGCATTTTGAAACAAGTGGAGCCCATTTGCCGGGTTTTCACCATCTTGGTAGAGATTCTATTTTTTGCTACCAAGGTGCATGTTTCCAGTTTTTCACCAAGGCACTTTTCTTTTTCTCATTTTTTGTATTTTTCATTTTTTCAATTTTTTTGTAATTTTGATATTTTTTACTTTTTTTGTGAATCATCAAGGCACCTATTGCTAGGTTTTCACCAAGATGTTCATTTTTTCAGGACTTTTTTAGATTTTTTAGATTTTTTTAGGACATTTTACCATAGACTGAATGCCTTAGGCATAGAATTTCTTCAGATGGAGAACGTTGATTGGTTCTTGGAGCTGTTCTCCTTCAGTCATTGAGAGTTGATAGGCACCAGAGCCAAAAGTAACAGTGATAACAAAGGGACCCAGCCAGTTGGGTTCAAACTTCCCCTTGCGCTCTCTATGTGATTGATTTTTAGGATTCTCTCTCAAGACTAGATCACCAACCTAAAATTCTCTGTGTCTAACTTTCTTGTTGTAGCCTCTAGACATTCTCTTTTGATATACTCTAAGATGATCATACGCTACTTTTCTACGCTCATCTAGTAGTTCAAGTTCTTGCAACCTAGACACTCTGTAGTCATCATCAATTACTAGACCATGCATTCTGATTCTTAGTGATGGGATTTCAACCTCAATAGGCAGTACTGCTTCAAACCCATAAACTAAAGTGAAAGGTGTAGCCCCAGTGGGTGTTCTGATACTTTTTCTATAGGCCCAAAGAGCTGGATTGGTCATGAGATGCCAATCTCTTCCTATTTTATTAACTGTACAATGCAAGATTTTCAACGGATTCTTGTTAGAAGCCTAGGCTTGTCCATTCCCTTGAGGATAGTAGATAGATGACCAATGTTGTGTAATCTTGAATTTAGCACATAAATCATCTAGATCTTTATTCTTGAATTGTCCACCATTATCTGTGATTATGGAATAAGGTATCCCATATTTGCATATGATATAGTTCAAGATGAACATAGATATTTGTTTTCTAGTTGCTTGAGTCAAAGGGACTGCTTCTACCCATTTTGTAAAATAATTTGAAGCTAAGATTATATGGGTATGTCCATTATAGAAGAATGAGGATGTATAGCTCCTATAAGATCAAAGCCCCATTGATGAAAAGGCCATTGTGTAGTGAAGGGAATTAGATCTCTCCCTGGAGCATGAATTAAGTTGCCATGTACTTGGCACTTTTGATAGTTCTTAGAAAACTTGATAGACTCTTTCTCCATTTCAGGCCAATAGTACCCAACCCTAATAAGTTTTCAAGCTAGTGTTAAACCATTTGAGTGTGACCCAAAAATACCATCATGGACTTCCTCTAACGCACATTGAGACTCTTCCCATTCTAAACATCTAAGTAGTGTACCATCTAGACCTCATTTGTATAGATCGTGACCAATGATGACATATCGAGAGGCATTATAGATAAGGTATCTCTTTTCATGACGGTTAAAGGTATCAGGAATGATTTGGTCTTTGAGATAGGAGAATAAGTTTTTATATCTGGATGAATCATGACCTACAACAGTGAAAAGCATGCAGGTTTTCTTGGAGTCGTATGCAGGATAAGATAGTGCTTCCACCAGGAACTCATAGCGTAGCTCATGTTCAGGTTTTTGTAATAGAGTAGATAGCGTTGCCATTGCATCGACAGCCTTATTCTCTGTTCTAGGTATTTTCTCAAACGTGATAGATATAAAATACTTCTTTAGATCATCTACCATTCTTTTGTATGGAATAATCTTTTCATCTTTAGTCTGATACACATCATTGACTTGATGGATAACAAGTTGAGAGTCTCCATGAATGTGTATCTCTGTCACTCTCCACTCAATTGCTAGTTTCATGCCATTAAGAAGGGCTTCATATTCTGCAATATTGTTTGTGCAAGGGAACTTTAATCTGAATGCTTTAGGTATGGAGTATCCTTGAGGAGTTATAAATAATATGCCTGCTCCTAATCCATTCTGTGTATAGGAGCCATCAAAGAATAACTGCCATTCTCTAGAAGAAAGAGTCATGATAGAGGAATCTGGAAATTCCTTTCGCATTGGTGTATCATCAATCATGGGTGCATCTGCCAATTGATCAACAATAACTTGGCCTTTGATAGATTTTATTTTGACATAGTCAATGTCAAATTCACTTAAGAGCATGACCCATTTAGCTAATCTACTTGTGAGGGCAGCCTTGCTTAGTAGGTATTTTAGTGGATCAATCTTAGCTACCAAATGTGTGGTATGTGCTAACATGTAATGTCTCAATTTCTATGATGCAAAGATCACAATTAGACAAGCCTTCTCAATCATAGAATAATTCTTTTCATATGCCACCAATGTCCTACTGATATAGTATATAGCTCTTTCCTTTTTGTTCTCATCATGTTGTGTAAGCAATGCCCCCAGTGATGTATCTGTAGCGGAGACATATAAGATCAAGGGCTTCCCTTGAATGGGAGGCATCAAGATAGGAGGATTTGATAGATACTTATTGATATGGTTAAATTTGTTTTCACATTCTTCATTCCATGCAAATGTCACACCTTTATGTAATGTTTTTGTAAAAGGTTGTGATACGTCTACTAGTTGAGATATGAAGTGTCTGATAGATTGAACTCTCCCTTGCAATGTTCTCATCTGACTAATATTCTTTGGGGGTTGCATCTCCATTATAGCCTTTACTTTAGCTGGATCAACTTCAATGCCTTTCTTTGAGACTATGTATCCTAAGAGCTTTCCAGAAGTGACACCAAAAGAACACTTCTTAGGATTTAGTCTAAGACTAAATTTTTCCATTATGTCTAGTATCTTGCTCAAGTCATTTAGATGTTCAGCTCTAATCATAGATTTTACTAAAGTATCATCAACATAATCCTCCATAGTCCTCTACATCATGTCATGAAAAATAGATGTCATGGCTCTCTGATATGTAGCACCAGCATTCTTAAGCCCAAATGGCATTGCATTCCAACAGAAGGTGCCCCATGCACATGTGAAAGCAATTTTCTCTTGATCCTCTGGAGCAATTTTTATTTGATTATATCCAGAAAAACCATCCATTAAAGAATACATCTCAAAACCCGCAGTCATGTCCACTATCATATCAATGTTAGGTAGTGGAAAATCATCCTTAGGGCATGCTCTATTTACATCTCTAAATTCTGTGCACACTCTAATTGATTTATCTAGTTTTGAAATAGTTACAATATTAGAGATCCATTCTACATAATCAATAACTCAGATGAATCCAACTTTTAGTAGTTTCTCTACTTCAATTTTTACCAAGAGTGAAACATGAGGATGCATGTTTCTTAATTTTTGTTTAACTGGTTTTACTCCAGGAGCTATAGATAAATGGTGCATTATAAGATCAGGATCCAACCCTGGCATATCTAAATATTTCCATGCAAAGTTGATCTTCTTCTTGATGAGGAAGGTTGTAAATTTTTGCTTTTCCTCTTCTGGTAGGGATTATGCTACGTGGATAAATTATGGTTCTTCTTTTGTTCCCAAGTTGATAGATTGAGTGGGCTCAATTAGAACTGGAGATCTATCCTATAAATGACTCGGAAGGACATCAAATATCTCATCCTTAGGGACCTCAGAGAGGTTTTCACCTTTGGATATGTCTTTTATTTTTACTTTTGTAGGTTCTAAGACTACCACAAAGTGGTTTTCACCCTCAGAACTCCTTTTCTTTTTATTCTTATTCTTATTTTTCTGACTAAGATACTTGATGTCTGACTCCGTCATGCTAATGTTTGGTTCACTGATGGAAGTCCTCATAGGCTCAACTACATTGAGGTAGCAAGCAAGGGAATAGTCATTCAAGAAGGTATAAATACCATGGCTCAGGTTTGTGGAGGTTTGATCAAGAAGTTCAGGATGTTGGATAGTCAAAGTGGTGAATGATTGGGAAAGAGTGTTTATGGATATGGATCTGTCATCATCGGTCCTAACCTGACGCTCGAGTTCAAAGGTGATATTACAACTTAAGACATTCAATTCATGAATAGGATCAATTTCATTGTGATAGTCCACTTCAACCATCGATGGATTAGACTCGATAAGTTCATCATTCCACTCTAGACTTACATTGGGTTTAGGTGCATATTGGTGAATAACATCAACATGTTTCTCTATAATAAGCTCATCTTCTTCTGGAATGGCTCCCCATTCATAGTTATTAGATTCTTCATCTATGCCTCTAAGAAATATAAGAACATGAGTAAAGTTAGGATGAATACCCCAAGAAGGGTTACCCTCAGATTCTGATTTGAATTCATACTCATGAGAATATGTCTCAAAATAACTACCACCTTCCTCTTTGTCTATTTGATTGTCTTTGAGATTGGTTGGTTCTTGTGATGCAACTATCTCTTGCTTTATAGTAGGTTCTTGTGTTTCTACTACATTAATTCTTTTGATTGGATCATCCTCAATGTCCAAGAGATCTTTGATTTCTTTAGGGAAACACTCATAGGGAATGAGATCTTTAGTGGTGCCTGAATCGTCACTATCAGATTGTTCTATTATTTTTCCCTTTAGTTGATTTGCTACAGAGGGCTCAATCGGTTCTAAGACATGTGAGGAATTCTTTCTAAGACATAAAGGCTTCTTCATGTATCCTAGACCTGTCGTATTCTTGTTGGCTTGACCATGATGTTCAAGAGGTGATAGAAGACCCTTACCATGGATTCCTAGAGGTCCTTTTCCCGTATATCCCATTTTAGCTATCAATTTATCCCCTAGGCCATATGACATAGAAGGAACCTTCGATACTTTAGAGTCACCAGCTTGAACAACTTGGGATTTAGGTTCATCTTTGTAGAGCCATGCAAGCACAGCTTTATCTTCTTCAAATTCTTGCTTAGGTACTTTTTCTGCAATAAATTTTCCTTTATATGCCTCAAGAGGTTCCTTAGATTCTGGTTTGGACTATTTTAGAGCTTTCCCATAAGACTTAGGCAAGATAGGAAGAGATGTCAAAGACAAGACTGGCTCTATAGTATATTCTCCCATACCATTTTCTTTGATATTGACCTCTTTTGTAATATCTTCCATCTTAGATGTGGATGCTACATCTATTTGCTTAATGGAAGATTCTCTATTATTAGGAACAAGTTTATCCGCATTTTCTTTCAAGGTATTGAAAGTTGTTGACACGTCAGCTGGAATGGTTACCTCTACTCCATCACAAGGAAATTTCAAGCACTGATGGTATGTAGAAGGAATAGCTTTCATTTCATGTATCCAGGGTCTCCCTAGAAGGATGTTGTAAGCCAAAGGTATATCAAGAACTTGACATAGAGTATCTTTGATGATAGGACCTATTCTGATAGGTAGGACAATTGTTCCTTTGGAGGATCTTTCTTCTTCATCATATGCTTTGATAGTTATTTTCTTTCTAGGATCAAGGGTCGTTTCTGAAAATCCCAATTGTGTGATCAAGCTGTAAGAACAAATATTCAGACCAGGGCCCCCATCTATCAACACATGTTTGACACGAAAGTTTTGGATCAAGACTTCTATATGTAAGGGCTGGTTATGTGGATGACTCAAGGATTTATCATCATCCTTTGAAAAGGAGATACTGTGGAGACATAAGATGACCAACCATAGCCTAGAATCTATCTAAATCAAGGTTATCAGGAACATTGGATCCAAGCAGTGCTTTGTCTAGGATGGCTCTATGAGTTGGAGATATCCGAAGCAACTCAAACATGGATATTTTTGCATTAGTATGTTGGATTTGTTAAATGATATTGTACGAAGTAGGCCTCATGTCCTTAGGATTTGAAGATTTAGATGTTGCCCTCTGTTTAGAAGTGGAAGACAAATTGAAAGGCACCTTAGGGACATTTGATTGATCTGGGATTTGTCCTTGTATGTGTACCTGAGCTTGTGATCAAGTAACTGTGCTAGTTGATTGATTTTCTCTATCTCTTCTTACAATTGAAATGACATTGCAACGCTCAGATAGGCTTGGTTCAACCATATTGATAATAGTCTTATTTCCAGGATAGGCATAATTGACCTTAGCACCCACATTAGGCTAAGAAGATGAATCTCCTTGGCTATGCTTCAAAAATCGTTCAGTGAATGATGTGTGATCATTATTGCTTTTAGGATTATCAATCATGATTTCTCCATTATCAATCTTGTCTTGAATGGTATGCTTCAAGCGCAAGCAGTTATTAGTTTTGTGACCTTTACCCCAATGGAAATCATAGAATTCATTCTCTCTCCACCATTTTGACTTAGGGTCGGGATTAGATTGTCAGATCTCAAGAAAAGAGATGATGTTATTAGCTAGCAGAGTTCTCATAGCTGATTCCAAAGATTCTCCAAGAGGAGTGAACTTTCATTTATTATCAGTGGACCAAGATTTGTCTTCTGGCTTCTTTTGAGATGATTCAGACACCTTTTGTTTTGAAGCTTTGATGGCTTGAGTACCAATGGTTAGATTGAAAGAAAGTGCCTTAGATGGGGCATGGAGATTATCAACAATGCCATCTATGACAATGCCCTTATTCTTGTTCCAATTTTTGTTCTTATCCTTAGAACTAGATTCATACTTGTCCTTTTGAAGTGTGACGTCTCCTTTTTTCACAAGTACTTTTTCAATTTTGATTTCATTGTCTACCATCATATCAAAAGATGTATGATTTTGCATTTGTAAAGGGTAGTTGATTTCTGGAACAAGATTGTTGATGAAGATTTCCAACTTCTCAATTTTTGGAATAGGCCTAACATATAGAGAGAATTTCTTTCTCCATCTTTTGAGAAATGTCAGGAATGGTTCTCCTGGATATTGTTTGAGATTGCAGATATCAATCATGGTGACTGGGTGTTGGATGTTGTAGGAGTATTGCTGATAGAACAATTTGATCAACTCCTCAAAGGTTTTGATTGTAGGAGGCATCCTAGAGAAACAATGAATGGCTGACCCTCCCAGAGATCAGGGGAAAAGACGCATCAGATAGGTCAGTTCATGCATGAGCTCCATAGATTGAGTACAGAATTCTTTGACATGATCTTGAGGATCCAAGTTTCCATCATACTTATCATATTTCATCATTTCTACCCTCTTAGGGAATGGTGGCATATAAAAGTCTTTATCAAATGGAAAAGGACATAGGGCCTCCATGGAGAACTCCTTAGGTTCTTTTTCTTTTTCCATTTTGTTAAGTTTTACTTGCATGGCATGCATTTGTTTCATCATAGTCGTAATAGGAGTTTCTTCCTCATGTGTAATGATATCTTCCACATTAAAGTTTGGAGGAAGTTTAGCTCCTTGATGAGCTAACTCTAGAAATTATGTTTCTCTATCTTCTTTCAAGAAATGTTTCATTATTCTTTTGAAGTTATCATCATTTTGATATCAAGCAATTTCAGAAGGTGTAGGTTCTTGATCCATACCATGTTGAGACTGATGTCCTTGGGACCCATGATGTTTCCCTCCATGAGACATGTTAGGATTTTTAGGACTCCCTAGATTATATTGAGGAGGGGTTTGTGGATTACCTTCGTGAGTTAATGGAGGGGGTATGTAACCAGTTTTCAATCAAAAATTGCCAAGACTGTCATCTTCGTAAAGACCAAAATTGTAGAGTTGCTCAAGAGTTGGACCTATGTGAGTAGAAAAAGTTGTAGTCTTAAGTGCTTCTCCATATTTCTTGTGAGAGGAAGCTTTAGTCTCCACCATTAACCTTGGGTGAAGCAAAAGAATACGATGAAGACAACTGAAGAAAGATCTGATTCAAGAAGATCAAATGATGCAACCTTGTCAAAGTTTGATTGATTGAGGATAAGATTGGATGTAAATGAAGGATACTATGCCCTGGATATGTGGGTAGATTCCTAAAAGATAGCGGACATGAGTTCACAACACTTAGTCATTTTGAAGATTGATTGAAGATTGATAGTTATAACAAGGTTTTGACACAAGATGAAAAAGACTCAAATCGATTAAACAAAAGGTTGAATCAAACTCAAGAGGCTACTTTAGGAAAATGATTGGATTCATTCTAGTTTCTGCTATGTTCCTGACACAATGATTTTCTTGATAGACTCTAGAAATAGGCTGTAAAAGCTGGGTCTCTGATAGTTTTTAACACTTTCTGACAATTTTTCAGACTTTTCTCAAATGACTTTCTATAGGCTCATACGATAGTGGGTAGACTATGAAATGACAATTGACAAGCTCCTACAACAGTTGCAAAACTTGCATGATAGTTGATAGTAGGAATTTTTACTTTTGTTATTGACTGGTGGCAAAACTCGTACGACACTATACAAGCTATCATATGACAATCTGGGGGTTCTAAAATGACAATAGCCAAAATTTGTATGACTTTCTGACTTTATGAGATGACTTTTGACTCCAGAAAGGTGTTTGACATCAGATTTTGCAATTTTTAGGTCTTCAGTTTCAAATTGTTCACAAAATTGTCTGTCTAGATTTAAAGATTGTACCAGATTGATTTGTTCTTAGTTACCAGATTGATTCATTCTTAGTAACCAAATAGATAAATAGGCACATAAAATAGCAAGTGATTTCAAGCACGTCTAAAAAAAATGAACAGGGGACAAAGCAACCCTGCACATGAACAACCAAGTAACTGAATGTGCTAATCCCTAGGAGTGCTAACAGTGTATGTTCCAAAAAAAATTGCAATAACACACATATTCCTAGAAAATGAAAATTTGGCCTCACTAGGGTTTGTAGTAATGGTTTGACTCTGCAACTTTTGTGATCTCAAGAGGGAAAAATCCAATCCAGGCACACCGGGGTTTTGACACAGTCTGAGAAATTAATCAATCAAGAGCTGCTAGGGAGATCTGACAGCCCAACAAGAGACCACACCTATGAAGATTTCCTCCACAAGGACATTTATATAGCAGTTGCTGCTACCACGGTGAAAATGGCCATTACCACTTGAGGTTCCATCCATGTGGTTGACCCAATTAAGGGAATGTCCACTATGGTTAACCCTCTCTAAAGGTGACTCATAAAAGATACCACATGGAGACTAGTTCCAGATTCAAGGATCTGAGTTTCTGATACTACCCAAAAAGGGAGTAGAGCATAGTCTTCTAGCCTTTTCACTTTTAACCAAAACAAAGCAGACAGATTAATCTGACATGCTAAGACCAAGATTATCTCACAAAGATCTATGATGTCAACCACTTATGATCTATCAACCTCTCCAGAGAGAGAATGTATCAATCAAAAGCTGAACATGCACAAATCTAGTAGAACATGAGACGCTCTCAATAACCTCCCTACCTACAAGGGTTCTCTCATTAAGAAGAGCTTTGCTGGAAACCCACTCTCTCAAGAATTACAAATAGTGTTCATAGGGCCTATTTACTATGTGTAACAGATATGCAGAAAGAAAATCTACATTCGTTTTATAGCCCAAAATGAAATATGTGATATGAAAGCAATAAAGGTCACACAAGCTTGACACATGAGAGTTCATTTTAGTCCAAATCGAAATGTTATCAGCTGAGAAGATTACCTCAATTCCTCATAATGCGCTTAGTAGATTCTTACCTATTTTTAGCAATTCTCACACTTTTCCAAATCAAAACCAACAAATACCAATCAGAAATAGAAGATTTCAATTGTTAATGTTAGCTATTAGTCCAAATCTAGAAATCAAATCTGGACAACTTCCTAAAAATATGAAACGACAATTGAATCTAGAGTCAAAACTCGTACGACATCGGGTTACCTACCAGACAACAGTCTGCAAACTTGTACGACTGTGGGTACCTATTCATATGACAATAGGGATTTCAAACAATAATGTGTACACTCTAATATGAGCCTCGAAATTTGAACCTATTGTACGACAGTGGGTATCTCCCGAAATGACTTTCTGATAAAAGTCGTATGACAAATGTACAGATAGAAAATAAAAATCACAGTTTTGATTGGAAAATGACAAGAAATAGCTATAAATTGATAGAATTGGAATAGAAACCCATTTCAGGGCACCAGAAATGTGTATGTGAATTTTGTACCTAGCTGTAGACACAACACTTCAGTAAAACATTAGAGGTTAGCTAAAATCAAAATCATACAGTGAAATGGAAAATAATCTAACCAAGTGATTTACTACCTTCTAGTAGGTGCGAGTATGATATTCTCAGATTGGACTAAGATCAGTGACCTTGACGACACCTAAATGAAGGATTTGAATGCAGAATCTAAATATGAGATGAATGCAAATTAATCTATATTTTTGGATTTTCTATGCAATAGGATGAAATAAACTGATATGAATCTATTCTAGATGAAAAACTGATATGACATGCAATTAATCTAATAATTATATGCTAAATGATATGAATGCTCAAAAACAATGAAAATCTCACAATAGTTTTGATTCGCAAAGATTGATTCTTCAAACACCAATTTGCCAGCGTGAGGATGCAATTCGTGGATCGATCCCAAATGAAGAGTTGAGGCCTTAATTTATAGAAATCCAGGACTTTGGAGGTGCATGGAAAAATCCATAAATTACTCTTGATAAACTCAGGTTGATTTTTAAGTTATAAAGAATTTAGAGATAGATTAACTCACAAAATCATGCAAATCAGCTTTTTTAATTTAAATCAGAAGTTGAGATCAGCTTTCAACTCAAAAGAGAGTTGAGTTTATTTTTAAAACAACTTGAATTGATTTTTTGATTTAAAGTTCAACTGCTTTTTGGATGTGCATAATTAATTATGAATTAATTAACTAAATAAAGTGATTTATCCTCAACTTAACTGATTTTAAAAATAAAACAATTGATTTGTGGGTTAATCAATTATTAAATCAAACTTTTATTCAAAAACTATATTATTAAGTTTGACAATTGATTTTAATTAATTAAATAAGAATTTAATCAATTAGTCATGAGATTTTAGATTTATTGTCAAAATTAAATAATATAATTTAGGAATAATTTAATTAAATTCAATTAAATAATTAATTGGTAGTATTAAATCTGATTAATTAAATATTCAGAATATTCAATTAATCAAACTTTAGGATAAATATGATTTATCACCAAATAATCATTAAATTAAAGATAATTAAGATAATTAGGAATATTCCTCGATGCAAAATTTAAAATAAAATCAATTAGGATTCGATAATGTGCAGATGTGCCTTAGGTTAGGACTTTGATGTCGATTTCGTTCGATGTGTCGATATAGGAGGTTAATGAACCTATAGCCCACTTTTGGGGTATTACACCAGGGCACATACCAAAACTTGATCATACGCATGTGCGTTGATGCTCTGTTCATCTGGTGCTCTAATAACTATCCAGTCTTCCATACTTAGTTGTTTTTTTATCTTCTAAGTTATGTGTTGACTCCAAAACTCCATATGACTTTGTTGCCATAATGACAAAACTAAAGTATAGTCATATACATCAGTATAGTCAACTTGCCAATAATCAACCCATCCATCAAGGGTCCAGTGAAGATGGCATATTCAGATCAGGTACAATTGGCTAATGAAGTGGTGCATCAACAAGAACAGGAGGCCACGGGGGGATATTGGTAGTGCCCAAAAGATCAATCATGGTATTGAAAACCCCACTAGCCTCAAGTTCAAAGCCCAAATCCCTAGCCACAACTTGCAAAGAAGATTTTACAAACCTATAACTATGCCTCTCCAAAGCCCTATTGATGTTGTCATACATCATCTTGTGTTCAAGTTTAGCCAAAAGAAAATGGTGAGGAAATAGACCTCCCATGAAATCACACCCCACCCACAGATCATACTTGTGAATAGCCAGCATTAATTTGTTACCCATGATCTATTGAGGATGAACCACCTTGTTTGCAAGTAACACCAATAATTCCACAAACTGCACCAGATCCATTGAATTGGAAAGAAAGATTGAAACCATTTGAGATGGGAAGAGAACTTTCTTTGACTTTTGAGACAACAAATGTTCCCCAATTACCTTACAAATTTCCTTGTGAATCACCTGAGAATGGCACACAAAAATAGAGTCAAGAAAAGTGTCATCTACCCGAGCAGGAAATGCCACCTCTTTTTCCACCAAAATTAGAAAAATTCTAAAATTTCATGGAAACAAGTCATCATGGAATAACCCACATGAATCACAATGCAGACATGAGACTAAATTGAATGCCATACTACTAAAATAGGACACTAAAAATTAAATAGAAGAGAAACATGTATATATGTTTCCCAAACAATGCGACAATCATAACAGGACACACTGAGAATAATAGTAAAGCAACATATGTCAGATGCATGCCACTCATGAATCTCTACCAACATCATCCCCATATGCATTCATAGAAATGAGTTCAAACTTACCCCTTACCTAGATTTTTATCAATTAAAATCAATCTATGCATCTCATTATCCTTACTAATAATATCAAATGGGTTTAAAGCTACAAAATCCAAGCTGTCACATCCCAAATTTGCTAAATAATCTACCAAAGCATTACCTTCACAAAGAGTGTGTGAAATATAAACCTCTTCAAAAGAGTCTAAAAGATACCAAATTTTCTAAAGAATACATGCTAACCTCCAATTGTTTGATGCTCTTTTGATACATGCATTGATAATAACCATAGAATCACCTTCCACCTAAATATTCTGAAAGCCACCATGTTTTTCCAAGACTAATCCAGCAAACAGAGTGTGGGCTTCTGCCATGTTTTTGTACCTTGAGGAATGGGGGGAGATTTAATACCTATCACTTCACCTTGATGGTCTCTAATGCATACTCTGACACCTGACCTTCCAAGATTACCCTAAGAAGATCCATCAAATTTCATTTTAACAAGCCCAAGGACAAGGGGATGTCAATGAACTGTTGCTCTATCTTCTATAATTTTTGCTTGAGGTTGATGACACCAACCTACTGGCACATGAATACCTTTCCATTCACAAATAATAACACTATCCCAATTAGACAAAACTGGATTACATCTGACTTTTGAATTACTAGTATTGACTACTTCTGATATTGATCTTTCAATACCTGTGAGAACAACTTCAATGGAAGAAGAACTATGACGGAATATTCTCTTATTATGTTCCCACCATATTTCCCACACCACTAGTGTCAGGATGCATTTCCACAAACTAGAAAAGAGGGAATTAGTATATAACTATAGCCAAGATTGAAAAACATCCCATAATTTATTAGGTAGGGGAGTGAAATATTGTAGTTTTTCAAGAATAAATAACCAATGTTGTTGTGCAAAAGGGTAATTCAAGAATAAATGATCCACATCTTCAAGTTCTTGATCAAAAAATAGGTAATTAAATGGTTGGGAAATATGAAATTTACTTAGTCTGTCACTTTTTAGGGCCCTCTATTTAAACATAATCTAAGAAAAACAACCTACCTTAGGAAGATTTACATGATTCTAGCAGAATGAGAAGGCACTACAAGGTACTTTAGTTGACTCCTTCTACTGAATGAGCTATAGCCTTCTTTAATAGAATATGTACCATCTTTTCCATGAGACCAAAATAACTTATCCTCCTTACCTGACAATTAAACCACTTTTTCTAAAAATATTTTGGATAATCTATCTTTGTCCTGAGTTGTAATAGGCAACTCATCCAGATCCTTCCAAATCACTATTCTTGAAAACAAACATATTGTTGAAACAAAATCCACCAGATAGTTGCCCCAAATTATTTCTGAAGATGAAACCATGTCATCAATTTCCACAGATTTAATTAGGGGAGGTGCACCATTCTAAGAATCTCTCCACAACTTAACTTTCTCACTATTGTTCACCTCCCAAGAAATATACTTAACCACAATATCTCTAGGTGCCATCATAAAATCACATATGGTCGATCCTTTAGGGGGATCTATGATAGAGAAGACTCTTAAGGGAAATTACTATCTAGGTACTTCTGGTGCAAAATTTGGCACCACTTATTATATGGATTGGAATACATTTTCCATACTAACTTACCTCCAAAGGCTTTATTTCATTTTAACAAATCATGCACACCTGCTCCTCCCAAAGATTGCACATGTGCCATGTCTTGCAATGAAACAAGTGGAATTTTCTTCTCTCCATTCATATTCCCAGACCATAAGAAATCTCTAAGAAACTTTTGAATTGTCTGAATCATTGATGAAGGATCTTTTAGCACTGATAGATAATAATTAGGAATAGCTAACAACACTGCTTTTATAAGGAGAATTTTACTTGCAAGTGAAAGCCATATAGCTTTCCAAGTCACTATCCTAGATTTGATTCTATCAATAATATGCAAGCAATTGCTTATTTTTTTAGCCCCCATGCAAAAATGAATGCCAAGATACACAGACGGTAGGAAATCTATTGAAAATCCCAAGATGTTGACAATTATATTAGAAATAATTTGGTTAGTATTGAACAAGTAGATTTTTTATTTGTGAACGTTGAATTTTTGTCCTGGGGCTGAAGTATACAAGTCCAAAGTATGTTTAATCTATTTAGCTTCATTAACATTGGATGCCCCAAAAAGAAAAGTATCATCAAAAAATAAGGAGTGTGTGGCTGAAATATCAGTACCCCCAATTTTTGCACCTTTCCAATAACCAAGAGCATGTTTACTTTGAATTTTCCTACTGAATTCTTTAGCCATTAATATGAACAGAACCAAGGATAAAGGATCTCCTTGTTGGATCCCTTGTGTAGATGAAAAAAACTTGTTGGCACCCCATTTACTAATACTAAAAACTATGCACCAAAAATATAGGCTCTAATCCATTTGCACCAACCTTTAGAAAACCCAAACTTTTGTAATAATTTAAAGAGAAAATCCCAACAAACTCTATCGTAAGATTTCATCATTTCAAGCTAAATAATGAAGTTTGAAGACTTAATAGTATTAATTGAATGTAGAACCTCATGTGCAACTAAGGCCCCTTCCATAGTTTCCCTACCAGGAACAAAGCCTCCTTGCTTTTGTGATACAGGATTTGGTATCAAATATTACATTCTTAAATAAATTGCCTTCATTATGATCTTATAGATTGTGTTGCATAACGAGATCGGTCTGAATTCTATAAAATTTTTGGGTGACTTGACCTTAGGAATGATGTCTATGTTAGTTCTATTGAAATATTTTAACATAGCTTTTATTTTCCTAGATTCTTCAATAACACCAAGCAAGTCCCACCCAATGAAATCCCAGGAATCTTGAAAGAATAATGTTGTGAAACTGTTTGGACTAGGTGCTTTATCTGGAGGCAAAGAGAATACTACTCTCATAAAATCATAAATTGTAAAAGGAGCCATTAATGCTACATTATCAGAATCTATCACAATTGAAGGAATGGCATTAAGAAGATCATGCAAAGGGAGGCCAACTAGTGCTGACAGGTTAGATGGAGCAAGTAGATTTTCTAAAAACCTTACCCCTTCCTCTTGTATGCCTTGAGCATCAGATATTGGATTTCCAGTGTCTGCAGTATTAATAGAAAAGATATGGTTTGCAGCTCTCTTCTATTTTGCAGAAGCATGAAAGTATTTTGTGTTCTTGTCACCCTCTCTCAACCATAGTTCCCAAGATTTTTATCGCTAGTATTCCTCCTCTCTGTTACATAATTCTTCCCATTCCAAATGTAAAGTTTTATGTCTATCATAAGTGTCATTATCCATACCCTATTTAATGGTCTTATAAAAAATATCCACCATTTGTCATTTAACATTCTCTTTCTCTTTAAAGATATTTTTATAAACCAACTCATTCCATTTTTTAATATGCCTCTTAATATACTTCATTTTGGAGGAAAATTGATGCATTTTAGATCCATCATAGTTCTGAGAACTTATCCACCATTGCTTAATAAGAGGCAAGAAATGAGGATGGTGAAGCCACATCCTTTCAAATTAAAAAAATAGTTGATGCTGGAACCCTTGGTTTTCCAATGAAAAACCAACTTGGAGAGAAATGGGAAAGTGATCTGAACATGGCCGAACCATAATTTTTGAATGGAATGTGATATGTGTTAATTTCCACTCCTATGATATAAGAAAATTTTCCAATCTGACTACAATCTGAGAAAATTTAGCCCTCTTATTAGTCCATGTAAAAGAACCATTATTAGGCTCAACATCCATCAGATTATTATCCTCTACAAAGTTTGAAAAGTCTTGAATAGTTTTTAGTGGAGGAAAAATACCCCCATTATTTTCTTACATCTTAAGAATAGCATTAAAATCTCCACCCAATATTATATGCTGATCATTTTGAAGTTAGATGATGCGGGTCATATTCAACCACAATCTTTGTTTATCATCTGTTGACGTGGGGCCATACACATTAATCAAGGTGAAGGATAGATCAAATATATTTATTTTCAATAATTCCCAATTATCATTCTAATCTAAGAGTTTCACTTGCACTAATTTGGGATCCCATAATATAGCAATACCACCTGAAGCTCCAATCCCCTGTCTGTGAACCGATTTCCAATTTTCCCATTTTCCTATTGTTTTGTCAAAAGTTTCCTGTGACATCTTTGTTTCTTGTAACAAAATAATATATGCACTCATAGAATCCAAATCTTTATTGATTCTACATATTTTTTCAGAGGCATTTAGGCCTCTAACATTCCATGATGTGATCCTCATTGCTAACAAGGAGAACCCTTAGTTCTCCTTTTCACTCTTTTAGAAGGTGTAAACTTGTCATCCAATGTTGACTGAATACCTGATGTAATTTTTTCCTTAGTCTTTGTACCCTTAGGCTTTCTCCCCCTCTTCTTAGGTGTCAATTCTCCCTGCACATTTTTATTAGGAGTTTGATCAATTGATAAAACTAAATTATGATCATAACCCCCCAATGGAATGTTTTGCTCTAAATTATGTAAATCCTTGTCACCATTTTTATCAACCTCATCCTTATCACTGACATCCTCTAACTCCATATCACTTTGGGAGAAACTATTAAGCCTTTCCAAATTCCTAATTTGCATATGAACTTCCCCATGTGAACCAGCTTCAAAATCCCCTAAACCCTGAGAATTCTGATCCATGTGATTGTCATAATTGAGAATCTGGGGAGCCAACATATCCACTTGATAATCTTGATTAATACCTATGTTTTCCCTAAAACATATTTGTAGTGCTTGTATAGAAATCTTATTTTTTGTTACCTCTATCTCAACATCTCCTTTCAACACTGAGGGGATTTCCTTAATGCTAAGCTAATTTTTGACAAGTGACTTGTTGATGTCCCTAAGTATATTGTGCTGATCTAAACCAATATGAGGATGATGGGCCCTATTAATCTAAAGGGAGCCATTATCAATGAGTTGCATACCACTTAGAGGACTTTGATCTTCTTCGAAAATCACTCCCTCCTCTATTTCAATTTCATAAATCATTTTGGTGGCCAACTCCGTAATCATATGATCAGAAAACTTCCAAGATTTTAATTCAACCACTACAGGTTTACTAAATACTTCATGCATATTTATCATATTAATCAGATAATCTCAAAACATCAGTTGTTGGACAATGTTATCTAGCTCATGATTGGATTTCTCTTATTGCTCCCATTATATATATCCTACAACTCTAGGATTTTCCTAAAAATTTCTATTCTTATGTTGCATAAGCTTGATCATATTTCTTAATGTATAAAAGAAATATGTGAACAATTTATAATAATGAAATATGATCTCAAATTCTGTGAAAAGTGTGCATGGAGATAGAACTGTCAGATCTTTGATACTACCCTCATCCTTATCCTGAGAAAGCCCCCAAAGTGAACAGTCTGCAGGATCTGTACAATGATCCTCACATACCAACACCTCTGATTGTGCCATCTTCTTTCATTGGGAATTGATTTCCTAATTTACGTTGATACTTATGAATAGTATCATACGTCTGCAATATAATACTCTGATACCAAACACCCCATTTTGATTTAATTTTAATTTGACTTGGCAAAACCTTTGATGAATCAATAAGTACACAAACCCTGATATCACGATGTGGAAACTCAAAGGGGGTGAGATCATATTTAATAAAAATACCAATTTTGTTAGCAATGATTTCTACAATCTTTGTATCTCTATGTTCCAAAGGCAACATTGGAAAGGATATCCAATGAGGGAAAAAACAACATGCCTTCATATTCGATTTAAAATTTGGGGTCCATACCAGGTAAACAGACCTGAACCTTTACAAAACCACCCTTTGTGTTTATGAATTACATCCCTCTTTTCTACTGACTCAAACAATGCAACAAAAAAACCAGAATCTAAACCCAATAGAAAGATGTCTTTCAACCCATCCCAAGACTAAAAATCCCAAGCCCTAATATTTATAAATAACATTGCATTACTTAAAAACTTACCAATAAGAGTTGATTGCCGAAGAAATCCAATATGATCCTGCAACATATGCTCTGGAAGAGTAATATCCACCATGCTTTGAGAATCATGATGAGCCTGGGGAGCATCCATTTTTTTATTACATTGATCTTGAGGAGTCTATTGTTTCTTAACTTGCTAGACTTGTTTGAATTTCTTTGAATTGAAGGGCGCTCTGAACTGCACATTTTGAGAAATCTCAACTTGAGAATCTCCATTTTTATTTTGATTTCCCTTACTAGTTCCATGCATTTCCAACATGAAACTAGAAGGTTTCTCAATATGCACTAGGGAACCAGGAGGAGTTCCTTCACATATATCAAATATCGGTTGCTTCTTCCTTATCCTGGGACTCCCTCTCATATCGTGCCTATTGGGATGGCCTAGTTTTATCAAAGGGGGTTGATTATGGTTTTAAAAAATTTCCTACCCAGACTTAAATTTGAAATTTTCAATATTCGAGATAGGTTGTGTTTTCTTTTGAGTAACCTTGGGCTTCATGGCCGCCTGTCTAGCAGACTCTCCATGTTCAAAACTTGAAAAACCTTGAAACCTTGGTGGATCTATCTTATAATTTGAGGGATCCCCTTGCTTATGTAATGACGGAATAATCTCCATCTGTCTCATATCTTTTGGATGTGTGGATGCCTTGAAATGAAACCTAGGATTGACAAAAAAGGCCTTCGCTAGCTGAACTATTTCTTTACCTCTAAAAATTTTAAGAACATCATCATGATTACCCTCTTGTTCTTTCTCATTATTTTTTCCTCTTTGTGAAAGGATTCAATCTCTTATTTTAATTCTTCTACCTAATATTGAACTTTAAATGATGTATCCATCACCCTGCCCAGTTCCACCATCTTAAATTCATACATGATTCTCATTTTTCTTCTTCATTACTCCCACATCTATTATATTGTTCCCAATGTTCCTTTCATGTAAACTAGATATTTTTTCTTTCAAGTTCACTTTTCGTATCTTCTTTCATCTTTGTAATAATTGGACTCATATTATTTTGTGCCAATACAATTGTATGATATTGCTTCCTCATTTCTTCTCTTCTATTTACATTCTTTTCATAAATCTTTATAGTTATCTCAAATGGAAAAATTTATTTGAAAGCTTCATATTCTATACATAATCATAATACCATTTGGTAGCTTTGTCTCCCATGATTTGCAACTCCAAACCCTATAGGATAGCAAGATCTTAGCTTTGATACCATTATAATATCCCTTATTGTTATTAAATAAATTAAAAGAAATCTTTGATATTTTATTTAAAGTTTGGAAAAATGGAGAAAACCAACATATTGTGTAAACCACATAGTTCATCAAACACACCAAACTAAAATATTATTGAAATGTCAAGTCCAAAAATATCTTACAAAAGAAAATGAAAAAGCAACGTATTCTATTATAATCAACAAAACAACTAAAAATCACTTCTACAATATTCACTCTAAATCTTGCAACAAAAACCTACAAGCTATTATAAAAATCTATGATTTTATAGCATAAAATATAAATGAAACCCCTAAGTGAGATTCCTCTTGAAGAACCCTTGGACCCACTTCCCTTTTGTCTCAACTATCCCTATTTTGTTGTCCTCATAAATTAATTATTCATTGTCGTATCAATCTTAAGAGAAAACAACATATGATTGTTATAATAATGATACATAATGAATGAAATGTGAAAAATCAAACAAGATAAATAGAAATAAGTTCAAAATATATCTTGGGAACCCAAATCCAATGCCTAGAAGGGAAAGATTCTTGTTGTTCAAGTTAGAAACATTCACCTACCAACCAAATCTTAACATTTTATTCCAATTGTACTAATTGTCTCACCTTATTTGACAACTTCTATTTTGATAAGTAGGAGATATTTTTCATAACAAGCCAAATGGTGATATTGCTATCAAGACTCAACAATGTAGTTTTTGAGCCAAACTCATTGATCCATGTTTCATGACTACTGGTTCATAAGAACCCATATCTCATGATAATGGATAGCATAATTAGTATTCATTCCATCCAGGTGATGATCATAGGGGTGAAACATTGGGCCTTCTCGGGTTCTCACCCATTCCAGTATTGCCCTAAATCAAGTGTGATTAACAATGGAGTTTCCTCCAAACTTAAGTCCACTAGGATTGATACCCTATTTTTAAAACATTCAACAAGTGTTGTGCCTTATGAACCATTCACTATAGATCCCTTTTAGCTCATCAATACATATGTAGGAGATATTTTCCACAAAAAGTCAAATTATGATATTGTTATTAGGATTCAACTATGCAGTTTTTGAGTCAAAATCATTGGCCCATGTTTCATGAGCAGTGGTTTAGAGGAATCCATCTCTCATGAGAATGAATAGAACACTTATCATTCATTGCATCTAGGTGTTGCTCATAAGGGTGAAGCATCTTGAGAGCCTTCTCAGGAGGTCTCCCATCCTAGTATTGCCACAACTCAAGCACACTTAAGTGTGGATTTTCCTCCAAGGTTAATCCCACATGGCTTCCTACCCCATTTGTAAAACCTTTATAAAGTATTGTACCTTATTAACCATTGATTATAGAGCTCCTTTATCTCATCAAGTCATAAGTAGGAGATATTTTCTACAAAAAAGTTAAATTGTGATATTTCTATTAAGATTAAACTTTATAGTTTTTTAATCAAACTCATTGTCCCATATTTCATGAGTAGAGGATCATAAGAACCCATCTCTCATGATAATGAATGGAATACTTAGCACTCATTACATACAGGTGATTCTCACAAGGTTGAAGCATTGGGCCTTCCCGGGAGGCCACCCATCCCATTATTGCCCCAACTCAAGTGCACTTAACCATGGAGTTTCCTCCAAGGGTAAGCCCATTTGTATTTCTACCATATTTGTAAAACCTTTAAATGGTGTTTTTTCTTATCAAACATTCATTATTAGTTTTCAAATCAAACTTATTTCCCCATGTTCCATGAGTAGTGTGTCACAATAACCCATATCTATGTTAGACATATTGAGATGTTTCTGGCATTTTTGTCATTGATGTCAAAACCTTCATACTGACATCTTGGAAATAGTGGTTAGTTGTTGGTAGTTTTGGTTGTGTACCTATTGGTTGTTGGTAAAGCATCAAAAGTTTCAATTATACATAGGACATACTCAATACATATAGTTTTGGTGTTCTATGGTAGGTATAATTGGTTCTACTTATGGATTATATGTTTTGGTATACTTGTATTCATTTGGTGTGTGGAATTGCAAGGGTATTTTCTATCAATACTTGTTGACCGCTATACTTACAATGTTCCTCTAGATGTTCCTAATATTAGGACAAAGGTGTAGTTCTTCATATGGTTTTTTGGTTATATCATGTTCTAGATAGATTCTATCAAGTTTTACCCATCGATGAGTTCAAATATTTTATGGATCATCTTTTGGTCTTGGTTGTGGTATTCTGATAATCTAGGTAAAATGTAATATGCATTATATACATCTTAAGTGCGACCTATATTTGGATCCCATGATAGCGTGTTATAAATTTTTCACAATTAGGTCCTAGATTTAGGATCAGTGGTAATGGATTAAATATAATTATAATATCTTTTTTATTTGGGGCCATCACATTTGTTTGGTGTGCCCAACATATGTATGATCAAATATCCATATAAATAAAGAAAAACCTTTTTGTCTTCAAGGTATCTAAGTGGCATCAAATTATATAAGAATAGTATAGTGAAAGTATATGTAACATATATTTGAAGGTGATATAGTGGGAGTCCATGTCATTATATTAGGCAGTAGAGTGGTTGAAGCTGAGTATTGTAGAGAGAGGCCTCATATACTAAGTTGCAGAAGATTGGTCTATGCTTGCAGAGGATCTGTATTGGATATTTTCTATCGCTAATCAGCATGATATTAATTAGAACTGTTTCATGCATAATTAGATGCAATTATATTAGTTCACCTATAGTCAATAAAATTTGTATTGGCATTTAGCCATATTCATATTTCAAAGTAGTTAGCCTGATCAACAAGAAGCCAAGTGCAGTAAGAAAACAACAGTGAGAAAACTGGTAGTGAGCCACTTATAAAAATCACCTTAACCGGTGTTTCATTTTGTGAAAATTAGTTTCTCTATAGTTTTTCCCAGTTTGAGTTTCCACATAAATTTTGGTGTTCCTTGTGTTGGTGTTTATGTTCTTTCATGTTTACATCTATTATAATTGCTTACCGATATAACACAAGTTAATATAGATATAATTACTTTTATCATTTGTATAGTTTGTGAGTTTACTAACATATTAAAAGTTTTAGAAAGTCTTTGTGAATAACTAAATCTCCCTCCCCCCCCCCCCCCCCTCAAATATTTGACGTATTCAAAAATTGGTATCAGGGCCTAGTCCCTTATAGATAGAGCTTAACTGCTTGAGGAATATCTTGGTTATTTGAACAGATGGAAGGAGGATACTATGTTGATGAGGATTGGTAGATCATGATAAGTGATGTTGAGAGTACCAAATTAGAGAATGAAAGGCTAAAAAATAATGTGAAGGAAGAAAGTGCATGTATTAGAAAGATGAGAGATCATATCTAGAAGTTTAAAGAAAGGCATAAGGAAGTCAATTATCAATTGAAGGAATGAAAAGAAAAAGTTGCAAGCATGGAACATAAAGTGAAATAATCAAAATAAAAGGTGGAATAATTGGAGAATTTGATAAATGATAAGAAAAATACTGAGGAATTCATTAAAAAAATGGATTGAATCATAAAATGAAAGGTGTCAAAAGGACTAGAGAAGAACTAGAGATTGCAATGGAAGAATGGAAGGAATCTGGAGAGAATCTCAAGAATATCATCAAGATGAAGTTAGATGAAAATGAGAAGATGGAATTGGAATTCAAGAAGATGAGATCTCAAGTAAAGGTGTGTGAGAGTAGTACTATTTTGGATCAATTATTAGCCCTACAAAAGAGTCACAAATATAAAGAAGGTTTAGGGTTTACTGGTGAATGCTCTTGAATTAGAAGGATAAAGGCAAAGAGAAGGAGATTGAAGATGAAGCAAAGGATGAAGTGATAAGAAAGGTCATAAATCAAAATACATCAACAAGAAGACCTCTGATAAGGAAACCAACTGCTCAAAGGTACTTATATTTTAACAATTATTGTCACATTTGAAAGAATTTTGGTCATAATGAATTTAATTGTAATATGAGAAAGGAACAAAAGGTTTAATGTTTTAATTGTTATAAGGCCAGTCATAAGTAAAGTCAATGAAAAAGTCAAATTTCTAATCAAGTTAAGAAGAATGTAGTGAATAATATCTTTCATGGGAATGGCTATGTGTGTCACAATTATCGTCACAAGGCTAGTCAATACAGATCTAAGGTTTAATCGATGAGATCTTGTAAGAGGAATGTTAGTTATTTCAAATGTGGTTAGATTAGTTATTATGCTAACACATGAAGATCTGGCAATGCTTTTATAAATGTTGGAGATGGTAAAACTATTACATTTTCAAGTGAGAAGACTACTATGACCTGGAAGAAGAAGTATGATGTTGGTGTGGAGATCCCCATGGTACTAGATCCTGATACTAGCTCTACCGACAACTAAGTTGAATACTTTGGCTCAAGGGGAGTATTAACATGCTAAATCATACACCTCTACTACTCTGAAGTGATACCAGTTGTAACTATCTTGTTTCTGGTAGGAAGGATGAAGTACTAATGATGACATATCACAATTGTAGTTACTGATTGATTCATGTGCGTAATATGACTAAGTTGCATCAACAATATTTAATTTTCGATGGGAAAGACAAGTATAAAAGTTTAAATTTATATATGTAATTTATTTAAATCATTTGGTACTATAAAAATAAGATAAATCTAATAATTTGTAGAGATAGCTCGAGGAGAAGATTTTGTGAGTGATAATGGAGCTTCAAATGGTCATTCAAAGTATCGATGCGACTACGACAAAGAAAATGAAGAAGGTTGAGTTGAAGGAATTTGATCGCGTACCATCTTAAAAGTTAGTACCCATTAATTTGGAAGCTCTAAGACCTATTTAGGCCCCATTTTAGTAATCTCCTAGAACATGGATGTATTTATGCTTGATTTGCTACTTTTTCCTTATTTTTTGTCTATTTTTGTCTGCTTCTTTTGCACCCTTGAGATCCTGGAGCATTTTCTATGGATTGTGGCTCTTAGAGTATAGGTCAAATTCAACTTGTATCTGGGGTATAGATTGAGGTTGAATTGTACCCAAGGCATTTGTTTCATGGGAACTTAGGCCCATTATAGGGTTTTTCATGTTTTCCCTTTAGTGCAGTCGAACCTTTTAATTTTGATGCCCAAAATTGGTATAAAAGGAGGCCTACTCACTTCATTTAGTTCATCCATGAGGATCCAATAAGATCATCCACAATTTATTTATGCAATCCATGCACGTGATAAGTTATCTATACTTTCATTTGCAAGCAAGCTATCAAGTTCAAGGTACATTTAAGGAGTTCAAGAAAAGAAAGCAAGGATTAGTTGAAGGCATTCATTCCATTCAATCAAGAAAGCATTTCCTTCCATAGATCTAGCTTCTTTCTTCAAGAAGATAGTGGAGTTGGCCATCAAGGGAGAAGATTTGCATTCATAAACATTGCACAAGCATTCAAGTATTCAGGCATTCAAGCACACTTACATCCATGTTATATTATTTGGAACTTTTAGATATATTGCATTTGTAAATACATCCTACATAAATATACAAACATTCATACATCTTTATGGGTAGTGGATTCAAATCTATCGATAAAAGATTTGGCAAGTGAGGTGTGTACACACTAAAATGTGCACTTCTCTAAATCATTGCTTCCAAGAGAATCCATGGATTGGAAACCTTGAGAAATCGATTTAGAGCTCCCTAGGCATGGAGTGCAAGGGTGTTAAGAATGCTCTCAGCTAGAGCTATTAAGCCAATAACCTTGCTAGTAAACCATACAATGGGAGATTCAAATGAATACAAGGGCAAGAATTCCAATATCCTCTAGAATCAAATGGAAATGCAAATGCAATTCAACTATGCTAGAAATGGAAATGCAAGCTAAGCTATAAAAATAAAAGATAGAAGTATTACAAATCCTTACTATTTAGACTATGTGAGATCTAAGCTAGAGCTTGAAAGGAAACTAATCTAAGAAAGCATAAACATGAAGCTAAGCTAAGAATGCAAGAATGAAAGATAAATGTAAAAAGATCTCCAAAAGGCTCCAAAGTCTTCAAAAGCTCCAAAGTGACCTAGAAAACCTGCAGCATAACATTAGCATAAAAAGTTGGGGATCTAGAATGAAGAAGAGAGCTCTCCTTTTATAAGAAATGAGAAGGAATGGACCATGGAGATTAAGAGGCAAAAGATTTAATCAACGGTGGAGCATCATCGAGGAGAAATCCATGTGCACAAATATCCTCCAATGAGAAAATAAGAGTTGACTTTTGTGGCCATATGAGACAAAAAGTGTTTTTTCTCTTTTTATAAAATAAGAATAATGTTTTATTTGTGCAACTTAGGATAAGAGGAAAAGTGGGGGGCTTTTTGTTTAATTAAAAGAGGAGGAAACTCCTTTTAATTAAATAAAGACTTAGGATAAAATGGTTAATCCATAGACAATAATCGAATAAATGATAAAACTAGGATTTGAACAAGAATAAGCAATTGATAATTTTAGCAAATAATGCTAGCAAGGGGCTAATAGTCTAGATGACCATTTTTAGATGATTACAAGGTGAATATTTATATTTTTCTTACTTTTACATGCTTTTATTTCAATTGAAGGTTAATTCCTAAATGAGGGATTGACCAAGGTAAGCCCCTTCTCCCCCCAACAAAATTCCATTTTTCTTGTGTGTAGGAGAAAATATGCAGGTTTTTAGGATTGGATTTGGTGAATCTAGGATTACAGTTTCTATCAGAGCTTTGAATCTCAAATTTTTTAGCAGTACAGGTATAGGTCAACCTTGACTTGTATCCAAGTGCAACCTATACCTCCAAGTTGACCTATTCTTGCAGCTCCCAAATTTTCATAGTCAATAGATTTCAGCTTACATGTGTAATCACCCAAAAATGGTCTAGTAAATCTTGAGCTCCACTCTAACATTAAAATTTTAAATACTAGATTTTATCTTGTGCTTAATCAATTCTTTATATTGATTTAATCCCTTATCTCTTGATCAAATCATCACTTTATCATTTATTTGATGATATCCTAAAGTTTGACCACTTTATCCTAAGCTTCATTTAACTAAAAGAACATGTCCCCTTTTAATTAAATAAAATCCACTTTATCCTATGTGTGCACATGAAAAAAGAATTTCCTAATTTGAAAAAAGAGAAAAAGACAAAAGTGGAATCTCTTTTGCCTCTTAATCCTCACCACTCATTTCTACCTAATCATTCTTGACCATTGATTTTGCCTCTTGATAATCTTGTGCCCTAAAGTCAAAATAGGGATTGTCCTCCACCCTTGGATTTTGCCTCTTAATATCCACCATTCATTGCTCTTTAAAAAGGAGACTCTCTCTTCACTCTTGAATATCTTAGACTTATGCTATTGTTATGCTATCATTTTTTTTACTTATATCCTTAGAGAATTCTAGCTTACTTGCATTCTTAGCTTAGCATTTCCTTATTGCATCTAGCTTAAATCATATAGCTTAACTAGGAGGTATTGTAATCTCGTTAGATTAGCTTTTTTTTCTTGTTCTTTCATTTCATTTAGATCTCTCATTCTTGCATTATCATTTTGAATCTTCCATTCTATGGTGCATCTTACAAGGGTTTATTATTGAGGTTCATTTGGAAGCCACTATGCATAATATTTACATTATTGCACGTCATAGATAGGAAGCTGTAAGCCTCTTTTTCAGATATCCCTCTTCATGGACTCTCACAATTCCAATGGTTTATAGAAGTGTGTCACATTTTGATCACACATTTTTGGCACCCACCATGGGGCTGGTTTCTCAAATTTAGCTCCATTTCTTGTATTTTCAGATTTTTGTTGTCGCAAGTTCGTAACTTTTCTTTTGTAGCCTAGGAAAAATCATATGACATTTCAAGCTATAGTGGGGTGATATTTCTAAATACTACCAGGCAACACTTCACACTTCTGAAACATCATTTCTCTATTCTAGGGTATATCGTCTACCTTCTGGCAAAATATTGTCTCGCTTCTTTATAGTTTATTGCATGCTTCTAGAATATTGTCTACTTTGTAGGGATATATCATATGAATTTCTAGGTTGACCATGAAGTTTCACCCAGATTTATTTGCTATCATAGTCTGAGTCTAAGCCTAGTTTTCTTGCATTTTCGAGTTTTATAGTTTTCTAATAGAACTTAAAAAGTTTTTTTGCAGGGTTGATGATTTGATTTTCATACTGTATCATCTTAAAATGGAAGCACTTCCATGTTAAGAGAATTTATCCCTCTGATTAAGTGGTTTGGGGTCATTTCAAATGCCTTGAATTGATCTTTACTTTGATCTGGCTTTCTCCCCACTTTCCACTTCTTTTCTGCACTTGATTCCTTCATTCTAGGTGAAATTAGGGTTAAGATCCTAAGGATTCTCCTTAATTTCCCTCTTCTATGGCTCTATTTTCTAGGTAGAACTTACAAAAAGGTCCTCTTGGACTTCAACATGTTCATCATAGGATTTTGTGCCTTTCCTTGGAACTCTACCCTATTCTGGCATTATTTCTAGGTCTCCAGGCACCCCGGGGACGTCCTATTTCTCACTCTGACTAAGACCCTGAAATCTATGCCCTTAAGGTCAAAATCGACCTAAAGGGGTCAAGTCTGACCTCAACCCTGACCTAGTCAGGATTGAGCTCATCCTTGACCCTGGGTTCAAAATTTAAGGGCCCAAGATCTTCGGTTGTCGGGTTTCAGAAATAATTGTTTTCCCGCTTTCGGGTCCGTTGTTTTGTTCTCCAAAATGGTAAACCCTTAAATTATATGTAATTTAGGTCCATTCCTAAAGGTTTGAGGCCTAATTGGAATTTAATTCCCCAAGGTGGCCCCTCTAGAGGATTGTGCCCTAGATCACTATAAAAGGAAGCCTTCCTCTCTCATTTTCTCCATCTCATTCATGCATCAAGCACTCAATCTTTCAAGCAAGGTCAAGCAAGCATCTCCCAAGCATTTTCAAGGAAGCATTCAAGTCCTCTTCTCCATCCAAGTTCTCCATTGAAGATCAAGGATTCAAGCATTCAAGCCATTGAAGGGATTTGGTTCAAGCATTCAAGATTCATCATTCAAACCCTAGATCTAGCCATCATGATGGTGTGATCTTCCTTCAAGATCCTTTGTTCATCTTCAAGATCCATTTTATTCTTCCCTCAAGGTGGATTCCAAGCATACAATCATGGAGGTTTGATTTACATTTATCATTGTTGTGTTCAAGCTTTCATATTAACATACTTGATTACATTTCAAATACAATTTGCATATCTATTGAATATCATAGCTTCATTGTTAGATCTACTTCTACTACTTGCTAGCATTCTCCATTTCAATTTCAATATTAAGGTTAATTCCAAACTGGGGTTTGACCAAGGCAAACCCCTCAAACAAACAACAAAAACCATCTTTTTCTTGTAGGTATAGGTGCAAAATTTTAGATCTGAGAGCAAATTTGGATACCCTTTTCGACGAACTTCCGGGATCTGTGAACATAGTCAAAATCAACCTTCAAACAAAAAATGTAGTATTTGACCTTTTATGAGGGTCAAACTCAACCTCCCTCAAAATTGGAAAATATTTCTGGGTTTTGTAGATCTCGCAGTTTCAGTTCAAGAGTGCGAAAATCAATAGTTTATGAGACTGTTTGACAAGGTTTTCAATAGGTTCTTTTTCGAAGGTAAGTATCTTTATCTCTTCATTTCAACATTAATCATTTATATTTACTTTCCATATCAATACAATTCAAATGTAAGTGTAAAATATTAGTTTTGCAGTCTCTTTTATGTGCAAACCATTGTTCTAGGACCCCATCCATATTTTATCCTCTACATTTTGGTGAACCTGACACGCTTACCCTCCTTTGTTTTGTGGATTTAGATGCTCTATTGTGTTAGATCTTCCTTTGTATTCCCTGTGTGTTCACCTTCGCTTTACATTTTGGTGACCCCAACATACTTACCCCTTTTCTTTTGTGGATTTAGATGCCCTATTGTGTTAGATCTCCCTTTGTATTATCTTGTGTGGTCACCTTTACATTTTGGTGAACCCGTGATAGACAACTCTTTCTTTTTGGTGTTAGATCATTTGTTTTCTTTCCTTAAGATTAGAATTATTTTATGCTCTTGCATTTACATTTCAAAAATCCAAAAAAAATGCAAAATATCTTTAAAAATACAAAAACATTTACATTTTCATGTTTTTAGTATTCAACATGTATGATTCTTGTTTTGAGTACTTTGATGAGGCTTTTGTTGTTCAAGATGCTAGATACCTTAATGAGGTACATGGAAGTGAGGATGAAAATTGTGTTTATGAGATCTCCATTGATCCTATTCCTATTTCACCCTCCTCCACAACCTCTTCAATTGACCTTTACAAAGATGAGTTAGGAATTGATGTTAATTCTTCTCCTAATCTATGTATTTTCTATGAGCCTACTTTAGAGTATAATTTACCTTCTTTCCCCTTTAGGGATAAAGCTTTAGTGAGTTTTGATGATCCTACAATGTGCTTTATTGATAGGGATGATAATCCTCCTATTTGGGATGAGCCTTTGGATTTGGATGTTGATTACTCTCTTCCTCATGAAACCATTATGGATAATCCTCCCATTTGGGATGAACCTTTGGATTTCGATTACTCTCTTCCTCAGGAAACCATTATGGATAATCCTCCTATTTGGGATGAACCTTTGGATTTAGATTACTCTCTTCCTCATGAAACCATTATGGATAATCCTCCTATTTGGGATGAGCCTTTGAATTTGGATATTGATTACTCTCTTTCTCCTATTTGGGATGAACCTTTGGATTTGGATGTTGATTACTCTCTTCCTCATGAAGCCATTGTGGATAATTCTACTTTTTGGGATGAACCCTTGGATAAATACATTGATTTATCCCCTCCTTGTGAAGAATGTTTGATACAAAAGGATGACATATTCTCTAAAACAAACTTCCCTTATGTGAAAGAAGATGACATTATAGATCCTTCACCTCAATTTAGGATTCCTTCTAGTGACAAGGCATCAGCGGAGAAATATAAGAATTTCCTTAATGCTCTTCCTCTTAGTGGTGATCTTATGGGAAATCATGATACTACCTCACAAAATTTTTACCATAATATTACTTATATCTATTCAAATCCTTTTCCAACTGTGGTTCCAAGTGTTCCTCTGGTGGTGTCTTCCATTCATATCACTTCCTACACTTTTCCTAGTATCCCTAAACTTCCTAATCCTAATTATATCCTTCCTAATCTAGTTCCTAATCTTCCTAATCATAATCATATCTTTCCTAATCTGATTCCTAATTCTCCATCTACTATTCCTAGTTCTTCCCACACTTATGTTGAGGTTCAAACTATGGTTCATGGTGTAGATGTACAAAGATTCTTCAAAGTACCTTCTCCTTATTATCTGATCCATATATATAAGAGAAAAGAAGCTTCTCCTTTGAGATTTATTCATAATTTTACCCCTCACTCTCATATAACATAGATCTTTTCTCCTCTAGACTGGGGGGGCAAGAGGTATATTTCTTCCTGTCTTCTAGAATCCATTATATTCTTGCTTTGAGCTTAATTGGTTATGTTTTCATGATTTTTATTATGATAGTTTTTCATCTATTGCTCTCTTCTATTATTCAAGATATCTTTTCTAGGACATGTTTTTTGCAAAGGTATCCCTTGCCTTTCATCCCTGGGGGGCAAGGTTCTTCCTTTTCTCTCTTTGTCTAGGGAACTGCTTTCCTTAGCTTAAGTGGTATTTGTTTATATTGCAATATTATTTCATCATATTGATAGATATTTTGACTATGGATAACCTTCTTATATGAGAATTTGTTGTCCTAAGTTGTCACTTCTTCTCTATGTTGCAAATTATGTTCTTTATAAACTCTCACCCTTGCTTTGGTGTTAGAGTTGTTTCCCTCATTCCAAAGATTCCTCTTCCTCTTATTTACAGGGGGCTTGACAATTGAATCTTTGTTCCCACCTTTTGAAAGATGATATTTTATCTAAAGTACTCCTCTTTGGTGGGGGTCTTGTTGATAAGATCTCTTTCATTTGAGGATCCTTTTCCATGAGTGACATATCATTTTCACGATTATCTATATTCTTGGATGTAGGGGTCAATATCCCTCGCTAAGAATATGGTATACATTGTTGCTAAATAGGATATCTCCTTTAATTGTGAAGTAGGTATCCTCTTCCATCTTTGTTCCTACACTTGGGGGGCAAGGATGCCATCTCCTTCTTTTCTATCTTCTCGGGATGCACCTCTTTCCTTGGTTAAGCAGTATTTATCTATTATGTGATATCCAATCATACATGAAAATTTTGGTTTGCATTGAGGATATATGTCCTTAATAACAACCTCTTTTTTTGTTTGACATTGGGTTTCCATGGCGGATATATCTCTCACCTTGGAAACTGAACAGTGTGCTATCCCTCATAAGGGTTACTTTCTTTTCACTTCTTGCATGATATCTCTTTACATTTGTCCCTTCCATGGCCTCATAGGAGCTGTGACCTTCTTGGCTTGGATTGGGTGTTGTTTGTGGATATTGTCTTGATGCTGAGGAAGGCTTTATCCTTATTCTTTTCTTTCCTTAACATGTCAAAGTAGTATATTTTTGCCATATTAAGGAGGGGAGCATATATAGGGCCTCCCTTGTACTATAGTTTTTTTATTTTTAAATGCTAAATCTTGGAAGGTAACACACATAAGTTGCTAAATCTTGAAAAGACATGCATTTATATGCTAAATCTTCTAATGGTAAGGCACATAAGTTGGTAAATCCTAAGGAGACACGCATTTTTCAAATTTTTCAATATGCTAAATCTTGGAAGGTAAAGCACATAAGTTGCTAAATCCTGAAGGGACATGCATTTCCAATTTTCAAATATGCTAAATCTTAGAAGGTAACGCACATAAGTTGCTAAATCCTGAAAAGACATGCATTCATATGTTAAATCTTCTGAAGGTAACACACATAAGTTGCTAAATCCTGAGGAGACATGCATTTCATATTCATAGTGATACAAGAAGGTGGATCTATGGGTATTCTAGAAGTTGTCAGAAGATGCATTAGAATTGCAAGCACAGTTTATGGGTGAACCTGTTGGGCTCTCCCTCCAGGGTGATTCACGGTAAGGTAGGCATCTTACTGGGTGAGGTAATCACTTTCTCTTTTCTCTCTTTTCTCTTTCATGCTAGTAGGACAGGATCATGAAGCTATGTTATTTATAGTGTTTCTGTTGTCTTTCTTATGTAATCATTTATGCTTTTATGATAGCTTTCCAAATATGAGATTAGTATGAGAAATATTTCTTAGCAAGGTTTCTTATGCTAATTGATTTGGGTTATTTGTACTAACCCTTTTTCTTTTGACACCCTCATGTATGTATGTTGTGTTAGAATCCTTAGTCTCAGGGCTTGTCTCCTTATCTAAGTGTTATTTTATCTCATTGCGAATCCACTTGTATCTCCTCTTTCTTCTCCTTTACCAAGAGTTTGCATTGAGTCCATACTCTTGCTAAAGTGGGGGCTTAATGTATCGTCTTAAAATGGAAGCACTTCCATGTTAAGAGTGTTTATCCCTTTGAGTAAGTGGTTTGGGGTCATGTCAAATGCCTTGAATTGATCTTTTCTTTTATTTGGCTTTCTCCCCACTTTCCACTTCTTTTCTGCACTTGATTCCTTCATTCTAGGTGAAATTAGGGTTAGGATCCTGAGGATTCTCCTTAATTTCCCTCTTATGTGGCTCTATTTTCTAGGTAGGAATTACAAATAGGTCCTCCTAGACTTCATCATGTTCATCATAGGATTTTGTGCCTTTCCCTGGCACTCTACCTTGTTCTGGCATCATTTTTAGGTCTCCGGGCACCCCAGGACCTCCTGTTTCTCACTCTGACTGAGACCTTGAAATCTATGCCCTTAAGGTCAAAATCAACCTAAAGGGGTCAAAATGAACCTAAAGGGTTCAAGGTCAACCTCAACCCTAACCTAGTTAGGATCGAGCTCATCCTTGACCCTGGGTTCAAATTTCAAGGGCCCGGGATCTCCAGTTGTCGAGTTTCAGAAATAATTGTTTTCCCACTTCCGGGTCCACTGTTTTGTTCTCTGAAATGGTAAACCCTTAAATTATATTTAATTTAGGTCCATTCCTAAAGTTTTGAGGCCTAATTGGAATTTAATTCCCCAAGGTGGCCCTTTTAGAGGATTGTGCCCTAATTTCACTTGCAAAACTACAAGGGGTAGTCATGAACGAAGATTTTTATTAAGAACCTTAGGACTTAGAGGCTAACCTTTTTGGTCACGTGATTTTATTTTTGCAAGGATTTT
This sequence comes from Chamaecyparis obtusa, assembly GCA_027943335.1. Taxonomy (NCBI): domain Eukaryota; kingdom Viridiplantae; phylum Streptophyta; class Pinopsida; order Cupressales; family Cupressaceae; genus Chamaecyparis; species Chamaecyparis obtusa. The sequence continues at coordinate 65,085 of BSBK01002291.1, read as the reverse complement.
TCCAAGTGGACTTACCCTAATCACCCCAAGACACTCACCATATGTGTTCCCTTGGATGCAAAGCTTGAATATGGCAATGTGGAAAGACATGCAATTTGAGCATTGTCTCTTCCAATTGATCTATAACTTGCATAGTCCTAGGAAAATTCATTCAACCACCTAACTGTAGGGCTAAGAACATCAATTTGTGGGGAAAGGTTGAAGCACTTCCCTCTTAACCTTAGGTAGAACTTTCTTGATGTTTCTTCATTTTGTGCAAGACCTATGGAAATTATTTGAACATATACATGATGGTACCATCCATGGATTTTTTCTTTGAGACCTCACAAATATTTGTATCATGCAAGGTTGTTTTGTCCCTTGCTTGATTTTTTGAAGACTACTCTATGTACCACAATTGCTTTGAAAACCTCAAAATTGTTGTTAAACTTGTTACACATTGTCGCTTTGCCCGATTAGTCGAAACGGCCAGCTGGATCAAAGATTTTAAGTCAAAACCGGTCCTTTGTTATTTATTGATTAAATATCACTTGCTTCAGTGAGAAATATCACATGACATTCCAAAGTGTCATTTGTAGTCCAGAGAAATATCACCCCATAGTACTGGAGTATATCGTACCACCTGTCTATAGTATATCGTCCTGTCCTAAAGTGTCATTTTGCTTTATTGGGGTCTATCATACGAATTTTACTTTTTGTCTAAGTATCACCTGGCTATTTGAGGTCTATCACCCAAATTTTGATCCAAGTGTGTTTGGTCCAAATTTTCTCTTAGCTGGTTTAAAGAGCTTACATTTGATTCTTTTGGTCTCTTAGTCTGAAATTGATAGGATATGAGTTGTTTTAGCTTAAAAGGATTACTTAGTGAATGATGTTAAAATGTATTCAACCTCATTCAAATGTTTTAGGGGGGGGAATATGAGATCTATTCTCAAACCCAAATTCCCAACAAGGAGATCCAATTTGATCAACCAAAAAGGCTAATGCAGAATAGGATCAATTTGATGGAGAATATGAAAGAAAGAATAAATCTAATGTTTCCCTTGGTAGAATGTGTTATACTTGAAATTGAAATAATTGAAGTGCAAATACTAACCTTGAATTAGGGCAGATCTAGACAACGCTGAATTCTGGCTTCTATATGAACTTTGAAGCCAAAATGAATAAATGTAAAATGGATTCACCTCTATTCAAATGTAAAGGGGGAAATATGAGATCTATTCTCAAAAACCCAAATTCCCCCAAGAAGAGATCCAATTTGATCAACCAAAAGGTTAATGCACAATCGAATCAATTTTATGGAAAAGAAGAGTAGGAAGAGAGAGTAAATCTAATATTTCCCTAAATGTGGAGGATTATGTTTAGAATATAGAATAATTGAAATACAAGTACTAACCTCAAAATTAGGGCAGATCTAGAAAATGCTAAATTCTAGCTTCTATATGAATGTTCTGAAGATTTTGTCACCTGTTCTGTACTGGAAATGTCAAGGTGGACAAAACCCAAAAATCTTTTCTCCAAATTCACACAGGTCAACTTTGACCTTTTAAAATGTCAAACACCACATTATTTATTTGAAGTCCGATTCTGATTCTATTCGCAGATCCTGAAAGATTCCTAAAAAGGGTATCCAAATTCACTCTCAGATTTGAGATTTTGCACTTGTACCTGCAAGAAAATGGGGGTTTTTGGTTGTATGGGGGTGTTTGCCTTAGTCAAACCCCAGTTTAGTTATTAACCTTGAAATTGAATTGAAATATATTGTGCATAAACAAAGTAATTGAAACAAATCACCTCGCTTATGTTGAAGTCCTTATAGAGGATTCAAATCCTCAAATCCACAAGTAGGAATGCTTTAATGGATGGAAAGATGTCTCTAATCAATGGTATTTGATCTTTTACACCAATCTTGATTTGATCTTTGCATATGAGAAAGCTTGAATGGATGGAGAAGGGTGGATCTTCAAGGGGGCTCCAAAGAGATTGAATCCTTCAACGGCTAACAATGGATCTCCTTGATGGATGAATGCTTGAAGACTTTCTTGCACTTGAGAGCTCTAGATGCTTAATTGCTTGAGATGAGATGTGATGTGAAAACTTGATGTCCAAATGAGAGAGGAAGGCCTCCTTTTATAGTGATCTAGGGCACACTCCTCTAGATGGGCCACCTTGGAGAATTAATTCCAATTAGGTCCTCACCTTTAGAAAATATACCTTGATTAAATACAATTAAAGGATTTACCATTTTAGAGCCCGAAACAGCCGACCTGAAGGCGGAGAAATAATTATCCCGAAAGCCAAACTACTGACAAATGAAAATTTGAAATCCTGGTGGGAAAAGGTCAAGGTCAAGGTCGACCCTAACCTAGTTAGGGTCAAGGTCAACCCTGAGCTAGTCAGGGTCGAGGTTGACTTTGACCTCAGACCCTAACTTTGCCAAGTTCTATAGCAGAGGTTCCAGGAGATGTCAGAAACTTGGAAATTGATATCTGAACAGGACTAGATGTCTGGAATAGATAGAAAATCCTCTGTTTGGTGTGATGAAGGACTAGGAGGTCTTATTTATGAACCCTACCTAGAAAATAGAGCCATGGAAGAGGAAAATTAGGAAAGTCCTTAAGACCTTAACCCTAATTTCACCTAGAATGGAGAAATCAAGCGTGGAGAAGAAGTGGAAAGCGGGGAGAAAGCCAAATACATGCAAAGACCTAATCAAGGCACTTAACATGACCCCAAACCACTTACTCAGAGGGCTAAATGCTCTTAACATGGAAGTGCTTCCATTTTAAGATGATACATTAAGCCCCCACTTTAGCAAGAGTATGGACTCGATGCAAACTCTTGGTAAAGGAGATAAAAATAACAAGATAATCTTATCATAATCTAAGGGACAAAGAGAAATCCCAAGCCCCTAGGGACTCAAGTCTTCATCGACTCTTAGATCACAGATAAGAGAGACATCTCTAAAGAGAGAAAGAAAAAGTGTGATTACCTCACCCAATGAGAACTTATGTCCCATTGTGAACCACACAGGAAAAAAAAAGGCACAACTGGAAAGATGGAATTGACCCACCTAGTGAATATGGCTACTCACTAGTCAACCCATCAAAAATTTATTCCTAGGAATATTCTATTCCATAAGAATAAAAGAAAAAAAAAGGGGATCCAATCTTAAGGACACTTTCGACCTTAAGGGATCAAAAATATATGTGTGCTTGAAACTGGAGGGATCAAGAGATCCTAATATAAATCCATACTTTAAGGATTAGTTCTTAATCCAAAAAGAAAGGTTGAAAAGTAAATTTAAAGTGTGTATCTTCCTTAGGATTTAGCAACTTATGTGCGTTACCTTTAGAAGATTTAGCATGTTTTGAATTTTTCATAAGTGTGTGTGTGTAATAAGTGAGCAGAGCATATGCCCCCACGTTAAAGTCATTGCTGACACTTTAACAATAGCAATGGCTTTAGCGGAAACATAAACAACTCCACTTATTACATTTCCACGTCAAGATGCCCCCAGATGAAGACAAATCAAGGGAAATATCACAGAAACATATAGAGAACACGGAAGGGATCTACCTACCATGGGGTCAGTATGATCATAAGATAATATATATGATATTATTGCAAATGAATTGACATCATTCCCCAAAGAAAGTAGAACTACAATCACAAAGGAGGAAAGATCACATAAGATATATGAAGGAGAATCTTTTCGAACCATGACATGGAGACCAAAAAGAATTAGTGCTACCATATCTCAAATCCAAGCAGATTACACAAGGAAACATTTACAAACAATAGCACATTTACAACATAACATTGAACAACACATAGAAGAATAGAGATACATATAGAGGAATTTGAACAACAGTTTCGATTCCTTCATCACCTTGTACCAACTGAGTAACAAGGATTGTATAAAATAATCTAACAACATTTAGCAATCACATTACGGGAGAAGCACAATATAGCAGGCAAACACACAACAAAGCTACAATGAAGGACAAGCCGATCAAGCATGCTGCCTACTTTCCCCATCTCATTGTATATCATTTAGGGTAGGTGGGTAAGTCGCAAGAGGGACTATATCCAATATAGTAGGAATGATAGCCAGTTCCAAATAAGGATCCTCTTGAGAATCACTATGTTCGACACTAGGTGTAAGAGTTAATTGTGATGAAAGCATATTAGGTAAATCAATGTCAATGTCAATAGTCTCATATTTATCATTAACATCATCAATATCATCAAGAGTATCTTCTTCATCCAAATTAATCAAAATAGGATCTAAGATATGAATAGAATCATCATAATCATGCATGTGAACATCATTATTAGTAACAACATCTTCTAACACATTATGTATAGGTTTATCCGAAGAGGGAAAAGATCTTTTAGCTTTAGCATGAGCACGATGCTTTTTATGACATTCATTAGTAGATTGATTATGTTTTGATTTATTTGAAATAGGCTGAGAACTAGGAGGAACAATCATGGGATCCTTCACAGGTTCTTTAGGAAGATCAATAGGATTATTATCCATAGGAGAAACAATCACAGGATCTTTGATAGGTTCGATAGGAGGAACTTGATTAATAGAACTAGAAGCCATAATTAAAGGAGGTATCAAAGGTGTAGGTAAAAGACCATGATTAAGATCCATAGGAGGTATGCTTAATTGAAGAATCTTATGATGTTTATAAGCTTGATATGATCGAAAAAGATTATCAGGTCGAGGAGGACATGAATTAGGTAAGGAAGGTCAAAAGAAATCTAGAGCAGCACAATCTCTAGGCCTAGAAGGTTGATATAGACTATGATTAATCATCTTCACTTCTCCATCATGAATAAACTTAAGACACTTATGGATAGGGGAAGCAACAGCATGCATGGAAGTCAACCAAGGTAAACCTAGCTTAACTTGAAATTAATCAGAAGTAGGAACCACAACAAAGGTAGTGTTCACAATTTTTCCACAAAGTTCAACCAATAAAGTAATAGAACCAAATGAGGGATAAAGAAAACCATTGCAAGTTTGAATCCACAATTTCTGGCTTCTATATGAACTTTCTAAAGATTTTGTCACCTATTTTGGACTGGAAATGTCAAGGCGGACAAAACCCAAAAATCTTTTCTCCAAATTCACACAGGTTGACTTTGACCTTTTAAAAGGTCAAAGACCACATTATTTTTTTGAAGTCTGATTCCAATTCTATTTGCAAATCTTGAAATATTCCTGAAAAGAGTATCCAAATTCACTCTCAGATCTGAGATTTCACACTTGTACCTGCAAGAAAATGGGGGTTTTGGGTTGTATGGGGGGGTTTGCCTTAGTCAAACCCCGGTTTAGGAATTAACCTTGAAATTGAATTGAAATATATTGTGCATAAACAAAGTAATTGAAAAAAATCACCTCGCTTATGTTGAAGTCCTTGTAGAGGATTCAAATCCTCAAATCCACAAGTAGGAATGCTTTAATGGATGGAAAGATGTCTCTAATCAATGGTATTTGATCTTCAACACCAATCTTGATTTGATTTTTGCATATGAGAAGGCTTGAATGGATGGAGAAGGGTGGATCTTCAAGGGGGCTCCAAAGAGATTGAATCCTTCAATGGCTAACAATGGATCTCCTTGATGGATGAATACTTGAACACTTGAATGCTTGAAGACTTTCTTGCACTTGAGAGCTCTAGATGCTTGATTGCTTGAGATGAGATGTGATGTGAAAACTTGATGTCCAAATGAGAGAGGAAGGCCTCCTTTTATAGTGATCTAGGGCACACTCCTCTAGATGGGCCACCTTGGAGAATTAAATCCCAATTAGGTCCTCACCTTTAGAAAATATACCTTGATTAAATACAATTAAAGGATTTACCGTTTCGGAGCCCGAAACAGCCGACCCGGAGGTGGAGAAATAATTATCCCGAAAGCCAAACTATCGACAAATGAAAATTTGAAATCCTAGTGGGAAGAGGTCAAGGTCAAGGTTGACCCTAACCTAGTTAGGGTCGAGGTTGACTTTGACCTCAGACCCTAACTTTGCTAGGTTCTGCAGCAGAGGTTCCGGGAGATGTCAGAAACTTGGAAATTGATATCTGAATAGGACTAGATGTTTGGAATAGATAGAAAATCCTTTGTTTGATGTGATGAAGGACTAGGAGGTCTCATTTATGAACCCTACCTAGAAAATAGAGCCATGGAAGAGGAAAATTAGGAAAGTCCTTAAGACCTTAACCCTAATTTCACCTAGAATGGAGAAATCATGCGCGGAGAAGAAGTGGAAAGTAGGGAGAAAGCCAAATACATGAAAAGACCTAATCAAGGCACTTAACATGACCCCAAACCACTTACTCGAAGGGCTAAATGATCTTAACATGGAAGTGCTTCCATTTTAAGACGATACACTTAGATTCCTTGGTTATATTCTTCACTAGTAGAGTTTTTCACTTGTCTAAATCTCTCTTGGTTATCTTATCCTAGATTTGTATTTATCTTTTGAGTCAAGTAACAAGTGTCATACACAAGGATCTTACCCACAGCTTGGGAACTTCATGACAATTCATCTTATTCTCTCTCTTTTTCTCTTTTTCTTTTCTTTTGGGCAAGTGAACACTTTTCTCTTCTAAGGTGGACACGAAGTTGTCTTGTGTCATCTTAATTGGCTCCTTACACTTTCATTCATGCCAATAAAATCTAGATACCAAATCAATCAAGGAAAGAAACCACCAATTAGCTTTGATGAATTACCCTTTCCCACTAGGTGTTAGTGTCATCAATACAAAGGCCCTCAGGTTATCTTTGATAAAGAAGAGGAGAATACCAAAATTTGGTTTGATCCTTTTGGAAGTACTTTTGATAGCACCTGTGAGATACCTATTTCCTCATCAAAATCTGAAAATAGTTTATCTTTCACCATGTCTAGAGAAGAGCTCAATAAGCGATTCAATGACCTTTTTGAGAAAAATGAAAGATTAAGATGAATTGAATTAGAAAGAAAAGCTTACATGGAAGAACAAGTAGCCTGATTGGCTCAACAATTTAATAACAATTTCTATGGGAATAGTGGAAATAATTCACCACCAATATCTCCTCCAATATCACAATGGATATGATTCACCCCCAAGATCTTCACATTCTAGGATGGGGAATGGTAACAATATAAAGCAAGAAATTACTGAAGAAGAGCTCCTGAATTTTCAATAAGATGTTCATTACCAGAGGCTTATTTTGAAGACATTGGAACAAAATGGTGATCAATACTTTTTACACTTAGCTTATTGAGGATTGAAGCTTCCACATGACTTTGATGTTGATGGATTGATTCAGAAAAGAGAACCCTCAGCTTTAGATTTCACCATGAAAGAAATACAAAATTTGAAAAGTGAAATGTCAAGCTTAAGAAAATAAAAGGATAAACCTAAATCATCATTTTCAGTGAAATCTATATGTGCATTATCTTTTGAAAAGAGTATATACATGATGCATTTCCCAAGAGATATTGAGATCCCTAAATATGACAAATATGATGGAAATGGGGATCCACATGATCATGTCAAACAATTTTATGCTCTAAGTATGGATTTCATCCATGATGACACTTATCTTATGCAACTCTTCCCTAGGAGTCTAAGTGGTCGAGCCATGGAATGGTTTACAAATATCACACCTCCACTTAAAACCTTTGATGAACTTGTGCAAATATTTATACAACAATATTCTTATAATATTCAACAACCAGTGACTATGCTTGACTTATGCAATATCGAGCACAGACAAGGTGAACCCTTTGTGAAATTTTTGCAAAGATGGAGAAAACTAAACTCAAGGTATCCATATCAACTTCTCGAGAATGAAAAGATTGACATATTTGTCAACAATATTATGCCTAAATTGCACTATGACCTTAGAAAGAAAGTCTTCTTCACTTTTAATGACATGATTGAAAGTGCCTTTTGCATAGAAGATGTCTTGGTCAAAAAGGGTAAAATAAATTTGAGCAAAGAGAAATCCAACACCAATAATGGATACAACAAAGATAAGAGTAAGCCTTGGAACACAAACAAGCATGTGGTTAATATGGTGTTGTTGGTGAGTCCAAGCCTAAGGAACCCATTTTCAACTTGGTCAGTGCTATCTTAACAACTTGAAAACAAGAGGTTGTAAAGTCTAATGACTCTAATAAGGCTAGACCTCCATGGATGCCTAAGCCTAAGCATGATTTTACCCCTTTAGGAGACTCATATTTTGTGATACTTAAGACACTTATCTCCAATAAGATTATCACATTACCAGAATATGCTAAGCCTTGTGAACCAGAGGTTAAGCCCAAATGGTGGAATGATAATCATTGTTGTGAATATCATAAGAACAAAGGACATAAGACTGGCAACTGCATAAGGCTAAAACATGTTATCCAAGATCTTATTGAGAATGGGAAGGTTGAAGTGGATGGTCTTGTCAAGAATTTTGACCATGAAGCTTTTAAAGAATCACTCCCTAAGTATGATAAAGGAGAGGCATCAACATCCAAGAAAGAAGAGGGAGCTAAGATCAATTATACCTACATGAACAATGACAATTTCATCAACATGCTCAAGCCAATGGATGAAAGTGTTCACATGGTGAGACATAATGGACCTGTCTATGATTCATATATTGATGAGGTACCTAAGGTCATCTTGAGAAGTGATAGTTCTTCCATGCAACCCCAACCTTCCAATGAGTCTAACCACATGATCATGATTAGGGGTGTCGATTCTCCTTTGTCTAGAGAAAGTCTCAATGTTGTCTCAATGTTGTCACCCAAAGTTATGCTTAGGGGTCTAAACTCTTCAAAACAAGAAAACCCCAAACAAATGGCATCTTCTTCTAAGGAAGCCTCTACTTTTAGTAAACCAAGCTACAGTCTAGTAGACCAACTTCAACTTTCTCTAGCACAGATTTCCATCTGTGAGTTGTTAGAATTATCACCTATGCACAAGGAAATCTTGAAAAAACCTTTACAAATATCTAGTGTCCCTAAGAACATTGACATTGACCAATTATAGACTATGGTTAATCTTATCATTGTTCCACATTACCTTTCCTTTTCGGAGGAAGATAACAAATCCTTAAGTCATACATAAAACCTTGCTTTGCACATTGAGATTCAAATCTATCAAACCCAAGTCAAGCGTGTGTTGATAGACAATGGTGTCGGGTTAAATATTTGTTCTTTCAATGTAATTAAAAAGATGGGGTTATTAGAGTTTACTATCGATTCAAGGAAAAAGATCACTACCAAGGCTTATGATGAAGTTAAGAGGTCTTCTAAGGGATTGATTGTGTTACCCATTTGGGTTGGTCCAATTGAAAAAGAGGTGTCTTCCAGGTTTTGGATATCCCTCTTACCTATAACATACTACTAGGGAGACGTTGGATTCATGACATGGAATCAATCCCCTCTACTTACCATCAGTGCATAAAGTTCCCCTTTAATGGGATTGAAATCTCTATTCCATGAGATAATTCCATTTCTATTAATACACTTACTACTGAGTCCTTGGTACCACACAATAGATCTTTCGATGAGAATAGGACTACTCTCGCCGATTGTGAGAAAAAGATGAAAATGTTAAACCTAGGGATGGGATAATACTGACTTGACTCTATCACTACACTCTTGGTTTCCCCTAAATCTTATATAAAACCTTTAGAAGGTAAAAGGCCCTCAACTTATGCCATGACATTCTATGGTACTTTTGTCCAATCCTTAGTACCTTTAGAAGATTAAAGAGAAGAAAAAGCTATTAGCAAATGGGTCTATAGAGGAAAAGAACATGAAAAAGTTGTACTTACTGCTATAGTGTCTCCTAAAAAATATGAAAAAGGATATAAATTCCTAGATGAAATGGATTATCCTAGTCATAATCCTTTAAGTGATAAGATATATACTCTTTTTTATCCTATGAGTCAAACTAATGGGATAAAATCCAAGGATAAAATTGGATTGGGATTTTCTAATGTGCAACCAATTTTTGACCCATCTCCTGAAAATAGTGAATCTGAGAAAGAAGCTTTGTCTATTCTTGTCTTTGATCAAAATGAGGAAAAATTTATTCCTTCTACTACCATTCTTTGTAATGAATAAGGATCCCCACTTTAACATAATGATGAAGCTTCTACATCTCACCACAGCGAGGAATCGGAAGTTGAAGATCACAATAGGGAACGCATCTATAAAAACATGGCACGATTGCTATAAAGAGATAGAGATGGACTCACATGAACCTAAATGGGATTCTCTCTTAGTTGAGTCAATGGAATTGGGGATAGATGTGTTCCATACCTATTATAACCAAACCAAGGTGGTATATGAGTCACTCATAGGGCTTTATGAGTTGAACTTACATACCACTTTCGTTGATCAAGTTGACCATGCTAGGAATCAGATCGATCTAGGTACTTTCAAAGGAGACCTTAGAAGCTTTGAATATCTTGTCCCTAGAGATGATTCCCCCCATATCAATTCCTTGGAACCCATCCCTTCCCTCCCATTTGCATACCCTGACCTTATTGATTGGTCATAACAAAACCAACAACCTACATTACCTTCCTTCTAGCATGATCATGAAATTGTTTGCTACCTTAATGCCATTGAACCCATGGTTTCTTCCACCAATGAACCAAAAAAAAATGACTGAGATAGATATCAAGTACCTTAGTCACAAAAGAAAAGGAAAAAGGAAAAAGAATAGGTTCTCTGATGGCAAAAACCAATTTGTGGTGGTGTCAGAGCGAAAAAAAGTAAAAAAAAAAGACGTGAGGCACCTGAAGATGAGGTACTTGGTAGCATACCCAGTTACTTTCAAGAAATATCTTCAGTCTTAATAGCTAACACATGCTTTAAATATTGGAACAACTGAAGCACCTCATCCCATACATCTAGCTCGATCTATGTCAGTAGATGAAAAATAATAATTCATTGAATTTTTCAAACAAAAGAAGATAATTTTTTCTTGGACATATTCAGACATGTCAAGGCTTGACACTAAACTCATTATGCATCATCTATCCACAGTTCCTTGTATCAGGCCGGTAAAAAAAAAGTTGCAAAAAATGCATCCACATATAGCTCTCTTGGTCAAAGAAGAGTTAGAAAATATCCTAAGTGTTGGATTCATAAGGGTCATAGATTAAACCGAATGGATATCCAACATTTTTCCTATTTCTAAACAAGATAAATCCATTCGTGTATGCATAGACTTCTAAGATCTTAATAAAGCATGACCAAAGGATGAATTTTCACTCCCAGACATAGACATGATAGTGGACATGACTGTGGATTATGAAATGTACTCTCTTATGGATGGTTTCTCAAGATATAATCAAATCAAGATAGCTCCCGAAGATCAAGAAAAGACTACCTTCACATGTGCATGGGGAATCTTTTGTTGGAACATCATGCCATTTGGATTAAAAAATGCAAGAGCTACCTATCAAAGGGCTATGACCACAATCTTTCATGATGTGATGCATAAAAATATGGAAGATTATGTGGATGATATCTTGTCTAAGGCTAAAAAGAGGAATACACGTATTGAATATTTGAGTTTGATATTAGACAAGATTGAATAATTTTAGCTCAAATTGAATCCCAAGAAGTGTTATTTTGGTGTCACCTCAAGAAAACTACTTGGATATATCATTTCAAAAAAGGAATCAAGATTGACCCTGAGAAGTTCCAAGCTATAATGGAAATGCCACCTCCCATAAATATAATTCAACTAAGGAGTCTGCAAGGATGTCTTAAGTCCATCAGGAGATTCATATCTCAACTTGTTGATAAAGCTCAACCTTTAAATAAAAATCTACACAAGGGAGCTACATTTACATAGAATGAAGAATGTGCTAAGAGTCTTTAATAGATTAAAGAATACTTGGCTAAACCTCCAATATTAATGCCTCCTATCCTAGGGAAACCCCTTATTTTGTATATCTCTATGATAGCTACATCCTTGGGGGCATTACTAACACAAAAAGATGAACATGGGAAAGAAAGATCTATATACTATATCAGTAGAATATTGGTATCCTATGAGATCAATTAAAATAACATTTAGAAAGCATGTCTTGTTGTGGTGTTTGCATCTAAAAAACTCATACATTACATGCTGGCACATACTACACAACTTGTGGAAAAAATTGATCCACTAAAATATTTTCTAAGTAAAGCTACCCTTACTGGTTGACTGGCCAAATGGATGATGATCCTTTCAAAATTTGACATTGGGCACATTGATCGTAAGCCTATAAAAGGACAAGTTATTGCTTATCAACTAGCTAAATTTCCTATACCAAATGATATTCCTATGTAGATTGACTTTCTTGACGCATCCATCATGTATGTCACTAAGCACACCTAGAAAATATTTTTTGATGGATCTCACACACAGAATGGTGTTGGAGCTGGAATTTTATTTATCACACCTCAGGAATATACTATCCCAAAGTCATACAAATTGTTGTTTCCTTGCACAAACAACATCATAGAATATAAGGCTTTGAAAAATGGAATCAAGCTAGCTATTCAATGGAGGATTACCAAGTTACATATCTTTGGAGACCCCCAACTTGTCATTAATCAGACTAATAATGACTATCAAACAAAATATGAGAAATTGATCCCTTACAAGAAGATGAAAATCTACTTTTCTTTTGTCACAATTCAACAGATTCTTAGGGCTGAAAATAGGGCAATTGATGCTATGGCCACCTTGGCTTCTATTTTACAGCTGGAAGAACATGAATCCAAATTTCAATTCTTGGTGGAAGAACTACACTATCCTTCCTATGAATCCCATGAAAACTGTGTGATATGCACTATATTTGGTCATGATTCCTCTCGCTATGCCAAAATTTAGTCCTACTTGTGTGACCAAATTATTCCTGATAACTTAACCCACAATGAGAAATGAAAACTCATTTGAAATGCTTCCCATTATACCAACATCTTCACTAACTTGTTTAGGAAGGGTCTAATGGAACACTTCTTAGGTTCTTAGAGAAAGATGAGTTCGAGTGTGCATTAGCCGAAGTCCATGATGGCATATGTGCGTCTCACTCTAATGGTCTTGTGCTAGCTCAAAAACTACTAAGGGCTGGTTACTATTGGCCTACTATGCAAATAGATGCCATGTGCTATGCCAAGTCCTGCAAGAAATGTTAGCTACATGGGAACTAGATTCATGTTCCAAGCAGATAACTTATTCCTTCTATTACACATTGGCCTTTTCAATAGTGGGGTTTGATTTGGTGGGCCAAATCCACCCTAATTCATCTAGTGGACACAAATTCATTATCACTACAATAGAATACTTCACAAAGTGGGTCGATCTTATTCCTCTTTCAGTTTATATAGGAAAACAAGTGTCCTTGTTCATACTCAATCACATCATCTGTCACTATGGCATACCTTCCTCCATAGTTACTGATAATGGAGGACAATTCAAAAATAAGGATCTTAAATAATTATGTAAGAAATTCAAGATTAAACAACATTGTTCCTTAATCTACTACCCTTAAGGTAATGGCCAGGCTGAAGCTTCCAACAAAACATTGCTAAAAATCTTACATAGAACAATGAATAAGACAAGAAGAGATTGGCGCTTATAGATTAATCATGTACTTTGGGCCTATAGAACTAGCATTTGTACACCTACTGGTGCTACACCCTTTTCACTTATCTATGGATCTAAAGTTTTCTTACCTCTTGAAGTTGAGATACCTTCCTTAAGAGTTTCATTAAGAAGCCTTATCACTGATGATGACTACAGAGTCATGTGTATACAAGAGTTAGAACTTCTAGATGAGCGTAGAAGAGCTATGTTTGATCACATGAGAGTATACCTAAAAAGGATGTCACATACTTACAATAAAAAGGTTCATTCTAGAGAGTTTCAAGTTGGAGATCTCATCTTAAGAGAGAATCCCAAGAATCAACAAAATAGAGCACATAAAGGAAAATTTGAACCAAACTGCCTAGGTTCCTACATAATTACAGTTGCTTCTGGATCTGGTGCTTATCATCTTTCTATACCTGAGGGGGAACAACTCCCTAAACCTATCAATTGGAAAAAAATCAAATATCGTGCTTTGATGCATTAATAAAATACTTTTGGTTGAGAAAAAATGATCATTTGAAAAAATCCTAAAAATTGTAAAAAAAACTAAAAAATGATCATCTTAGTGAAAACCTGGAAAACACGTGCTTTGATGCATTAATAAAAAATCAAATATCAAAAAATACAAAAAAAATATAAAAACAAAAATAAAAATAAAAATAATGAAAAAGTACAAAAATATCTGAAAAAGAGAAAAATTGTGCCCTGGTGAAAACCTAGAAACAGGTACCTTGGTAGCAAAAATAAATAATAATCTTCCAAGTGGTGAAAACCTGGAAATGAGTGCTACTTAAGACCCATGCACCTATATCTATCATCTTATTATTTTGTGCTCTGAACCCTTCTCGGCTCCCATTTTCTTATCTCCTTGGTCTGGAACTGGTCTTTGTCTTGGGCTAGGAGGCATGAATTGTACTCTTCTTTGGTGCGCAATGGTGTCTTTTAGTAACTCACACTAAAATAGTGTTTCTCAACACTTCCTTTGACATCAAGTGTTTCTTAACACTTATCATATATGCTATCTTGATTTGATGCTTCGTATACAGTCTAGGATTGTGCGATATTTCTCACATATAGGTATGAGTCCTAGCGAGTCAGTGATTATCTTTTCTTTTTCACACTATGCTCAAATTGAACTGACTGAGACATTTTATGACTTATTCTCTTTGTGTGTTGTCTGACTAATGATTTTTTACTAAGTGTTCCCTCCTTAGTCTATCTGTGATGTTATGACTAGAGGACTAAGGGCATGGGGCATATTTTCTTTGATTTCTACCTGTGGGTATCACTTTAATGATTCTAGGTGTCTCTTGCTTTGATTCCTTGGACACCGGGGAGACTTAGAGCTATATCCTTGACTGTTACATTGTGTTTTCTCATGCAAGACCATACTCATGGTTATATTAATGCTTATGTTATGATACTAGTACAATCTTGCAATATTAACTTGGAAACCATGTTCAGGTCATCTCAACACTTATGTCTCGATGCTTACATGTGTTTCCTACATTCTATCCAATATATATCATATTCATATCTTCATAGTTCCATTCACACTAGTGATGGTTGTATGATATTGCGATGTCCCTTAATAAGGCTCGATGATGAAAACAAGGACCTATTAACCCTTGCAAATCACACTTTTCATTTTCATGGTAGCTTGTATTTCTTAGGTGCATTCTAGGTTGCATTCAAATTTGGAGAAAGTCTCCTTCATCATTATTGGACATTTAGTCAGCTACACTCGATCACGTATCTCCTTTCTTCTATCTCAATCATGTCTTTTTCATCTCCTCATTCTTTCACTCTTTCACCCTTTCCTATCATCTCAAGGGGTTAATCATATCATCATATCTAATCTATCCAAATTGCTCAACTTTCAAATCAAGAAATCCATAACATATATATCAGAGCATAAATAATCAACAAGTATGAGAGCATCACATTGCAAGTAATAAAACAAAAGGCATAAGTACACAATCAATATCATATGATACATGTGTAGAAAGTAAAAGATATATCCATGAGCATAAAGGAAATGAGATAAGTACATAATACATCAAGAAAATTAGGTATCTTATATATATATATATATATATATATATATATATATATATATATATATAAAATGGATTAGTCTAAGTACAATCAGGAGATCAAAATCTCAAGTCAAAAATGTTAGATGGGAAGCTCTAATACAAACTAATACTAACTTCCACCCTCATGAGAAGGTGGAGCTGGTGGAGGAGCCTGGGCCCTGTCTAGTTCTTGTACTACACCTTCTAATCTACTTGCACTTTGTGAGTAGTCTGGTACTCTCTAACCCATAGGTACCATAGCAATATAGGTTGTGTAATAATAGGTCACTTTGGCCCCATGTCCTTGTGCCTCCTGTCACACATGGTCTCTCTCCTTTCTAAGCTCCTGTATCTGGGATCTATCATCAAGTTGTTTCTAGTACCTCATGACTATCATAATCCATGCCTTATGTAACACTACCTCCAGGGAAATAAACCTCTCTATTAGCCCATCATTGGTAGGTGCCCTCTACTCTGGTTGTGTGGAAGGTCTTTCATCTACCTTACTCCCTTGATCTACCTATGGCCTCCTCACTAAGTGCTCCTCAAACTCATTTATATCCATAGCCACTATCATACCTTGAGACCTGGATCTAGATGGTTGACTTTTAGAAGGGGATTCACCCCTGAACCCACTGGCATTGCCTCCTCCTCTCCTCTCCTCCCTCTTCCACCCCTATCACCACCCTCATCATCTTCATCCCCTCTGCCTCTAGGTCTCAATTTTGTCAGCGCTGTAAATATGGGTTACAGGTGCTCTCGAATCAACCTCCTATAGTCTGAGGTAGCTCCTATGCCTATGATCCTAGGGATAATTTTAGGTACCACTCTTTGTAGCTATTGTGTATCATGTAAATATATGTCATATCTTAGCATTGGACCCCATTCAAGGTCCTCTTCCTTCCAGTATCAATCATAATTAGTGGTCTCAGTATTGATGCCATGTACCCTATCGAACTAGTGCCACACTCTACTAATCACAAATCTCTCAACTATGCAAGAGTGTCTTCTCAAAAATGGCCTTCTATAAAACATATATGACATCTCATCCTTGGCCTCTGCCCACTACTCGCACTCAATATATGGCTGCCAGACAATGGAATGAAGATCATCTAAGTGTCGCTGCTAGTATGGAGTGTCCCCTACATGGATTTGCTGAATAAAACCTGAATACCTATAAATATAGGGTTGCCTTCTCTGTCTGGGTTATACCCTAAGATGGATCATGACGATGTGCTCCCACACCCATACTTGTGCCAAAATGGCCCCTGCTAACCAACTCTTCCCCTCTGTATAGACTATATTGTGAATCTCACAATACATGTCTATCAGGAGAGAGGGTCCCCATGCCATCCATCTTGGGTGAGATAAAAAATCCACAACTAATCAGCCCTAGCCACACTGGAAGCCTCTCTGAATTCTGTCAGCACCCAAGACGTGCTCGATCAGTGAACATAGTATGCAAGCAACAAGATAATCATCGCTATAGTTGTCCATCATATTCTCCTAGAGGATGGTGAGGTTGAGGATGGTAAAGTCTCCAAAAATAGTCTACATGGCTGCGATCCCATCTACATGTGACTAATCAAAATATATCTGTTAAATCAAACTTTAGTTTCAGTATCAATATCAACATCAGTGACAACAAACATAATGTATTTCTTAATCAAGAATCTACAATTATCAAGGATACTTACTGACTCTCCATGGCAGGGAATGCAATGAATGTGGTAGACATCCTCTAGTGTCACTGTGACCTCTCTAGTGGGCAGGTGGAAGGTATGATGCTCAGAATAGAATCACTCAGTGAGTGCGGTCAACAATCCATGTTTCACCCAAATATGGGGCATATGTAATAACTCACCAAGACACAGACTCTAAAGTGCCTCTCTCATTGACAAACAAATGAGGAAGTAAGCGCAGGCCTACTAGGTGAGGTGCCCTAATAGCCAAATCTGGAAATCATCGCTGCATCACAAACACAAGTAGAAACGCATCACAAACACAAGTAGAATCACATCAAAATACATCACAGATATGTCAGAAAGTGACTAAAAGAAATAACAAAGCATCAACAATAGATTAGTACTCCTAGTCAAGTTGTTAAGCAGTTAGAAACTCAAAACATGGCAAATGATATTCCATAGTTAACTTTTATTTTGTACGATACTTCATAATATACGAGTGTGAAACTTTATCATGGTGTGATATTTTGCACCATATCGTATGATCAATGGCTATATCTCGTGTGATACTTTATAGAAAAGGCATATGACACTTCAAGGTTGTGCGAAGTATCGTATAATATTTCTTTTTAAATTCATGCCACACTTCAAATTTTCATATTAAAACATTCAAAAAATATGGAAAGACGTGCAAAAATGGCAAAACAAATGAAGCAAAATAGGAAATTTTATTAGGTACTTACTGCTTGGAGATATCCTCAAGGCCGGTTGTGCAATCAGCTAAGCTTGAAACAGTGTTGGTCAATGGGTACTTGCCTATCTTCCATCGGAAATGCTATTTCTTGATCTAGATTCGCTAGAAGTCAAAAGCACAAATGATTTGAAAATGACCCTTTAGGCCCCTTATATAGCATTTTGACCTAATTTTTCAAAATCTTGGATTTCTGCAAAAATTGCACCCTACCTAATTTCGACATCCTAGATCCATTTTCAGGATCGTAATCAAAATTTGGCTTCATCTTGATTGTCAAAATTACATTTTAAAATTCTCTCTATGCGTAGTCGACTGACCCTTTGAGGCTAATCTCTTTGATATTTTGAGGCAATCACCATTTTCCTCTCATGCATCATCATTTCATCATCCTTTCTTATAATTTTGACCTAATCCCAATGCTACATCTTCCTGGTCAACCTTTTTCAAATTGGGGCAAAATTTCCATCACTTGGTGGTCAAACTTAGTCTTGTGTGCTTAATTGATCATCTTAGACCTTATCTTATCTTGATTTTGATTAAATCTATCTCATTTCTGCATCTCCTCTTCCTCATTTTGATTTTGATCCCAAGGGGGCAGGAATAATCTATCTCTTAAAGCTACACATTTATTTTGATATCTTATCTATCCTTGCTAGTTCTCCTTCGATCAAGTTCAGGACTAGTTGCTTTTTTGTGCTTCGTTCGATCAAGTTCAGAGTCAGATCTATCTTATCAACCTTTTCTAGTTCTCCTTCGATAAGGTTTAGGATTAGTTATCTCTTTGTGCTTTGTTCAATCAAGTTCAAAATCATATCTCTATCAGTTACCTTGACATCATTCTATGACTCAATGTGTTCCCAGATCACTCACACATTAGTCAAAGAGAGGCAAATGTAATCACCCAAAAATGGTCTAGTAAACCTTGAGCTCCACTCTAACATTAAAATTTAAAATAATAGACTTTATCTTGTGCTTAATCAATTATACATATTAGTTTATTCCCTTATCTCTTGATCAAATCATCATTTTATCATTTATTTGATAGCTTAATTTAATTAAAAGAATATGTCCCCTTTTAATTAAATAAAATCCACTTTATCCTATGTGTGCACATGAAAAAGGAATTTCCTAATTTAAAAAAAGAGAAAAAGACAAAAGTGGAATCTCTTTTGCCTCTTAATCCTCACCACTCATTTCTACCTAATCATTTTTTACCATTGATTTTACCTCTTGAGAATCTTGTGCCCTAAAGTCAAAATAGGGATTATCCTTCACCCTTGGATTTTTCTTCTTAATCTCCATCGTTCATTTCTCTTTAAAAAGGAGATTCTCTCTTCACTCTTGCATATCTTAGACTTATGCTATTGTTATGTTATCATTTTGTTTACTTGCATCCTTAGTGTTCGATATTGCTAATGCATGGGAGGTGATTGAGACATTTAATATGTTTAATCACTATTTTATTGAATGGGCACTCATACTATTGTCATTTTTGTTTTTTCACTGATGTCAACATATGTTTCTATGAAGCAAGCAGACTGGTAATCACAGTGTACGGACCCTGTATGGATGTTTCAAATGTTGTGAAGTTAGATGAGAGTTCAGGTGGATGTTTTGATCTTATATCTGAGATTGCATCATTAGATGTTTCCTATTGAGAGAGATATAGATGTTTAATGAAGACTGGTCACTGGACTGTGACAATGAGAATTGACAGAGTTAGTATCTGGGTTTTTGGTATATCTTTTAGAGGATTTGGATTCAAGGTATGCAAGCTTGAAGGATGGTAGATAGGGTACTAAAGGATGTTCATTGGTCAGTGCAAGGTATGGAATGATTGGTGATGTCATATGTGGCGTTTGTTTTGGTGATGGCTTATTGTGAAGCCGACTTAGGAAATGAAGTGTGTGTTTTGTTTGGCGAAGCAAAAATTAAGGATGTCGATCCTTCATTGTTGTAATGTAATCATTGTAGACTTGTCCTAGATATCATGTGTATCTAAGAAAGGGTTTATGTAATTGTTTGTAATTAGGAAAGCCTCATGGGCCGACCTGATCATGGTAAATTTTAATAAGGTATATATGTAGAGTCTTTTCTTTGGAAAAGATATGGATGGGATGTATGTGATATAAAGAATTTGAAAAAGCTGAGAGCTTGTGTCTGCTATATGTAGAGCAGAGGTTTATTGGTGGACTTCATTGGAACTGATCAAGCAAAGACAGTTGTTGGCAAATAGTTCAAAAGATTGTGTATTTCTTTATATACACTTGTTGCGAACAAGTGAGTTCTAAAGGTGGATTTAACCTTCTTTGGGTAGTAAGCCTTGGGCAGTGATCCCTCCCTTTTATTCTTGACTCCTAATAGGGTATGTCCTCTAACAAGGACTATGTACTGTAATGTTTCAATAAGCTCCTAACAGGGCTATATCTTCTAACAAGGATAACTATACTCTCAGTACATCATTTGTGGGTGCTAATTCCCACTGAGGTTTTTACCTTTAACAGGGTTTCCCCAAAACCAAAATATTGTGTTATTGTGTTGGCATTCATTGTGTTCATTGGATCTGATATTGTGGAGCTTAAAGTTTAAAGTTTAATATTCTGTTATATAAATAATTCACCCCCCCCCTCTCAGTTGTATTGTGTACTGTTATTCCTAACAATTCGTATCAGAGTGTGTGGTCCTCAGAGAGAAAGCTTAATAGATTAAGGTGATATTGGAGATGGCATTCTATAGGAAGAATAGTCCTAAATTTGATCCTAAAAACTTTGATAGTTGGAAAAACAAGATGCGAACACATTTGCTATGTTTGGGCATAGATTATTGGATGATTGTAAAGAAAAAGGAATATTTGAAGGTTGAGAATGATTTGGAGTCAGCCACTGATGATGAAAAGAAGTTATTCTCATACAACACGGTCGCAAGAGAAGCATTGATCAGCACCCTATCTAAGGGTGAGTTTATTGAAGTTAAAGATTTGGATTCAGCACATGAAATCTGGAAAAGATTAGAGGCACTATATGAAGGAGACAAGTATACCAAACAAGCGAAGTTAAAAAATTGGAAGACAAAGATGGAGAAGCTACAAATGAATGAAGATGAAAGCATTAGGGCCTATGTTCAAAGGGTTACAGAAGCTGTAGTTGGAATCAGAAATTGTGGAGGCACTTATGATGAAGAAGAAGTTATTGCAAAGATCCTCAGATCACTAACTCCTGCTTACAAGTTCAAGGCTATGTCTATTGAAGAAACTATACCTCTGACTCTGAAGTTTAGCAGAGAGATGTTGATTGCAAAGATAACTACTTTTGAAGCTACAGAATTAGGAGAAGCTGCACCTAAAGTTGAATCTTCATTTAAGGCATCCGCACACAAGAATTTGTCTACACTTCCAAGCACCAGCAAAGAAGACCTAAAAGAAGAGCTCGGTGAGTATGTTGAGGAATGGGAAATGATAATGATAGAAGAAAGAAAGATGGATGAACTTGTTGCACTGATTGCTAGAAGAGAAAAAAGGGGTAAGGGCAAGTTTGAAGGCAAGTTACCCTTGAAATATTTTTCATGCAATAAGGTGGGTCATTTTGCATCTAGATGTCCTACAAGAGTTTCTAAGTACAAACTTGATTATGCAAAGATTAAAAGGGACAAAGAATGTTATTATGCTAGTGAAGGAATCTCTGATGATGATGATTTAGACTATGAAGAGATTGGATTTGTTGCTATTAAAGATGAACCAGTACATGAAGAAAAAGCTTTAGAATATCATGTTGACAAGAAAACTGAATGGATAATTGATAGTGGTTGTTCTCATCATATGACTGGTGATAAGAACAAGTTTGTTAAATTAGTAAATTATGATGGAGGTTTTGTGAGGTTTGGGGACAATCTCCCTAAATCTATCATAGGAGTAGGATCCATTACTCTAGATGGAAAGACTAATATAGACAATGTACTGCTTGTTGAAGGACTGAAACATAACTTGTTGAGTGTCAGACAGTTAATGGATAAAGATTTTCAGTTAAGTTTTGTTAATGGTAAATTTTTTATCAGAAGGAAGGAAGGGAAATTGATTGCTACCGGTTCAAAATCTAGAGGTAATGTATTTGAACTAAACACATCTGGAGCCTCTTGTTTTGTTGCAAAGGTAGATAAAAGTTGGTTATGGAATAGGAGATTTTGTCATGTTAATTTTGATAACATTGTAAAGGCAAGTATGGCTAATGCAGTAAGAGATCTATCAAATATTGTAAAACCATCTAACATTGTATGTAGAGAATGTGTTATGGGAAAGCAGACTAAAAGAAGTCATTAAAGAAAATCATATACATCAAAATGAAAGTTGGATTGGGTACATAGAGATCTGTGTGGACCTACAAGAACAAAGTTATACTATGGTGAAAGGTATTTTATACTCTTTGTTGATGACTTTTCTAGGATGATGTGGGTTACTTATTTAAAAGAGAAATTAGAAGCACTTGATAAAATCAAGTTGTTTAAAGAAAAAGTAGAGAATGAATCAGGATTGAAAATAAAGTGTTTAAGATGAAATAGAGGTGGAGAGTTTACATCAGATTTTTTCAATTCATATTGTGAAGAGCATGGGATAAAGAGACAAACATCTTCTCCTATGACTCCACAATAGAATGGGATAGTAGAGCGAAGAAACAAGACTATACTTGATGCTGCTAGGACAATGTTGATTAAAGGAAATGTATCTCATGTACATTGGAGAGAGGTTGTTGGAACAACAGTGTACACATTGAACAAAATTCAAATTAGAGAAGGTACAAGTAAGACTCCCTATGAACTATGGTTTGATCATACTCCTACTGTAAAATATTTTAGAATATTTGGTAGTAAATGTTATATCAAGAGGGATGATGAGATAGGGAAGTTCGATGCTATAAGTGATGAAGGAATCTTCCTTGGTTACTCTTTTAAAAGCAAGGCTTACAAATGTTTCAATTTGAGATTGAGGAAGATGGTTGAAAGTAACAATGTAAGAATAGATGAGAAGTCTCAGATACAAGAAAGAATGTATGACAGTAGTCAAATTTCAGAGATAAAAGAAACTACTACTATTGTAGAAGAACTTGTTGAGGAAGAAAGTGAAAAAGAGGCTTGTGATGCTAGCACAAGCAAGGCTATTGAAACTCCTAAAACACAAAGGTATGTAAAAAATAACCATCCTGAAAATCAAATTATTGGCAATACCAGTCAGGGAGTGCTAACTAGATCAAAAGTTAGAGAAGAAATTTGTTTGATTTCTCAAGTTGAGCCAAAAACTACAGATGAAGCATTTAAAGATGAATCTCGGATAAATGCTATGAAAGAAGAATTGGATCAGGTAAAGAAGAACAATACTTGGGAACTGGTTCCTAGACCGAAAAATAAAAATGTTATAGGAACAAAATGGGTTTTTAGAAACAAAATGTCTAAAGAAGGAACTATTGTAAGGAACAAAGCAAGACTAGTGTGTAAGGGATACTCATAGCAAGAAGGCATATACTTTGAAGAAACATTTTCTCCTATTGCTAGAATAGAGGCAGTAAGATTGTTCCTATCAGAATAAGATAAAATATGGATGGGGTCCTAGAACAATGGTTTACACATAAAAGAGACCCCAAAGCCAATATTTAATACATACATGGAATTGTATTGATATGGAAAGTAAATGTAGATGATTAATGTTGAAATGAAGAAATAAAGGTACTTACCTCTGAAAAGAATCAGTTAAAAACCCTATCAAATAGTCTCAAAAACTACCGAAACTATGAGATCTACAAAACCCAAAAATCTTTTTCTTTTTTGAGGGAGGTCATCCTTGACCTAGATAATGGGGCAAGGTCTTACCCTAGGGTAGGATCCTACCCCTCACTGAAGGTCATCCTTGACCCAACTACTACGATGGAAATTATGTTCATGAATCCTAAAATTTTGGCGAAAAGGGTACCAGATCTACACTTTAATTTGTCATCTTGTACTTGTACCTACAATAAAAATGGTTTTGTTGTTTGGATGAGGGGTTTTCCTTAGTCAAACCTTAGTTTGGAATCAACCTTAATAATGGAATTGAAATATAAAATGCTAGCAAGTAGTAGAAGTAGATCTAACAATGAAGCTATGATATTCAATAGATATGCAATTGTATTTCAAAATGTAAACAAGTATGTTGATATGAAAGCTTGAACATAACATTAACAAATGTAAATCTAAACCTCCATGATTGTATGCTTGGAATACACCTTGAGAGAAGAATGAATGGATCTTGAAGATGAGAAAAGGATCTTGAAGGAAGATCACACCACCATGATGGATAGATCTAGGGTTTGAATGATGAATCTTGAATGCTTGAACCAAATCCCTTCAAAGGCTTGAATGCTTGAATCCTTGATCTTCAAAGGAGAACTTGAATGGAGAAGAGGGTGTGAATGCTTCCTTGAAAATTCTTGATGAAAGTCTTGCTTGATCTTGCTTGAGAGATTGTGAGATGAGATTGCAAAACTTGATATGAATTGATGGAGAAAATGAGAGAGAAAGGCTTCCTTTTATAGTGATCTAGGGCACAAAATTATAGAGAGGTTGACATTGGAGAATTAAATCCCAATTAATCTTAACCCCTAGAAATGGACCTAGATTAAATGAAATTTAAGAATTTACCATTCTGAAACCCGAAATGGCTGACCTGGAAGTGGGAAAAAGAAACTTTCTGAAGCCCGACATCCCGTAACTCCCAAAATCTAAAAATTGGACCTGTGGTTAGGGATGAGGTAGACACCACCCTAGGTCAGGGTTGAGGTCCTCCCTGACCCTACCAGGTCATCTTTGACCCTGACAGTCAGAAACTCCAGATTCTCAGAGAAAATTGCTCAAAAAAGGCTGGAAATAAGGGAAGAGAAGTAGAACAGGGGGGAAACAGCCAGATACATGAAAAGACCCAATCAAGGCACTTAACATGACCCTAGAATACTCACTTGAAGGGCTAAATTCTCTTAACATGGAAGTGCTTCCATTTTAAGACAATACATTAAGCCCCCACTTTAGCAAGAGTATGGATTCGATGCAAACTCTTGGTAAAGGAGATGAAAGAAAAGATCTGAGTGGATTCACAATGAGATAAAATAACACTTAGCTTAGGACACAAGGCCCCAGGCTAAGGATTCTAACTCAACATACATGCACGAGGGTGCGAAAATAAAAAGAAAACTGAAACAACACAAAAGAGGGTTTAGAACTAAAACAAACCCAAATCAACTAGTATAAGAAACCTTGCTAAGAAATATTTCTCATACAAACATCATATTTGGAAAGCTATCATAAAAGCATAAATGATTACATAAGAAAGACAAGAGAAACACTATAAATAACATAGCTTCATGATCCATCCCTACTAGCATGAAAGCTAAAAGAGAGAAAGCAAAAAGAGTGATTACCTCACCCACTAAGATGCGCACCTTACCATGAATCACCAAGGGAGGGAGAGCCAAATAGGTGGCCAAACCTGATAGTTCACCCATAAACTGTGCCTGCAATTGTAATGCATCTTCTAACAGCTTCTGGAATACCCATACATCCACCTTCTTGTATCACTATGAATATGAAATATGTGTGTCCTCGGGATTTAGCAACTTATGTGCATTACCTTCGGAAGATTTAGCATATTTTGAAATTGAAAATGTGTGTCCATTTAGGATTTAGCAACTTATGTGTGTTACCTTCTAGGATTTATCATATTGGAAATGTGTGTCTCCTCAGGATTTAGTAACTTATGTGCATTACTATTGAAAGATTTAGCATATTTGAAATTGAAAATGCATGTCTCTTTAGGATTTAGCAACTTATGTGCATTACCTTCTGATATTTAGCATATAAATAAATAAAAAACTATAGTACAAGGGAGACCCTATATATGCCCCCCTCCTTATCGTGGCAGTCTACTAGACATATTCTTAGTGAGGGGTATTGACCCCTACATCCAAGAGTATAGATAATTGTGAAAAGGATATGTCGCTCATGGAAAAGGATCCTCAATGAAAGAGATCTTATCAACAAGACCCCCACCATAGAGGAGTGCTTTAGATAAAATATCAACTTTCAAAGATAAATCGAGTGGGAACAAAGATTCAATCATCAAGCCCCCTGTAAAACAAGAGGAAGAGGAATCTTTGGAATGAGGGAAACAACTCTAACACCAAAGAAAGGGTAAGAGTTTATAAAGAACATAATTTGCAACATAGAGAAGAGGTGATGACCTAGGACAACAACCTCTCATAAAAAGATTATCCATAGTCAAAACATCCATCAATATGATGAAGTAATATTGAAATATAAGCAAATACCACTAAGCTAAGGAAAGCAGTTCCCTAGATAAAGAGAAAAAAGGGAGAACCTTCCCCCTAGGGATGAAAACAAGGGATACCTTTGCAAGAGAAAAGTCTTAGAAGAGAGAGAAATGGATGAAAAGCTATCATAATATAAACCATCGAGATAAATGAAACAATAACCAATTAAGCTCAAAGCAAGAACATAATGGATTCTAGAAGATAGGAATAAATATACCTCTTGCCCCATAGTCTAGAGGAGAAAAGATCTATGTTATATCAAAATGAGGGGTAAAACTATGAAGAAATATCAAAGGGGAATTTTATTTTCTCTTATCTTTATGGATCGGATAATAAGGAGAAGGTACTTTGAAGAATCTTTGTACATCTACATCATGAACCATATTTTGAACCTCAACATAAGTGTGGGAAGAGCTAGGAATAGCAGATGGAGAATTGGGAATATGAATATTAGGAATCAGATTAGGAAAGATAGGATTAGGATTAGGAAGATTAGGAACTAGATTAGGAAGGATACAATTAGGATTAGGAAGATTAGGAATACTAGGAAAAGTGTAGGAAGTGATATGAATGGAAGACACAACCGAAGGAACACTTGGAACCATAGTTGGAAGAGGGTTTGAATAGATATAAGTAATACTATGGTAAGAAGGCTGTGAGGTAGGATCTTGATTTCCCATAAGATCACCACTAAGAGGAAGAGCGTTAAGGGAATTCATATCTTTCTCCAATAATGCCTCTTCACTAGAAGGAATCCCAAATGGAGGTGAAGGATCTATAATGTTAGCTTCTTTCACATAAGGGGAGTGTGTTTTAGAGAATATGTCATCCTCTTTTATCAAAAATTCTTCACGAGGAGGGGATAAATCAATGTCTTCATCCAAGGGTTCATCCCAAAAAATAAAATTATCCACAATGGTTTCATGAAGAGAGTAATCAACATCCAAATCCAAAGGTTCATCCCAAATAGGAGGATTATCATCCATATCCATAAAGCACATTGTAGGAGTACCATAAGTCATTAAAGCTTGATCCCTAAAGGGGAAAGAAGGTAAATTGTATTGTAAAATGGTCTCATAGAAAAGACATATATGAGGAGAAGAATGAACATCAATCCCCAACTCATCTTTTTAAAGGTCAATTGAAGAGGTTGTGGAGGAGAGTGAAATAGGAATAGGATCAATGGAGATCTCATTCAAACAATTTTCATCCTCACTGCCATGTACCTCATTAAGGGATCTATCCTCTTTTGAAAGAAAAGCTTCATCAAAGTATTGAAAACAAAAATCATACATTTTGAACACAAAAGGACCTTATTGACTCAGCCCTAGTCATTTTGAGCGACATCACGAAAGAAAACCCTCAGATGGATGTGCTCAACAATGCTAAAAATAGTGTTATTGATAGCTATAGAACTACTAAATGGACTTATCATGAAATCTAGGAGTTAAAATACATGGTGGGTAGACTAGAGAGGGAGGATAGCAGCAACAAGATCAAGCTTACTGAGGAGAAGAATGATATGGAAAACAAAGTGAATGAAGTAAAAAATAGAGTTCAGAGCATGGAGGGAACCTTGCAGAAAATTGGTAAACAAAGCTACAACATTCTTAAAGCCTCAAACAACAATATAAAGGTGTTGATTAGAAAAATTGAGGAACACAGGGGTAGCAAGGAGGAGTCTCCCAACAGTGGCAAAGATAAGTCTCCAAAGGAAGGCCCAAGGAAGAGAACCAGATCTAGCACTATGAAGAAGGACACCCAGGAACTTGATAAAGATCTGTCTAACCTCAAGGAGGTGGCTGATAAGGTGTTTGAGCTTGAGATTCATGTGGTGGAGATTCTTAGAGAATTTTCCTGAGCCTTTCCCTTGGTTTTGGGCTTGTCCTAGTTTTTTGTTTCTGTCCCTAGCTCTGTTTTCTAGTTTTTATCTGTTGTCTGCTGGTGGACTATTGCTTTTTTGCTATGGCTATCTTGTTGTTGTATACTTTTTGCGGTTTATCTATGTTAAACTTTTAATTCTGTAAGGGTTTCAGGGCCCCATTAAAACCTATTTTCCTTAATCAAAAAAACAACAAGCATAAAAAATGGAAATATTTTTGTATTTTTAAAGGAATTTTGCATTTTTTTTTTGTATTTTTGAAATATAAATGCAAGGGCATAATAGAAATCTAATGTTAAAACAAAGGATCTAACACCAAAAAGAACGAGTTGTCTATCCTGGGTTCACCAAAATTAATAAGATAAAGGTGAACACACAAGATAATACAAAGGGAGATCTAACACAATAGGGCATCTAAATCCACAAAAGAAAGGGGTAAGCTTGTAGGGTTCACCAAAATGAATAAGATAAAATATGGATGGGGTCCTAGAACAATGGTTTGCACATAAAAGAGAACCCAAAGCTAATATTTTATACATATATGGAATTGTATTGATATGGAAAGTAAATGTAGATGATTAATGTTGAAATGAAGAAATAAAGGTACTTACCTTTGAAAAGAATCAGCTGAAAACCCTGTCACACAGTCTCAGAAATTGTTGATTTTTCGCGTTCCTAAAATGAAACTGCGAGATCTACAAAACCCATAAATATTTTTCTTTTCTGAAGGAGGTCATCCTTGACCTAGATAGTAGGGCAAGGTCTTACCCCGAGGCAAGATCCTACCCCTCACTAAAGGTTGTCCTTGACCCAACTACTCTAATGGAAATTATGTTCATGGATCCTGGAAGTTTGGCAAAAAGGGTATCCAGATCTGCACTTTAATTCGCCATCTTGTACCTATACCTATAAGAAAAATGGTTTTGTTGTTTGGATGGGGGGTTTGCCTTATTAAAACCCTAGTTTGGAATCAACCTTAATAATGGAATTGAAATAGAAAATGCTAGCAAGTAGTAGAAGTAGATCTAACAATGAAGCTATGATATTCAATAGATATGCAATTGTATTTCAAAATGTAAACAAGTATGTTGATATGAAAGCTTGAACATAACATTAACAAATGTAAATCTAAACCTCCATGATTGTATGCTTGGAATACACCTTGAGAGAAGAATGAATGGATCTTGAAGATGAGAAAAGGATCTTGAAGGAAGATCACACCACCATGATGGATAGATCTAGGGTTTGAATGATGAATCTTGAATGCTTGAACCAAATCCCTTCAAAGGCTTGAATGCTTGAATCCTTGATCTTCAAAGGAGAACTTGAATGGAGAAGATGGCTTGAATTATTCCTTGAAAATTATTGATGAAATAATTGCTTGATCTTGCTTGAGAGATTGTGAGATGAGATTGCAAAACTTGATATGAATTGATGGAGAAAATGAGAGAGAAAGGCTTCCTTTTATAGTGATCTAGGGCACAAAATTCTAGAGAGGTCGATATTGGAGAATTGAATCCCAATTAATCTTAACCCCTAGAAATGGACCTAGATTAAATTAAATTTAAGAATTTACCATTCCAAAACCCGAAATGGCCAACCCGAAAGCGAGAAAAAGAAACTTTCTGAAGCCCGATATCCCGTAACTCCCAGAATCTAAAAATTGGACCTGGAGTCAGGGATGAGGTAGACACTACCCTAGGTCAAGGTTGAGGTTATCCCTAACCCTACCAGGTCATCTTTGACCCTGACAGTCAGAAACTCCAGATTCTCAAAGAAAACTACCAGAAAAAGGCTAGAAATAAGGGGAGAGAAGCATAACAGGGGGGAAACAGCTAGATACATGCAAAGACCCAATCAAGCTACTTAACATGACCCTAGACTACTCACTCAAAGGGCTAAATGCTCTTAACATGGAAGTGCTTCTATTTTAAGATGATACATTATCTTATGTTGCACATAAAAACTTCAAAGTGTATCAGATGGATGTTAAATCTGCATTTCTGAATGGAGATCTTGAAGAAGAAGTCTATATAGAACAACCTGATGGATATCCTCTATGTGAAGATAAAGACATGGTGTGCAAATTGAAGAAAGCTCTATATGGGTTAAAGCAAGCTCCTAGGGCTTGGTATGAAAGGTTAGACAAGTATCTACTTGGGCTTGGATTCAGAAAAGGTAATGCAGACAGTAATTTGTATTTAAGAACTAGTGAAGATGGAATCCTGATAATAGAAGTATTTTTGGATGACATTATCTTTGGAGGTAATGATGATCTATGTAAGAAATTTTCTAAACAAATGAAAAGTGAATTTGAGATGTCCATGATAGGTGAAATGAAATTCTTTCTTGGATTGCAAATAACCCAGAATGAGAATGGTATTTTCATTTCTCAGACCAAGTATCTCAAAGAATTGCTTAAGAAATTTGGAATGGAAGATTGTAAACCAGTAGGAACACCTATGGTGACTGGTAACAAGCTAACAATTGATGATGAATCAAAGTGTGTTTTTCAGACTTTGTATAGATCAATGGTTGGAGGACTACAATATCTTACTCGCACCATACCAGATATTGCTAATGTTGTTGGAATTGTGGCTAGATATCAGGCAGAACCCAAAGAAACACATCTAGCTACTATGAAAAGGATACTGAGGTATCTAAGAGGAACCATAGATTATGGCTTATGGTATGACATAAATGATAGCTTTGAACTTCATGCTTATACTGATGTTGATTGGGCTGGAAATATTGATGACAGAAAAAGTACCAGTAGTGGTGCATTTTTCCTTGGGAAAAAGTTGGTTTCTTGGCTAAGTAAGAAACAAGATTGTATAGCACAATCTATTGGTGAATCAAAGTATGTTGATGTTGTTATAAACTGCACTCAGATTGTTTGGATGAAACAAATACTGACAGACATTGGAATAACTTTTGATGAGCCTGTGGTTATCCATTGTGATAACACCAGTATAGTAAATATGTCAAAGAATCTGATGATGCACTCCAAAACTAAACACATTTCTATCAAGTATCACTTCTTGAGAGATAAAGTGGTAGAAAAGGAAATCAAACCATAATATATCAGTACAAAAGAGAAGATTGCAGACATCTTCACAAAGTCACTACTGAAAGATACCTTTGAATATCTCAGAGGTATGCTGGGGGTTCAAGCCCCTCCTAGTTAGAATTAAATGATGCAGAGATGCATCAGTCCAGAGGTATTCGGGGCCTTATCATTATCTGGACTAGATGTAGGGATCTAATCCTCAGGGGGAGTTATCATAGAAGAAATTTTATCTATGAAGGCAGCCAAAGCCTCATGGCACCCTTTTCCATTATTGTCAAAGGGGGAGTGTTGCTATGAGAAAATCCCTACTGTATGGGGAGATTGTTTGGTTGCAAAACTTTGGATTGATATAAACTTTGGGATAAGATTTTCCCATATGTTGACATCAATGCCAAAGGGGGAGATTGTTGGATATTGCTAATGCATGGGAGGTGATTGAGACATTTAATATGTTTAATCACTACATTACTGAATGGGCACTCATACTGTTGTCATTTATGTTTTGTCACTGATGTCAACATATGTTTCTATGAAGGAACAAGACTGGTAATCACAGTGTACGGATACTGTACGGATGTTTCAAATGCTGCAAAGTTAGATGAGAGTTCAAGTGGATGTTGTGATCTTATATCTGAGATCACATCATTAGATGTTTCCTATTGAAAGAGATACAAATTTTTAATGAAGATTGGTCACTGGACTGTGATAGTAAGAATTGACAGAGTTAGTCTCTGGGTTTTCGGTATATCTTTCAGAGAATTTGGATTCAAGGTATGTGAGCTTGAAGGATGATAGATAGGGTACTGAAGGATGTTCATTGGTCAATGCAAGGTACGGAATGATTGGTGATATCATCTGTGGCGTGTGTTCTAGTGATGGCTTATTGTGAAACTAACTCAGCATGTGTTTTATTTGATGAAGCAAAAATTAAGGATGTCGATCCTTGATTGTTGTAATGTAATCATTGTAGACATCCTAAATACCATGTGTATCTTAGCAAGGGTTTGTGTAATTGTTTGTAATTAGGAAAGCCTCATGGGCTGACCTGATCATGGTAAATTGTAATAAGGTATATATGTAGAGTCTTTTCTTTGGAAAAGATATGGATGGGATGTATGTGATATAAAGAAGTTGAAAAAGTTGTGAGCTTGTGTCTACTGTATGTAGAGCAGAGGTTTACTGGTGGACTTCACTGGAACTAATCAAGAAAAGATAGTTGCTAGCAAATAGTTCAAAAGATTGTGTATTTTTTTATATACACCTATTGTGAACAAGTGAGTTTGGAAGGTGTATTCAACCTTGTTTGGGTAGTAAGCCTTGGGCAGTGAGCCCTCCCTTTTGTTCTTGACTCCTAACAGGGTCTATCCTCTAACAAGGACTATGTACTATAATGTTTCAATAAGCTCCTAACAAGGCTATATCTTCTTACAAGGATAACTATACTCTCAGTACATCATTTGTGGGTGCTAATTCCCACTAAGGTTTTTACCTTTAACAGGGTTTCCCCAAAACCAAAATATTGTGTTATTGTGTTGGCATTCATTATGTTCATTAGATCTGATATTGTGGAGCTTAAAGTTTAAAGTTTAATATTCTGTTATACAACTGATTCACCTCCCCCCCCCCCTCTTAGTTGTATTGTGGACTGTTATTCCTAACACTTAGATCATTCTAGCTTACTTACATTCTTAGCATAGCATTTCCTTATTACATCTAGCTTAAATAGGAGGTATTGTAATCTCATTAGATTAGCTTTGCTTTCTTGTTCTTTCATTTTCATTCTAGCTTAGATCTTGCATTTCATTTAGATCTCTTATTCTTGCATTATCATTTTGAATCTTCCATTCTATGGTGAACCTAGAAAGGGTTTATTATTAAGGTTCATTTGAGAGCCACTATGCATAATATTTATATTATTGCACATCTACTTTATTTTCATTGTATTTAATCATACAAATAGCTTTAGGCATTAATTAATCAATCTATTACAATAAAGGGAAAGTATAACTTAATAAGAAAGATATCCTTTGGATATACACCTTTGAAAGGACCTGAGTTTTGCATCAACATCCCTACATCCTCTTGGGTTGTGCTAATCTAATTTGGGTTCTCTTGAAGGTTATATTTGCGGATCCATATTTCTATTTCCCTAATGTGCATAAAAGACTTAGTGAATTTACATCACAACATTTAACCCCTTTTTGTTATGTTACATTTTGGTGAACCCGATCCTTTCATGCTTTATATATTTTGATTTGGTAGTTAGATCCTCTTTGTGTGATCCCCCTTTGCATTCCCAAATTTCATGCATAGGTACATATCTTTTTCTTTTTTTTTATTACTTATTGCCTCACATTATCATTCCCTTACATCTCTTTGTGTATGAGCTTTATCACTTTGACTCCAATGTATAACATTCTAGTTAGAAGAAGTCATAGAATCATGGACTCCTTTGATCTCAAACCCCCCTTCTTTCCTATGAATCTTGATGATACCAATATACTCCCTCATGATCCTAATCCTCTCATAGAAACAAACTCTTCTCATTCTTCCCATGATGAAGATGACACCATAAGAGTTCCTCATTCAAATTTACAAACTCACCCAAGAATTTGAAAAACTAGAACATTGGTTAGCTCAAGAAAATCATAGTGCCAAGACTATTTTATCCTTAGAGGCCTTGAGGAAGCTTTCCTATAATGTTGAACATTTTGTTAACATTTTGTGTAGTATTTCCCATCTTATAGGTTCTAATGTCAAATATCTTTTTGAATGTGCTCAAGAATTAAGCTATATTCTACCTACTACACATGTTAAAGCCTTTTTGCCTATTTCTACTTCCATTATTATCATCTCCACTTATGCTCCACCACTTATCATAAATTTAATTCAACCTTCTATTCCTACACATGTGATTCTTCCTAATTCTACTATTTCATCACTTCCCATGAGTATTCGATGTGTTTCATTGCCTACATTGGTGCCTTACTATCATAATGTTCCTTTTTCATATTCCAATAGCCCTTCTACCAATGCTCCTAATGTGATTCATCCTTCTTCAAACATTCCTTATACTTCCAATAATAACATTCCAAACATTTCCAATATTTCTCCTCCTATCATTCCTTCTATTGATTCCACCATTAATAACCTAGCTCAAATTGTTTCATCCTTGCAACAACAACTTGCTTCCTTAACTCAGTCCAAATTCAACATCCCCACTTTTGACATTTCTAATCCTTTTTCCTTAGATATTATCCGAGATTTTATTCCTCAAAATGTTGAGATCCCTCATCTTGAGACTTATAATGGTAAGGGTGATCATGTGACTCATGTTTAAACTTTTCAAACCTTCTGTAGTAATTTTGCTCTTGACTATAGGTTCATGGCTAAATTTTTCTCTAGGAACTTTCAAGACAAATCTTTGCAATGGTATTTCTCCTTTCCTCCTTATTCTATTGATTTCTTTCAAAAAAATTCTAATGCTTTCATTAAAAAATTTCAAAACAATATTGGTCCTCAAATTTCTTTTACTAATTTAACATATTATAAACAAGGAGTTAAAGGAAAATTTAGTGAATTTATTGGTAGATTTAAACATTTGCATGCTTAGATTTCTTATCATATTCTTAATGTTGATATAAAATGCATATTTATTTCTAATTTGCAAAATGACATTAGAGATAATATTCTCCTTACTGATTTTTCTTCTTAATTACAATTACGCATAGTGCTTCATTATCAACTACAAGTGAGTCAATTTGAGAGCAACAATCCAATGGCTCTTGTTACCATTGATAAGATTGATTCCACAATTCATCCTAACAAGTTTCACAAACTTAACAATTATATCAAGATCAACAAATCATCCAACACAATAGATGATCAAGTACCAGCAACATCCAAAGGTGTGACTCCTTTGTCCTATGTTTCAACACCTTTTCGTAACTTTACTCCTTTATCTAAATATTTGCATAATGTGATGACTAAGTTACTAAATGATAATATTATTAAGCTTCCTCCTATCAAATCAATTGATCCAAATAAACTACTTCCTTGATCCTTTGATTCCAAAGTCTTTTGTCAATACCATCGTCAACTTGGTCACAATACTAAAAAGTGTTATTATTTGAAGCATGTTATCCAAGATCTTATTGATTCTAATGCTATATATGTTGATGTTGATCTTAATCAAGGAAATAAATCAGTTTCACCTCCTAAACAAAATTTTCAAATATACACTAATCCTTTTGCATCTCATTCAACCAATACCATTCTTCAACCCTCTTCTTCTTCTACAGACGTTATTTATGATGATAAAGTTGAAGAAGCCAATCATGTTGTCAACCATGTTGAGCATATCCAACCCAAACCTTTACCTCAACCTAACTATCATCCTCAATCTCACCCTTAACCTCACCCTCAACTTTTGATTACCTTTGATCATGCTGAGACAATTAAAGCACCTGATGGTCCTCTTTACATTACTGCTAGGGTTGTCGGTATTGCTTCCCGTGGTGTTCTTGTTGATTCCAATTGCATGGTGAATGTGATAAATGAAGAGCATATTTTTAGTAAACACCTATAAAAATATTCCTATGATATATCTAATGTCATGATTAAAACTTGAAATGGTTTCCTTTATCCTCCTCATGGTTCTATATCTTTTCCTGTGGAACTTTGCGATAAAGTTTTGGATACTACCTTCATTTTCATTCCTACCTCTAATCAATTTCAAGTCAAGCTCATTTTTCCTTGTCTTTCCTCCATGCAATTCGTAGCTTTTCCCATTCATAAATGTCTTAAATTCCCTCATGATGGTGAGATCAAGACCATTAACCATAATCTTTATCATCCTTCTAGGCCTCAAGACTATGTCAACCTTGATATCTTTTGGCCTTCTATACCTCAATCGCCTCAAACTCATCCTGATTATCTCTTCCAATCATACCAAGCTTTCAAATCCAAGAAGATTGTTTAACTTAGTAAACTTGAGATTGTTCCTATTCATGGTCTTCTTCCTATACCACCCATTCCTCCTTTATCAACTTCTCTACCTCCTATCCTCATACGTAAGGAAGAAAAGGAACCTATTTTTATTGATCCTGCTCCACCTAAAATATCTAGCAAGGCCAAATGTAACTGACATGCTCATGATCACCATCACAAGTGCCAACCTAGATCTTGTGCATGTGTCTCTCAGAATCCTTCTTCACCTCATACACCTCCTGCTTCAATTTCCTTTAACCAACCTGTTAGCTATTTTTCATGTATCCCTCAACTCTAAAAGAGAAATATGAATACCAGACCTGGGGATCTTTGTCTAGTAACATAAATCTTCTTGTTCATGCAAATTGAGGGGCATGAAAAGACTAATTGATGAGGATTTAATCCTCCTTCTGCTTTGAGTTCCACACACTCAGGCGGGTACACCTAAAATAAGCTAAAATCTACACACATATGACTCACTAGCTAAAACCCTTTATGCAGATATGACCATGGATAGTTCTCAGACTTATAAAATATGGGAGTTCAACTCAACCAGCCTTATATAGGATCCCCCCTGTATGATCTGCTAAGAACTAGAAAAATGGCCAATGTGATAACAAGGATAAACTCCTTCTTCTCTTCGAGCTTTGAGCTCAGGCAGGCTAACCCTTGGATTCATTTCTTCAAAGAATCACTAACAACACTCGTATTCATGAAACACAAGACATAAACATGAATGCTCTCAAACATGAAATTAAAGATGGATTGAATTTTAAAGGTTGATGATGAAAATTGCAAAGCAAACCAGGACCAGTGCCTATCCTTGGGCAAAGAGTCATAAAATGCACTTCACAAGACACAAATCAAAGCAAAATACTACAGAATGCCTTACAAACTATCTTATCATTTTTCATATCATTTCATCAAATCCTCATGACAATATCTTGCCCTCTGAAGCTACTTACAAGACTAACTCCCTCCTTGAAAGAAGCTTACAAGTAACTGCACAGTTACCTTATAACCAATATGTCCTAGAATGTCTTACAAACAACACATACAAGAGCAAAGACAAAAGTTAAAGAGACAGAATGACATAAAACAGGAATTGCACTGTATTTTTATTGAAAAAATCTTGATTCAAAACATCCCATAACCAAGAGCTTCAGAAATCAACAAAAACCAAGAGGCTGCCTAGCAGCATTAATTTCACCATCCCCTTACAATTGAGAAGAAAATAGAGATATAGCGAAATCAAAATCAGTTACAGAACTGACAGCTGTTCATTAGGCACAAAATATCTTCAACCTTCTCTCATCTGATCTCCAAACAGAAACACATCCTGCAATCACTTCCCACCAAACTGATTTGATCCTTGGAATTGCCAGCTCAAACTACTCTCATCCATCACCCTGAAACTGAAAATACTCATCGCCATTAGATTCCTCATTCCAAGACCTTTCCGGCAACATATAATACTTATATGTTTGGCCAAAAAATGAATTTCTGAGACACTTTTCCATGGCCAGGCTTGACCATTTAAATTTTTGAATTTATGCCCTGTAGTCTGAACTATATCATTTCATAAATTCAGCTTTGATTTGCAATTTTATATCATTTTCTGCATATACCCACAGAATGCACCAGAAAGTGCCACTTGTCACCATCTCATTGCATGCTCGGACAAACCTCAAGTTAACCCACTGATTGGGAGAACTGGCGAATGACATGTATCTCCAAATTTCTGAATCTTTCTTTGACCATGGTTATCATTTGGAGAACTAGTGATTTGGAGAACTAGCGACTTGGAGAACTTGCGACTTGGAGAACTCGCGACTACATACTCTCCAATTCTCTGAATCATTTTCACTAATTGCCAACCATTTGGAGAACTAGCGATTTGGAGAACTCACGACTTGGAGAACTCGCGACTACATACTCTCTAATTCTCTGAATCATTTTCACTAACAGCCAACCACTTGGAGAACTAGCAATTTGGAGAACTCGCGACTTGGAGAACTCGCGACTACATACTTTCCAATTCTCTGAATCATTTTCACTAATTGCCAACCATTTGGAGAACTAGCGATTTGGAGAACTAACGACTTGGAGAACTCGCGACTACATACTCTCCAATTCTCTGAATCATTTTCACTAACTGTCAAGTATTTGGAGAACTAGAGACTAAGTGTATTCTCCAATTCTCTGAATGTTATCTCATTAACCATTTGTATTTGGAGAACTAGAGACTAAGCATTCTCTAGTTCTCTGAATGTTTATGATTTAACCACTAGCATTTGGAGAACTAGAGACTAAACATTCTCCAATTCTCTAAATGTTTATGATTTAACCACTAGCATTTTTCGTCAGCATTTTTATGGAAAAATTAGTGCTTTATAGTCACTAGCATGCATCCCAATGCACTAGTTGTGCACATTCTTGAGAGCCTTCTTCTCTTTATTCATTTCATTGTGTGAGTGGTATATCTTTTAAACACTTGAAATGGTCATTTCTTGAGCAATGTGGGATTAAACTTTTGGAAGCATTGCTGATTTTTTTATTGCTGCAGTACTCAGAGGATCATAAATTTTGATTTTCAAACTGGGTTTTTCTAAAAGAAAATTTTTACAATGCACACATTGTCATCTCAAACATATGTAAAATTTAGCCCGACCTAGTTTGTATTTTTTGAGTTATGATAAAAAAAGGTGACTGGCTATGCATTCATACTTTTTTTTAAAAACTGGCTCTTGCCTTCAACCCCTTTTTTTATCTTCTTCTTCTCCACATGCTTTGCATTTTTCTATGATATTTGACATCAAAACATCACTTTGCTTTGATTTTCTCAAAATCTGAGACAAGACCTTGATGCATTGCCCTCTAGAAAACAACAATGATAAATGAGCACCAGTAACACTAGCCATTTCTACGTACACAAATATCTTGTGCCCAATCTTAGTGATAACTCACACTGGTGACACACTCCTTTTCTCTCACACATCATGGCATTATCTTGTTTGGGCCATTTATTTCACTTTTATCCTTTTCAAAGATTGTCAAATAACGTTAGCTGACATCCGGGAGCGGCCTTAAAAACTGGCCAATAGCCATCATAGGATCATGTCACTGAGCACACATGTTCACCTTCAACAAATAAATATGCATGTCAAAGAAGAAATCTCGAAGAGAACCGAGCCACAAGATAAAACTGACCAAAGTTAGCCACTTAAAACATTGCCTTTCTGCTCTGTCTGAAATCACTTAAGTTGGCTCTAGAACCGGCTTTGAAGACTGACCAAATCACCTGAACAAATCTCACCGCGTGACTGACATAAACCTTGAGATACATAGAATCACCCTGCAAAATGGCATCCCTTGACTGTACACAAGGTGAAATTTATTAACCTCTGAAGTTTCCCTTTTCATTCTGCTCCTGCAAACACACTGTCAGAACCTGATAAACTACATCTGGAATTAGCCTTGAAAAGTGCACAAATGGATTGGCAGGATGCTCGAATCAGAATGAGATATAGTACAACTTGTCAGCAATACAGGACAACA
Source organism: Chamaecyparis obtusa (assembly GCA_027943335.1). NCBI lineage: Eukaryota > Viridiplantae > Streptophyta > Pinopsida > Cupressales > Cupressaceae > Chamaecyparis > Chamaecyparis obtusa. The sequence continues at coordinate 25,060 of BSBK01002291.1, read as the reverse complement.
ATAATTTTGACAATAGGATCATCTTGTGAAAAGTTATTAGCAGACAAAGAAGGCCTCTGACAAAATTGCAGAAAACATAACTAGGCAATTTGCACTTTTTGCAAACAGAAAAGATCTGGCAAATTGACCAAATGAATACATCAAGAGCCACAATCTTACAGCATGGAAGTATTTTATGTCTACTATACACTGAGACAAACATACTGATGACCCGATCAACAGGGCATGAGTTATTCACAGTCGAAATAGGGCTCTGGAAAACTGGTGAATAACCAAACAGTGCAAAACACGAAAGCTGCAAATGGAACCAGCTTCAATTTCTCATCAGATGGATTCATCACAAGCTACAAACTGACAAGGGTAGAGTAAAACTTATCTATAATGTAGGGAAATGATTAAAACCTTTCTACCAATCCACCGGGTAAAAGTTATAACATGTCAAATAGGGTTCCCGACAAAACTGGGAAAAGGGCCAAGTGCAGAAACTAGAAAACACCTCCGGAAGGGGATGAATAAATGGGGTCAAAACTTATCACAGAGGCCTAAAACTTGACACATAAAGAGTATGCAAAGTGTACAACAAGACGCTAGGCTCATATTTTCATGACGCTCTCCAAGGTGCATTTTATTCAACCTCAAAGTGACCCTTCCCAGTGAATTTTACACTTAAGCATTTTCTGACTTAGAGACCTAGAAACGAACTGATGCAAACACATTTGAACATGCCATCTAAGGACTCAAAACAACTCGATAGGATGAATGCAAAGCAATGAACACATAGACCTCAAGATATGACCCCAAATATGCCCATACTAGCATGCAATACAAAGCCAAAATGAGCACCTAATCAAAATTTTACATGGTACCTCAAAACTGCATTTTAAGTACCAACACAACCCATGCTTGAGCCTATAGAGGAAGTGAATAATAACATCTCTCAAATGGATAAACATGATGATTCTATTCATATTTTAGATTCTATTATTATTAATATTGATGAAGAAGATACTCTTGATGATGATTTTATTGATGCTAACAATGATATGCATGCTAGTGATTATGATGAGTATGAAACTATTGATCTTGACAATGATTTACCAACTATGCTTTCACAATAATTATAGTGATGTATCTTCACATAATGTTCCTTATTTGGAACTAGCTATTGGTCCTTCTATTGTGCTTGATGTTGCTCCTCTTGTGAGTTTCCCACATTCCCTAAACATTACAGACCAAGATGCAGGTGGACAGGGGGAGGGGGGATGGGCAGGTGATGTGCTTGATGTTCTTCCCCCATGATGTACTACTTGTTATATGTTTTGTTTAGATTTCTTTAAATGACCCTTCTTGCTCCGTTAACACAAGGTGATAAATAAATGAAAAATTTCATAATCATTCTTCTATTTGTACCTTACTTTTTCTATATGTTGTTACATGTGTTATACATGTGCCAATGTTTGTAAATGTGCCTTTATGTAGCCTACTTAGGATGATGCAAAATGGTAGCACTGATTCCTCTTGGTCTCTGTGATGTCATCCCAAATAGATTCTTCTTTGTAACTCTTACGTGTCTTTATTTCATTATGTTGTAGTTCTACTTCCTTTGAAGTTCTACTTCCTTTGAAATGGCAGTTTAAAGAATTTTTTGAAATATAAGCTTTATTATCTGAAATTTGTGAAAGAAGATGAATTGGTATGGGTGCTTACTATTGTGCTGATAAACGAGCTTAGATACAAAGACCTACTTAGAAGGAGTGCATTATCAAGGATGTTTGAAAGGCTTTTGGCATGTGGTCGTGATTGTTGACAGGAGAACCAAGGAGAATGATGTTGATCATAGTTTGTCTTTTATATAGTTTCTATATGCTTACAAATATGTAACATGTTACTTTACTGATAGTTTTAGGGGGATGTCATAACGTGGCATGATAAGCAATGTAATGGGTTAGAATTCTGAAGCTAAATGTTTTGCTTATCCTTTATACTTGTAATTTCCTTACTATTAATAAAATATATCTTATTACCGACCAAAAAAAATAATAAAAATTCATATGATCATACTAGCCCTAGAGTTGGTAGATCCCTCTTGTACTCTATTTTTGTCATGTTCTCATTTCCCTTGATGTGTCCTTTCTTGGGGGTATTTCACAGTGGAAACATCTTTAGTAGATGCATGTACTCTCTATTAAATCCATTGCTCCTATTATGGCATTTGCAATAGCTTTAACATGGGGACATACACTCCGCTCACATTTTGCACATATGCACTATGTTTTATGAGCTTATACATTTGGGTCCCTTATGGAAGAACGAATCCATAATGCCTGATCCTTGTATTTGCACCTTTCAATCCCCTAAGGTCACACAAATCCTTATGCCTAGATTGAGTTTTGTCAGATTCTCCTTTAGAGACATAATCCTTAGGGGAGAATCCTTGATGGGGTGACTAGTGTGGCACACAAACTCATTAGACTATCAATGCCATCTTTTGCAGCATGCCTTTTTTGTGTGATTCATAGTAAGACAATAATTCTTACTAGACCTAGGTAATCACACCCCTTTTCCTTTTTGTTAATTTATGTCTCTCTTGTCTTAGTTTTGGATTTGATAAGGACTCAATTATGATGGGGGCTTCATGTTTCCTTGTCTCCTTAACTTTGATAAGATCATCTCATGCGTTTGATCTACTTTACTATGAGTATGAGTTTGGCTCATACTCCCGCTAAAGTGGGGGATAAATGTATCATCTTAAAAGTTAGGACCCATTAATTTGGAATCTCTAAGACCTTTTTAGGCCTCATTTTAGTGATCTCCTAGAACATGGATGCATTTATTCTTGATTTGGCACTTTTTCCTCATTTTATGTCTATTTTTGTCTGTTTCTTTTGCACCCCCGAGATCCTAGAGAATTTTTTGTGGATTGTGCCTCCTGGGGTGTAGGTCTAGGTTGACCTGTACCTGAGGCATTTGTTTTATGGGAACTCAAACCCATTTCAAGGTTTTTCATGTTTTCCCACCTAGTGCAATCGACCCTTTTATTTTGATGCTTGAAATCGGTATAAAAGGAGGCCTACTCACTTAATTCAGTTCATCCAAGAGAATCTAAGAAAGTTATCCACAAGTTCTATATATGATCCATGCATGCCATAAGTAATCCATACTTTTATTTGAAAAAGCTATCAAGTTCAAGGTGCATTCAAGGAGTTCAAGCAAAGAAAGCAAGGATTCATTAAAGTCATTCATTCTATTCAATAAAGCAAGCATTTCCTTCCATAGATCTAGTTTATTTCTTTAAAGAGATAGTGGAGTTGACCATCAAGGGAGAATATTTGCATTCATCAACATTGCACAAGAATTCAATCATTCAAGCACACTTACATCCATGGTCTATGATTTTTCATTTGTAGATCTATTACATTTGTGAAGACATCCTACATCAACATACAATCATTCATACATCTTTGTGGGTAGTGGATTCAAAACCATCCATAAAAGATTTGACAAGTGAGGTTAATATTTACATTTATCTTGCTTTTACATACTTTTATTTCAATTCAAGGTTAACTCCTAAATGAGGTCTTGACCAAGGAATCCCCCCAAAAAAATTCCATTTTTCCTGTACTTAGGAGAAAATCTGTAGGTTTTCAGGATTGGATCCAATGAAGCTAGGGTTATAGTTGTGCATGTGAAATTGTACCTATTTGTAGAACACAGCACTTCAATAAAACATTATAGGTTAACAAGTTAGAAAATCTGCAAATAAATGAATATCGTTAACCAGGCGATTTACTACCTTCTAGTAGATGCGAGTATGGTATTCTCAGAAATAACCAAGATCAGTGACAATGCAACACATAAATGAAGGATTTGATGATGAAAGCTAATGAAAAATGAATGCAGATTAAGCTACGTTTTTTATATTTTCTATGCAATATGGATGAAAAACTATATGAAATGATGTAAAACTCGATAAAGATGGATTGCAATCTATTCTAACAATGCTATGAATGCTATGAAAATGATTGAAATAATGATAACAAGAATCTTAAAATTGCACAATCTCACAATTTCACTAGATTGCACAAGTAAGATTTTCCAAATTTGCGGTCGTTTGTAAAGGACTGGGCCTCGTTTATATAGAAATCCAAGATTTTCGAGAACTCGTGGAAAGCCAAAAATCTCTCCCTGATCAACTCAGATTGATTGTTGAGTTATCAAAAAATCAAAAAGAGTTAACTCACAAAATCATGCAAAATCAGCTTTTTAACTCAAATCAGGAATTCAAATCACTTGTTAACTCACAATCACATGTTGAGTCCAAAAGGTTAACAAATTGAATTGATTAGTTGATTTAAAGTTTAACTGCTTTTCTGATTGTGCATGGATAATTGTGAATTTATTTAATATTCCAAGTATTTTGTTCTCAACTTAACTGATTTTTGAATAAAAATAATTGATTTATGGGTTAATCAATTATTTAATCAAACTTTATCCCAAAATTATATTATTAAATTTGACAACTTGATTTAATCAATTAAATAAACATTCAATCAATTATCTCTAGAAATTTGATTTATTATCAAATAAACAATATTAATTAGGAATAAATATCAATTAAATCCAATTAAATTAATTAAATGGTAGAATTAAGTTTAATTAATCAAATATTCAACATATTCAATTAATTGCACCTAGGATAAATAAAACAACATTTATCACCAAATAATATTTAATTAGAAGTAATTAGGATAAATTAGGAATATTTAGAAATATTCTCCGATGTAGAATTAAGATAAGATTGATTAGGGTTTTGATAATTCGATGTGCAGATGTGCCTTAGGTTAGGACTTTTATGTCAATTTCGATCGATTTATTGATGTAAGAGGTCAATGGTTCTAAAGCCCATTTTTGGGGTATTACATTTTGCCCCTCTTTGAATTACTGTGCGAAGCGCAGTGGATCAAAGATTAATCTATTTTCTATGAGATCCGAACTTAGTTATGTGGTGGAAAAACTGATCCTGAAAGATTAATCGATTCCGAGACATAACCCAATTGAAAGATTTGAAGATGTTGATTCAGGTCCTGATTGACCAAAGAATCAAGATGATGTCAATAGTAGCAACAATAAACTGGTGATTACAAAGAAGTGTCAAAATGCCTGATTCTAAACCTATGATTATGAGGAAGTGACTGTCCTGACTCTAGACCTGATTGTCAAAAGGAATTGAAAGGATGTCAAATGTGAACCCTTCAGTTACGAAGAATCAAGGAAATAACACTAATGAATCGATGGTTATGAAGAGCTAATACAGTTTATAAGATTTAAGAGAACACCAGATTGATATGGATTTTGATGAATCTGATATGCCCCAAGCGATGAGGACTTTGATAAATCAGTAACTAGACATGGTTGTTGTCTTGATCACTGAAGGAAATTAAATTGATAGATTTGATTAATGATGTGTAATACCATGCCCCCTTCGGGATGAAAATTGAAATCTAGCAAGAAAGCCAGCGTGAGAAGCAAAGTAATCGATTGTAGAAGTGGTTATACACATCTGGAGACACGTTCTGCATCATTCAGAGGTCATGTTGACCAAGTTTGACTAGGTTTGACCATGAGTTGACCATGGTTAACCAAGTTGAAATTTTAAGAGTTTGATGTACGATAATCAGTTAAGTTGAGTACTGGATTTATGTGATGTTATGAAGGTCAATTATGCAAGCAACTGGTCATCCTGGGTCCAAAATTTTTAAATCATGATTTTGACAAGATAAATGATCTTAGATTTTTATTTTGATCCCAAAAATGGATTTAGAACGTCAAAATTAGCCAGGGGTGCAATTTTTACGCAAAACGGAGAACTTTGAAAAATTAGGTCAAAACCTATATAAGGCCCAAAAGGGTCATTTTCAAATCATTTTTACCTTTTGACTTTTATAAACTTAAGGAGCCCTCTAAGTGAAAATGAAGGTTCCTGTGTCCTCCCATCGATTCAAGAAAAGTCGGCGATATTAGAGACCTTGATGGTATGGTAATCTAGTAAGTGGACCTTTGTGCCTCTCTTTGAATTCAATTTGATAGCTTTTTCATGCTTTCTAGGATTTTTTAGGACGAGTTTGAATTTTTGAAATTTTGCATCATAGAAATTTGTACAACCTTTTAGGACTCATACGATATTCCCAGTCCAAATATATTGTCACCCCCATTCTTGTTGTTTGTCGTATGAGGGACACCCATTTGTCGTATGACATTTCATCGGGTGCCTCAAAAGTCATGCGAGAGCCTATATAGTGTCGTATGACCATGAAGTGTCATATGGGTTGGTGTAGATTGTCGTACGACACTAGGCACCAGTCTGAATTTTTGTATGGAAAATAGAGAGCATTTTTTAGGGCTTTAGACCAAATTTTCAAAAATTTTGATTCCATAGCTTATTTCTATAGCCTTTAATGCACTTGTTGATATGCTCATTTTCTCATTTTTCGCACTCATAGCATAATTTTTTATCCAATTTATGATAGTTGCCTTATTTTTGTGATGTGTAGGTCATATACCCAGATGTCCATGTGTGTATTTCCCATCTGGTGACACATAGACTGTGCTTGGCCTTACTTGACCCGATGAGAGTGCACCATGCAGCATTTCATTTCGAGTACCTTATTCATTTGCCTGATATTTGGGTAAACCATAGACTAATCACTGCACTCGTTGAGCATTTCCATTTTGAGACCCGGACTTTCCACCTCCTGATAGGGGAGATCACTATGACACCTGAGGATGTCTATAGGATTCTCAGGATACCTTTTCATGGCCCTCACCCGGATTATATCAGTGTGGGTAACATAGGTTTAGTAGCATTTCATATATTGTTTGATGTGAAGGAGCATATCTCTCAGCAGATCTCTTGGGAGATGCTCATACAATGATATGGGTAGACCCATCGATTGGAGTGCATCATAGCAAGGATGATCGGAGGGATCATCATGTCTAACCGTCAGCAGAATGATCTCCTTATGGAGTGGGCTCTGATGATTCAACGCTTGATGGAGAGTCCCACAGAGCTAGGATGGGGTTAGTGTATGTTGGCTCACATGTTTTCAGAGATGCATGAGATCGTCTACCATGAGGCAAAGACATTTGCATCGGGAGCTCTTGTATTATAGATATGGGCATGGGAGCATATTCCCATATGCAGACCGATTTGTGGTGATGAGCGATAGCCTTAGGAGCCACTCATATATAGATATTTTGGATTTATCACATAGGTCTGAATGGGACACACTGAGTACTGGCATTGAGTGCTGGATGATATGACGGTTGTGACATGGAGATCATATCTTTGGATTGAGGCATGGACTACAGCTCGTGCCCAGTTTGAGTATTTTTGTTAGAGTCAGATACTGATAGGGTAGTCTACCACCATCCTCAAGAGATTACCTATCACTCACATCTAGAGACAGTTCAAACTCATCCAGGATGAGCCACAGGAGTTCACAGCCTATCCATGACTGGTGCAAGAGATTGGTCTGGGATGGTCAGCTAGGCTATCTTATGCAGTGTGCAGCCTTGAGTACAGCACAGTAGTCAGCAGAGATTGGGATTATCAGCCATAGGTGGTTGATGCAGGTGTTACTAATGCTTTCATAGCATATCTAGCAGAGCATCCGATGAGGCATTTCTTTGATCCCACGGAGCTTATTCCAACCATGGAGGATGTTGAGGATGTTATAGGTGCCCCTATGGGTAGAGGAAAGAGATGGTGGGAGGTCCAGATCCTAATAGTGCATCCTACACCACCCAAGATGAGAACAATGATGACCCCTCTGAGGCCAGTAGGACATATGAGACATCCTCCCCAACCACATACAGTTTCAGCAGGTAGACCGACAGTTTTGTAGCATCAGTACACTAGAGGTGAGGGTGGTACATTAGGCAGAGTTGGCAGTGTTGAGGAGGTGTTAGGTGTGCATCAGGATGCACCTATGGAGGAGGCATAGGATGCCCTAGATTTTGATTTAGGAGCAAAGGTTTGTTGCTGTAAGGCACAAATAGATACATGTGTAGATCAGCCCATGGAGGAGATAGAGGTAGCAGTAGAGGCAGATCCAGGATTAAGGTAGACCCCTCAGGATGTTATCAGGTAGATCTGATAGCAGCTTCATGATTAGAGGACACACAGCCTGACTTTAGAGATCTAGCTCCGGGAGCGTGAGTAGTGGTTGCGAGAGTGAGATGCTGAGGTCAGATGCTTATAGGCTAAGGTGATCCACCAGATGGGTCATGTAGCCTATTATGTATTAGCATATTTTTATCTTGTATTTCCTAGACAGAGGGTACCTCTTATTCATAATATATGCTAGCATTGGAGGGAGCTAGGGCCCCACGCATTGAGTTGCCGCCTGATGCACCTATCGGAGGAGGAGTTGCACCTGATGCCAAGGACCAGGCAAATAGTTGATCTATGATATTGTTCCTCATTTTTTGACATTTTTCTCATTTTGATCACATTTGATAGCTCATTGTAGCTCATTCTTTTGTATACTATGCCAATAGTGCACCCCTATACTATATTGAGATTATATATATGAGATTGAGTTTTAGTGGTTTTGACTTCATTGCACTTGTTATTTTGAGTTACGATGATTTATCATGTGATGCATATGTATGAAATGTTTTCCTTTCATTGTTGAATGTGATGAATATGTAATGTTTCTTTATTTTGAATGTATGAACATGCAATGCAATGATAGATAATAGAAATGTAATGTAATGTATGATTTATGTTTATGCTTTATGGATGCACATGTATGTATGCAGATGGATTTATGAGATGTCTATGATATGAGATGGAATGTAAATGCAGCGATACACATGATATTTTTGTAGGTACATGAAGAGTTCAAGTGCTTAGTCATTGTCAAAATAGATGTGTAACCCAGAACGATGACTGCTTGCTGATTCATTTGAGGGACCTTCAAGTGTCTTTCAGTCCTTGTGATGCATTTTGAGTGCAAATTTTGGAGGATATCAAACATAATGCTTTATTCAGATTATGAGAAAGATGCAACCATGCATAATGCAAATGTAAATGAAATGAAAGACCTAGGACTTAGTCACTGATCATGTGTCAGTTTTTATCATCACTGAATAGTTTTAGGTAACACCGAATAATCAATACAATGTTCACTAGTTAGGCAACCATGAACATATGAATAATGATTTTTATTTTGATATGTTAGATTTAGATATAAGTACCAAGGCACAAAAGCCAGGATGATCAAAATATCATGTCCATTTTGATTTAGCAATTTGTATAAGCATCAAAACATAAACATTGTGATGACTAGAATACACCTTGCATACAAGCACACCAAGCAGTTGTAGAAATCCTTCTGACTCCAATATGAATTACCCACAGTGACCCTTTATCATTCACATCCTTGGGTAGTATCCCATTTCATAGTAGGAGTAAGAAATCATTCAAAAAGGCAAAGTTTGATCCAACTTATCTGAATCATCTAGGTATCAATGGTCGAGGTACACATGGCCATCCAATCGTGATGGAGGCACTTATAGTGGACACTAATTCAATCCAAAATTTCCAAAGTTATTAGATTTATACTTACAAGTAGAAGACAAATAAAAGATTATGCCCCCAGTCATCACTCTCTAAATCCCATAAAGGACATCATCGAAGAGCTCAAGAGGACATAATATGCAAAAATATCAATGTGAATCAGTTAGCATACAAGAAGATTTGAGCATGTTTCAAGGTTTGTTGTCAGTTTTGTTGTTGTAGTTTGGTTGTGTTGTCATTAGATGCAAAATCCTTTTCTGGTAGGGAGACTGACTGACTAACTCAAATATAGCTTTGAAGGACCTTGACTGGATATGACTTCTCTAAAGTTACTGAGGACCATAGGATATGATATTGATTACCCCCAAATTGAAACTTTGATAGGACGTAGACGCTTTTGGCTTTTGGTGCACAGACCAACTTTATTAAAAATAGCATGCGAAAGCAAACCAGGAGATATGTACAAACTAAAGCAGTACTGAAAGCTGGGAAATACCAAGATTGCGCTGATAGATGGAGTGTTTTGATACAAGTGGCACTCGTTTGTCAAGTTTTCACCATCTTGGAAAAGATTCTATTTTTGCTACCAAGGCGCATGTTTACCAGGTTTTCACCAAGGCACTTTTTCTTTTTCTTTTTTGTATTTTTCCTTTTCAATTTTTTTGAATTTTAACATTTTTTATTTTTTTTAGGGAATCACCAAGGTGCCTATTGCTAGGTTTTCACTAGGATGATCATTTGTTTAGGACTTTTTTTTATTTTTATACTTTTTTCAGGACATTTTTGCAAATTAAATGCCTTAGGCATAGAATTTCATCAGATGGAGAATGTTAATTGGTTCTCAAAGCTGTTCTCCTTTAGTCATTGAGAGTTGATAGGATCCAAAGCCAAAAGTAGTAGTGATAAAAAAAGGGACCCAACCAGTTGGGTTTAAACTTCCCCTTGTGTTCTCTATGTGATTGCTTTTTAGTATTCTCTCTCAAGACTAGATTGCCAACCTGAAATTATGTGTCTGACTTTCTTGTTATAGCCTCTAGACATTCTTTTCTAATATACTTTGAGATAATCATACACAGCTTATCTGCGCTCATCTAGTAGTTCAAGTTCTTGTAGCCTAGACACTCTGTAATCATCATCAGTTATTAGATCGTGCATTCTGATTCTTAGTGATGGGATTTCAACCTCAATAGGTAGTACCGCTTTAGTCGCATATACTAAAGAAAAAGGAGTAGCCCAGGTGGGCATTCTGATACTTGTTCTATAGGCCCAAAGAGCTGGATTTATCATCAGATGCTAGTCTCTTCCTATCTTGTTGACTGTACAATGTAGGATTTTTAATAATTTTTTGTTGGATGCCTCAGCTTGTCCATTCCCTTGTGGATAGTAAATGGACAACCAATGTTGAGTAATCTTGAATTTAGAGCATAAGGAATCTAGGTCCTTGTTCTTGAATTGGCCTCCATTGCCTGTGATGATGGAGTGTGGTATACCATATCTGCAAATGATGTAATTTAGTATGAACATAGAGATTTGTTTGCCAATGGCCTGTGTTAAAGGAACTGATTTAACCCATTTCGTGAAGTAGGTTGTTGTTGTTGTTATGATATGGGTGTGACCATTAGAAGAATGATGGTAGATATCCCCTATGAGATCAAACACCCATTGTTGAAAAGGCCATTGTGTTGTAAAGGGAATAAAATCTCTCCCTGGTGCATGAATCAAGTTTCTATTAGCTTGACATTTCTGATAGTTTTTAGCATATTTGATGACCTCTTTTTCCATGTCTGGCCAATAGTACCCTACCCTAATGAGTTTTCGAGCAAGTTTCAAACCATTGGAATGTGATCCACAAATACCTTTGTGGACTTCCTCTAATGCGCATTGTGACTCTTCACATTCTAAACACCTAAGAAGTGTACCATTCAGACTCCGTGTGTATAAATCATTACCAATGATGACATACTATGATGCATTTTAGATAAGGTAACATTTTTCATGATGGTTAAAGGTATCGGGAATGATTTGGTCATGAAGGTAGGAGTATATGTGTTTGTAGAGGGAGGAATCATGACCAACAACATTGCAAATCATGCAAGTTTCTGGACAATCATAGGTAGGGAATGACAGTGCTTCCACCATGAACTCATAGCGTAGCTCATGTTCAGGCTACTCTAGTAAAGATGATAGCATTGCCATAGCGTCAGCAACCTTGTTCTCCATTCTAGGAATCTATTCAAATGTGATATATATGAAATATTTATTTAGATCATCTACCATGTGTTTGTATGGAACAAGTTTCTCATCCTTTGTTTGATACACATCATTGACTTGGTGTATGACCAGTTGTGAGTCTCCATGAATGTGTAGTTCTATTACTCTCCATTCGAGTGTTATTTTCATACCATTCAGTAAAGCTTCATATTCAGCTATGTTGTTGGTGCAAGGGAACTTGATTCTGAATGCCTTTGGAATGGAATAACCCTATGGTGCTATGAACAAAATGCTAGCTCCAGATCCATTTTGTGTGTAGGATCCATCAAAGAATAACTACCGCATTCTAGAAGATAGGTGCATGATAGAAGAAGTAGGAAATTCCATTTGCATTGGTTGGTCATTGAACATTAGTGCTTCAGCTAACTGATCTGTAATGACTTGTCCTTTGATAACTTTTATTTCAACATACTCTATGTCAAATTCACTCAGTAGCATGACCCATTTCTCTAGTCTACCTGTGAGGGCATCTTTGCTTAATAAGTACTTCAGTGGATCAATCTTTTCTATTAATTATGTAGTATGAGCTAACTTATAGTATCGTAGCTTCTATGATGCAAAGATGACAGCTATACACACTTTTTCTATCATGGAATATTTCTTTTCATAAGCTTCTAGAGTTCTGTTGATGTAGTAGATAGCTCTCTCCTTCTTATTTTCATCATGTTGTTCTAGTAATGCTCCTAGTGATGTATCTGTGGCAGAGACATATAATATAAATGGCTTCCCTTGAATAGGAGGCATCAAAATAGGAGGATTTGCCAAATATTATTTGATGTGATTGAAGTTCTTTTCACATTCCTTGTTCCATGAGAAAGTCACACCTTTATGTAATGTCTTCGTGAAAGGTTGTGATATATCTTCTAATTGAGAGATGAAACATTTGATTGATTGTACCCTTCCTTGTAAGGTCCTCATTACACTGATGTTTTTAGGAGGTTGCATCTCCATGATTTCTTTGACCTTTGCTGGATCCACTTCAATTCCTTTCTTTGAAACAATGTACCCTAGGATTTTTCCTGAAGTGACGCCAAAAGCACATTTCTTAGGATTTAGTCAAAGACTAAACTTTTCCATTATATCCACTATTATGCTTAGGTCAGCTAGATGTTCAAATCTAGTCATTGATTTAGATAAGGTGTCATCAACATAGTCCTCCATAGTTCGATGCATCATATCATGAAAGATAAACATCATAGCTCGTTGATATGTAGCACCAACATTCTTAAGACCAAATGGCATGACGTTCCAGCAGAAAGTACCCCATTCATAGGTGAAAGTTGTCTTCTCTTGATCTTCTGGAGCTATCTTGGTTTTATTGTATCCAGAGAAACCATCTATTAAAGAATACATTTTGAAGCCCGCAGTCATGTCCACTATTATATCAATATTTGGTAGTGGAAAATCATCCTTGGGGCATGCTTTGTTTACATCTTTTAAGTCTATGCATACTTTGATTGATTTTCTAGTTTTGAAACTAGAACTATGTTGGAGATCCATTCAACATAATCTGTAACTCGGATAAATCTAGCTTTTAGCAATTTCTCTAGTTCAGCTTTGACAAGGAGTGCCACATGAGGGTGCATTTTACGCAACTTTTGCTTGATCGGTTTGACTCCTGGAGTGATAGATAGATGGTGCATGATGAGATCAGGATCTTTTTAGGCATGTCTGAATATTTCCATGCAAAGTTGATTTTCTTCTTTGTTAAGAATTTTTTGAATGCTTGTTTTTCTTCATCTGACAGAGATTATGTTGCATGATTCAACTATGGTTCTTCTTGTTAGGAATAAGGTGTCTCAACCTTGGATAATTCCTATTCTTATTTTTTTTTTTGTAAAATGTATTTCTTGCAAATAATGTAATTAAGTGTGAGTGTACATGTCTAGTTGGCATGTTGATGTGTCGGCATCTTGAATTTTGTAAGGAGATCATGGCTGAAATGGTTATGACAGATTCCTATGACATGTAAGAGCTATGTCTAGAAGTTTCAATGATGGGTGAAGACATGTGGCAACAGATAAAGTTGAGTACTGTACACTCTTCCCTAATACGGTTATCTTTGGAAGTTGCCCTAAAAAGGGAAGCGCATGATATAAGCATTTTTTTAGGGTTGCGAAGAAAGTAGAAGGAAGTGTATTGTTGGAACATTTTTTATGCTGCCACAATTTGTCTTCAAGAGTTGGAAATCTTCTGAAAGAACTTGCATTTCAAGTGTATTGTAAACTACAATAGTTTTGATAAATACATTGTGCAGGTTTTGGAGTGCTGGGGTTTTTACCGAAAGGTTTCCCAAGGGTAAATCTTTGTGTCATTCTCTATTTTCTGTATGCATGGTATATGGCTGCAATATCATTGTTAAAGTAGTTAACAAATCTGAAATTGTAAGGATTTAAAAGAATTTGCAAAATACTTTCCTTTAGAGATTAGTGTAGGAAGCTATTTCCGCACCTGAGTTTCCTTACACTTCTGTTGTGCCCAAATTGATAGACTGGGTTGGTTCTACCAATACTAGAGATATGTCATGTAAGTGACTTGAAAGGACATCAAATATCTCATCCTTAGGCATCTTAGGGAGGTTTTCACCTTTAGATACTTCTTTTATTTTTACTATTTTAGGTTTTGAGACTGCCGCATAGTGGTTTTCACCCTCAGAACTCTTTTTATTTTTACTTTTGTTCTTTTGACTTAGATATTTGATATCTGATTTTTTCATGCTAATGCTAGGTTTGTTGATGGAAGTTGTCATGGGTTCTACTATGTGTAGGTAGCATGCGAGAGCATAGTCTGTTTGGAAGGTATGGATGTCTTGGCTTGGATCAATGGATGTTTGGTCAATAAGCTCAGGATGTTGGATAGTAAGCGTGGGAAAGGATTGAGTAAAGGTATTCATGCATATAGTGTTAGCATCATTAGCTCTGATTCAACTCTCAAATTCAAGGATGATATTACTACTCAGAATGTTTAGTTTGTTAAGCATCTCAACGTCATCATTGGATCCTGTGTTAGTGATAAGTGAATCAGAATCACGAGGTCTGACACTTCATTCTAGACTCATTTTAGATGTAGTTGTGTATCGGTGAATGACATCTATATTTTTTTTGTTATAAGCTCATCTTCTTTTAGAATAATTCCCCATTCACAGTCATTTGATTCTTCATCTGGATCTCGGGGAAAATCAAGAATATGTGTGAAATCAGGATGAATTCCCCAAGCAAGATTACCTTCAAAGTCTGAGAAGAATTCATATTCATGGGAATCTATGTCAGAATCACTGTTGTGTCCCAAATGTTTAGCTATTGTGATAGAGTTACCTTCTTCCTCTTGCTTGTTTTCAGGATCAGTTGGTTCTTGTGTGGAGACTGTCTCTTGCTTAGTAGTAGGTTCTTGTGTGTCTACCGCATTAATTCTTTTAGGTTCCTTTTCATTTTCCAAAAGTTCTAATATATGTAGAGGTATACGTTCATAAGGAAAAACATTAGTTGTGTCTAAATCATCACTTTCTAAGTGTCGGAGTTCTTCCTTTTGCTGAATATTTGTCTTCGATTCTATTTGTTCTAGGACATGTGTAGAGATCCCATTGAGATGGAAATATTTCTTGTGATAACCTAGACCGATAGTATCCTTGGTTGTTCTCCCATAGTGTTTAATGGGTATTATGATGCCTTTGCCTCTTGTTCCTAGAGGTCCTTTTCCTGTATATCCCATTTTAGACATTAGCTTGTGACCCGGTCCATATGATCTTGCAGGAATCTTAGGTGTTTTAGAGTCACATTTTTGGACTATCTATGATTGAGACTCATCTTTATATAACCAAGATAGTATAGCCTCTTCCTCATTTGATTCTTGTTTGGATACTTGCTCTGTGACAAAACTCCCGTTATATATGACCTGAGATGCCTTAACTGTCAGTTTTACCTTTTCTGAAGGTTGTCCATATGACTTAGGTGAAAGTGGGAGAGATGTGAGAGATAGGACTGGCTCCATTGTGTATTCTCCCATGCCAATATCTTTGGTCTTGACTCCTTTTGATAGGTCTTCCATTTTAGATGTATATGCTATGTCTATTTGTTTGGTGGAAGACTCTCTGTTATGTGGAACAAGTTTATCTACACTTTCTTTCAATGTGTTGCAAGAATTTGATGTGTCTGCAGGTATAGTGACCTCTACTCCATCATAGAGAAATTTGAGACATTGGTGGTATGTTGATGGAATAGCTTGCATTTTGTATATCCAGGGCCTTCCTAGAAGAATATTATAGGTCAATGGAAGATCTAGTACTTGACAGTTGATATCTCTGATGACAAGTCATGTCTTGATAGGTAGCACAATGACTCCTTTGGAATTTCTTTCTTGTTCGTCATATGCTTTTATGGTTATCTTCTTTTTAGGATCAATAGCATCTTCTAACAATCCCAGTTGTGTAGCTAATTTGTAGGAATAGATATTCAGACTAGCACCTCCATCTATCAACACACGTTTGACATGATAGTTTTGGATTAAGACTTCAATATGCAAGGGCTGGTTATGTGGGTGACTCAGTGAGTTGTCATCTCCTTCCAAAAAGGATATGTACTGGGGGGACGTCAAGTGACCCACCATTGTTTGAAATCTATCAAGATCAAGATCTTTAGGAACATTAGAGCCAATTAGAGCTTTGTCCAGAATTGCACGGTGAGCAAGAGATGCGAAGCAACTTGAATATAGAGATTTTGGCATTGGTATGTTGAAGTTGATGTATGATACTATATGATATCTCTTTGGACTCTTTAGAATTGGAAGATTTGGAAGTATTCCTTTGTTTAGATGTTGATGCAAGATTAAATGGTACCTTCAGGGCATTTGATGAACCTGAGTTTTGTCCTTGGAGAATTGCCTGAGTTTGAGATCGAGTAACTGCATTAGTTGTCTTGTTATCTCTATCCTTTTTGACAATAGTGATGACATTGTAGTGTTCAAATAAGCATGGTTCTACCATGTTGATGACATCATTATTACCAGAGTAATTGTAATTGAATTTAGCACCCATGTTTGGTTTAGAAGATGAATCTCCTTGATTATGTTTCGGAAAAGGTTTCATGAATGTTGTATGATCATTATTGGATTTATGGTTGTCAATCACAATTTCTCTAGTGTCAATTTTGTCTTAAATGGGATGTTTTAGATGCATGTAGTTATTGGTTTTATGACCCTTGTTTTGATGGAAATCACAGAAATCGGTCTCTTTCCACCACTTAGGTTTGACTTCGGGGTCATATGGTTTAATCTCAAGTAACATGATGATACTATTTTCCAAGATATTTTTCATGGTAGATTCCAAGGACTCACCCAGAGGAGTGAACTTGCACTTTGGTTTTGTAACCCAAGGTTTATAGTCAGTTGACTTTTTAGTGGGTTCAATTGCTTTCATCTCTGAAGCTTTTATGGCTTGGGTGATAATGGTGAGATTAAATGTTGGTGCTTTAAATGGAGCACTGATATGATCAACAACACCATCTATGACAATTTTTTTGTTCTTGTTCTAGGTTTTTCTCTTATCCTTGCTGGAACTAGATCCTAAATTGCACTTGTTTTCTTTATGAAGTGATATGTCTCCCCTTTGAACAAGCACATTTTTTATCTTTATGGCATTTTTTACAATTTTATCAAAGGATGTAGGATTTTTCATTTGTAGATGATAATTGATTTCTGGAATCAGATTATTAATAAAGATTTCTAGCTTTTCATTTTCCAGGATTGGTCGGGCATAGAGTGAAAACTTCTTCCTCTAGCATTTGAGGAAGGTCGGGAAGGGTTCTCCTCATTTTTGTTTCAGATTGCAGATGTCGATCATGGTGACCGGGTGTTGGATATTGTAGGAGTACTACTGATAGAACAATTTGATTAACTCCTCAAATTTTTTGATAGTAGCAAATATCTTAGAGAACCAATTGATGGCTTCTCCTCCCAAAGATCAGGGGAACAGATGCATTAAGAATGTAGGTTCATGCATGAATTCCATGGATAAGGTGCAGAACTCCTTGACATGATCTTGGGGATCTGAGTTTCCATCATATTTGTCATACTTTGGGAGTTCTACCCCTTTTAAGAATGGTGGCATATACAAGCTATGATCAAATGGAAAAGGACATAGAGCGTCCATGGAGAACTCCCTAGGTTCTTTCTCTTTTTCCAGCTAGTATAGCTTAAATTGCATTGCATGCATTTGTTTCATCATAGCAGTGATGGGTGTTTCTTCCTTGTGTGTGACACTATTATCAATGTTGAAGCTTGTAGGAAGTTTGGCCCCTTGTTGGGCCAATTCAAGGAAATATGCCTCTTTGTCTTCACGCAAGAAGTGTTTCATCATTTTCTTGAAGACATCATCATTCTGATATTGGACAATTTCAAAGGGTGTGGGTTCTTGGTCCCCACCATGTTTAGATTGGTGACCCTAGGAGCCTTGGAATTCTCCTCCTTGAGACATAGTGGCACTTTGATTGGGATCCAGTGTTGATACTGGAGTGGTTATGTAACTACCTTTCAAGCACAAATTTCCAAGGGTGTCTTCTTTCTATAGATTTGTATCGTAAGGCTGATGAAATGGCTGAGCCAAAATAGAAGATGATGGAGAGATCTTTGGTTCTTCTCTTGATTTTCTATGTGAGGAAGCTCTAGTTTCCATCATTAACCTTGGGTGAACAATTAGAATGAGATATGACAATGAAGAGATAGGTTGATTTAGGAAAGATCAGGTGATGCAACCTTGTCAAGATTGGTTTTTGAAAAGATAGATTGGACATAAATGAGGGATATTGTGTATAAGATGTATGGGTAGATGCCCAAAAGATGGTGAACATGAATTCACAATGCTTAGCCTTTTGAAGATGTTGAATGGGGATTTGTTTTGACAAGATCTTGACATAAGACAAGATGGGATTCAGACTGATCAATTGGATGGAAAATCAAGCTCGACTGGTCACTTTAGGAAAAATATGGTGAATTTGTTGTTGCTCTGCTCTGTTCCTGACACAGTGATGATTTTGACAGAATCTAGGGAGTACTTGTTGGTTTACTGAATTTCTAACAAATTTTGACTCTAGCAATTTTTGGGACAACTTTCGTATGATAGTATCCAGGCTCGTACAACTCAGAATGGGGTCTGACATGACAATTGCAGAAACTTGTACGACAAATGACTCCAATATTTCTTTTCTGCTAAGGATTTTTTACAAGACTCGTATGACATAGTACTGGTTCCCGTACGATAATATGGGGGTCCTGATATGAAAGTTGAAAATTGATGCAATTCTCATTTGATAATTGAAAACTTAGGATGAAAGTTCACACTGGAAAAGGATTTTCTTTCAGATTTTGCAAGTTTTTTTAGTTTTTTGGTGTTTTTGGTATCAAATTGTTTGCAAATTTTTTTGCCTAGGTTTTTGAAAATTTGTGTATTGGATTGTCTTAGGTTGTTTAACATAGCAGTAGGCTCACAATCATAGAAAATAGAGGGAACTGACTCAATGAATCAATCACACCTATCTTTCCCTAGCTAGGAGAAGAGATGTATTACTTTCTCATTGACTGAGGAACACACTCATGGAATCCTCAGAATATGCAGGTCCAACAACATGCAATGGATGTTGAAGCCCATATGAGCTAATTTCAAGCATCGAAGAGGGCTTGATATGAAGAGTTTCTTGGGGTGATTACTATTCACCTCACACAAGCACCACAAATCCTTCAGGGGTGGATCAGTGGAAAACTAGCTTTAGCTTTCAATCAAGGCATTCATTCACAACTATCTCCCATAGTCCTGCAAGCAGGATTGAGGCTATTAACCCTATGAGTACTATGATTAGTGTAGTCTCACAAGAAAGATTTAAGCAGCTCCACTCTACACAAAATCAAAGTGTGTTCATGGAATGAATCCAAGGAACAAGCGCAGCTATGTCTTCTAAAGCTTTAACCTCAAGGAAGCATCAAATTTTATAGTGGGGTGGAAGAGTCAGCGTAAGACTTGTCCCCACGTGGGTCATTCCTGGGAGCTTTTTACCTCTCCGGTAGGCCCTTTAAAGGATTAATTGAAAAGTGATGTTGGGGACCACAGGATCTAGGTTTTTGATTCTCTGAAAGAGAAGAGCATAATCCCCTAACCTTGTCCTTTCCCTATCCAAAACACATCAAGTAGATTAATCTAGAGATAGTATGCAAACTAGCACTAGGGAAGATACCTTTTGGGTTTTTGATTCTCCTAAGAAGGAGAAGAGCACAATCTCCTCAATATCTGCCTTAATGGCAATAAACGCACGTACCTAATTAGCTAATTTCCTATGAAAATGAAATGAAATTTAAGCAAACAGAATATTTTCTCAAAGAAGATTAGGCAACCTAAAAAACCACCTATCAGAAATTTTGTTGAATGAGCATCTTTGACCAGTGATTTTTGAAAATGGGGTTATTTGCAAAAGATGGGCTTAGAAGTCAAGACAAGAAGAAGCTAAAAGATCTATTTTTTTAATGCTCAATCTTCGTCTTTCATCCTGAACGAATATGTTAGGCTGTAAAATTGATCAAACACCAGCAAGTAGCAATTATCAGGGTCAACTGTTAGTCAAATTTTGAAATTCAAATCTCAAAAAACTACCCTAAAAATCTGATACAAGTGGAGTCAAGACTCATATGATAATATAATAGTTCTCATACAAAAAATATGGATACGATACGACAATGAGTTCCTACACACACACGACAATTCAAAAACTCATATGACAATATGTATCAACACACATGATAATGCAGAATGTCATATGTCGTACAATAGATAGAATGTTCTGATACAAATTTTTGCAAATGTCGTACGAAATTATACAAAAGAAAAATTAAAAATCAAAGCTTGAATTGAAATTGTCAGAAAAATGATGGAAATCCATTGTCAAGCCCCACGGTGGGTGCTAGAAATGTGCATGTGAAATTGTACCTATCTGTAGAACACAACACTTCAGTAAAACATTATAGGTTAACAAGTTAGAAAATCTACAAAAAAATAAATATCGTTAACTAGGTGATTTAATGCTTCTAGTAGATGTGAGTATGGTATTCTCATAAATAACTGAGATTAGTGACAATGCAACACCTAAATGAAGGATTTGATGATGAAAAGCTAATGAAAAATGAATGTAGATTAAGCTATGTTTTTTATATTTTCTATGCAATATGGATGAAAAAACTGTATGAATTGATGTAAAAACTAGATAAAGATGGATTGCAATCTATTCTAACAATGCTATGAATGCTATGAAAATGATTGAAATAATGATAACAAGAATCTTAAAATTGCACAATCTCACAATTTCGCCAGATTGCATGAGCAAGATTTTCCAAATTCGCAGTCGTTTGTAAAGGACTGAGCCTCGTTTATATAGAAATCTAGGATTTTCGAGAACTCGTGGAAAGCCAAAAATCTCTCCCTAATCAACTCAGATTGATTGTTGAGTTATCAGAAAATTAGAAAGAGTTAACTCACAAAATCATGCAAAATCAACATTTTAACTCACAATCACATGTTGAGTCCAAAAAAGTTGACAAATTGAATTGATTAGTTAATTTAAAGTTTAACTTCTTTTCTGATTGTGCATGGATAATTATGAATTTATTTAATATTCCAAGTATTTTGTTCTCAACTTAACTGATTTTTGAATAAAAATAATTGATTTATGGATTAATCAAACTTTATCCCAAAGCTATATTATTAAATTTGACAACTTGATTGAATCAATTAAATAAACATTCAATCAATTATCTCTACAAATTTGATTTATTGTCAAATAAATAATATTAATTAGGAATAAATATCAATTAAATCCAATTAAATTAATTAAGTGGCAGAATTAAGTTTAATTAATCAAATATTGAATATCAAATATTCAACATATTCAATTAATTGCACCTAGGATAAATAAAACAACATTTATTGCCAAATAATATTTAATTAGAAGTAATTAGGATAAATTAGGAATATTTAGGAATATTCTCTAATGCAGAATTAAGATAAGATCAATTAGGGTTTTGATAATTCGATGTGCAGATGTACCTTAGGTTAGGACTTTTATGTCAATATTTTGATCGATTTGTTGATGTAAAAGGTCAATGGTTCTAAAGCCCATTTTTGGGGTATTACAATAGTTTTTTTTATAGCTTTAAATATCATATTTTTTAGCAGTGCAAGTATAGATCAACCTTGAACTGTACCCAAGTGCAACCTATACCTCCAAATTTTTCTACTCCTGGAGCTCCCAAACTTTTTATAGCTTCAACATATTTTAGCTTGCATGTTTTGGATCCAGTGCAGTTTCAATTTTTGTTACAGTCTGCTAGCTCATTTTTAGATCTTAACTTGTAACTTCTACTAGCCCTCAAGGTGAGTCCAATTTCATTTTTGTCACTTTATAGTACTTACTTTGAGATATCAGATATAGGACTTTTCATATACTTGATTATTATATGTGCTTCTACTTTATTTGCTTTGCATTTAATCAAACAAGTAGCTTTACGCATTAATCAATCAACTAGCTTTAGGCATTAATCAATCAATTGATTACAATAAAGGGAAAGTACAACTTAATAGAAAGAGATCCTTTGGATATACACCTTTAAAAGGACTTGAGTTTTGCATGAGCATCCCTACATCCTATGGGGTTGTGCTAATCTAATTTGGGTTCTCTTGAAGGTTTATATTTGTGGATCCCTCTTTCTCTTTACTTAATGTGCGTAAAAGACTTGGGAATTTACATCACAACGTTTAACCCCTTTCTTTTATGTTAAAGATCATAGCATAATCAAGTAATTGGAGTTTGGATTGTTTGTAGAGGATATGCAAAGGATTAGAAATCTTGGCCTAGATATTTGGGGATAATTTCCCTGGTGTGATGATAAAGATTTTATTTTGTTTTTTGTTGAGTCAGTTTCAAGGTGAAACCCTAGTGTTGTAAAAACCCTATATGGTGTCAAAGGATGTAATTGAAGCTATTACAAAAATTATGTAGCATTAGTGATTTGCCTAGAAATAAGACAATAAGCTACAAGGAGGTAGAAGAACTAACCAAAATCTTTCTATTAATACCCCTGGAAGATCCATTAGTGAGGCATGTCATTGAATTCCCACCCCTTTACTACCACTTATGTTTATGATTCCAATCCATTTAGACCACTTTTTATGAATATTAGATCTTCAGTTACATTTAATGATTCAGTTATATGATACTTTAATCATTTGATTTATATCATGTTAGTTAGATGATGAGGGTTATTTACATTTGATGATGTTACTTATGTTATGGTTTTTACTTTATAGTACTTACTTTGAGATATCAGATATAGGACTTTCATATACTTGATTATTATATGTGCTTCTACTTTATTTGCATTGCATTTAATCAAACAAGTAGCTTTACGCATTAATCAATCAACTAGCTTTAGGCATTAATTCAATCAATTGATTACAATAAAGGTAAAGTACAACTTAATAAGAAAGAGATCCTTTGGATATACACCTTTAAAAGGACTTGAGTTTTTGCATTAGCATCCCTACATCCTATTGGGTTGTGCTAATCTAATTTGGGTTCTCTTGAAGGTTATATTTGTGGATCCCTCTTTCTCTTTACTTAATGTGCGTAAAAGACTTGGGAATTTACATCACAACGTTTAACCCCTTTCTTTTATGTTAAAGATCATAGCATAATCAAGTAATTAGAGTTTGGATTGTTTGTAGAGGATATGCAAAGGATAGAATCTTGGCCTAGATATTTGGGATAATTTCCCTGGTGTGATGATAAAGATTTTATTTTGTTTTTGTTGAGTCAGTTTCAAGGTGAAACCCTAGTGTTGTAAAAACCCTATATGGTTTCAAAGGATGTAATTGAAGCTATTACAAAATTATGTAGCATTAGTGATTTGCCTATAAATAAGGACAATAAGCTACAAGGAGGTAGAAGAACTAACCAAAATCAACCGTGATCAATGTGCACTTCTTATTAATACCCTGGAAGATCCATTAGTGAGGCATGTCATGTAATTCCCACCCCTTTACTACCACTTATGTTTATGATTCCAATCCATTTAGACCACTTTTTATGAATATTAGATCTTCAGTTACATTTAATGATTTAGTTATATGATACTTTAATCATTTGATTTATATCATGTTAGTTAGATGATGAGGGTTATTTACATTTGATGATGTTACTTATGTTATGGTTTTTACTTTATAGTACTTACTTTGAGATATTAGATATAGGACTTTCATATACTTGATTATTATATGTGCTTCTACTTTATTTGCATTGCATTTAATCAAACAAGTAGCTTTACGCATTAATCAATCAACTAGCTTTAGGCATTAATCAATCAATTGATTACAATAAAGGGAAAGTAAAACTTAATAAGAAAGAGATCCTTTGGATATACACCTTTAAAAGGACTTGAGTTTGCATTAGCATCCCTACATCCTATTGGGGTTGTGCTAATCTAATTGGGTTCTCTTGAAGGTTATATTTGTGGATCCCTCTTTCTCTTTACTTAATGTGCGTAAAAGACTTGGGAATTTACATCACAATGTTTAACCCCTTTCTTTTATGTTAAAGATCATAGCATAATCAAGTAATTGGAGTTTGGATTGTTTGTAGAGGATATGCAAAGGATTAGAAATCTTGGCCTAGATATTTGGGGATAATTTCCCTGGTGTGATGATAAAGATTTTATTTTGTTTTTGTTAAGTCAGTTTCAAGGTGAAACCCTAGTGTTGTAAAAACCCTATATGGTGTCAAAGGATTGTAATTGAAGCTATTACAAAATTATGTAGCGTCAATGAGTTGCCTGGAAAGAAGACAATAAGCTACAAGGAGGTAGAAGAACTAACCAAAATCAACCGTGATCAGCGTGCACTTCTTATTAATACCCTGGAAGATCCATTAGTGAGGCATGTTATGTAATTCCCACCCCTTTACTACCACTTATGTTTATGATTCCAACCCATTTAGACCACTTTTTATGAATATTAGATCTTCAGTTACATTTAATGATTCAATTCTATGATACTTTAATCGTTTGATTTATATCATGTTGTTAGATGATGAGGGTTATTTACATTTGATGATGTTACTTATGTTATGATTTTTTACTAACCCCATACTTGCATGTGTATGGTTGGTATGTATGTTTTATTTT
>BSBK01002290.1:3157500-3310255 GCA_027943335.1 Chamaecyparis obtusa | reverse complement strand
ATATAGTAGCAGTCGTAGTGCAATATGGAAGACATTTTCTGATTTTTTATTTTGTTAAGGTTAGTGCTAAATTATTAATTTAATTTTTATTTTAAGCATTGTTAATTATTTTTAAATAGATGGCGTAACTTGAAGAGATTTTATGATTTTTAAATTTGTTAAGGTTAGTGTTAAATTATTAAGTTAATTTTTTATTTTTATTTTAGGCATTGTTAATTATTTTTACATAGATAGCGTAACTTGAAGACATTTTATGATTTTTAATTTTGTTAAGGTTAGTGTTACAGTTATGGTTACATTTAGGATTAGCATAACACTTATGTTTACCATTTTACCTAGGGTTATGGTTACATTTAGGGTTATGGTTAGGGTTTAATGTTAGAATATCATTATTATCACATTTAACCTTAGCATTTAACCTAGGGTCGATGGTAGGGCATGGTAACAATTAATTTGAATGGTTTAAAGTTAGGAGTAGTATAATGTTAACGACAACAAATTAGAGTTAGGGTTAGGCTTATGATTAGGGGGAGGAGTTAGTGTTAGGGGTAGGATGAGATTAAGGTCATGGTTAAGGATAGGATGTTATGTTTATAGTTAGGATTAGTATCATATTTAGGGTTAGTATAATAGTTATGTTAACCATTTTACCTATGGTAAATGGCAAGGTTATGGTTACGATTAGGGTTAGGGTTTAACCTTAGGAGTACTATTATGTGAACGTGGTTCAGAGCCCCTAAAGAGCCAAAGGAACACACTTGGGTCATATGAGTGATCCAAAGGGATACAAAGCATAAGTAGGCCTATAAGGCCATTTCATAATGTATTTGGGCTAATAATACCATTTGGGACTCATTTGAGTCATTTTGCATCAATGTAATTAAAGTTTCCAATATAGGCAAATAATAAGGGCTAATATGAGTGTTTAAGGGTAGACTAAGGGATTTAGTTTATGTTTTGAGTTTACAAGGTCAATGAAAGACCATGTGATGTAAGGGAGCAATTTAAAAATGAAAAAACCATGCAAGTTGTCACATTGACAACATTGTTGTCAATGTTGACAACATAAGGATTACAAGACAAGATCGACCAAATATGGTTGTAGGGTAGTTAGGCAAGTTGGTAGTCCATTTGATAGGTTGGTATAAGTCTATAAATGATGTAAAATCATGATAATGGAAAGAGAATTGGATGTATGAAGTCTAAGTTATATAAAGTGTTAAGTTTCTTGCACAATTTCTTGTTTTGGACAGTTATTCACAGTCTGGTATTTGTGTTTTTCCATGGTATAGTTGACACACTTGGAAGGAACTTTGTTGTAGATGTTAAAACATTGAAACACTATTGTTTTGGTTTTGTGGTGTATGTTTTCATTTAGAATAGATAAAGATATCAGAGTTTGAAGGATAACTATCATAAACCCTTGTCTAGGGTATCTAGGGTGTTTACAATGTGATATCTTTTAAATTTACGTAGATTTGGCCCCCATGTTTGGCACAGAGATGTGGAATAGTGTATACTACTTGTCCCTAAGGTGACAGGAAGAAATGAAAGATGTGGCATGTGCTTGGACATAGTGAAAGGTGACTGTAACTATCTCTGAGAAAATAATACAGAGGTAGAGTTAGATTAAGGTCTTGTCCATAAAGTAAGTTGGGAAGTATGTGTTGTGTGCATTGTGAGAAGAGTATTGAAAAGTGAGGGAAGTTCGCAAGCACCTTGGTAGAGGTTGTGGGTCTAGGGAATACTAGCTAGTTATTATATTGCATAAGTATATGTGATTGTCTTAAGTGTGGTAGTGGGATCTTTGAATCAGATCCTAAAGTAAAATAACTAATATAATTCAAGGTATTAATGTTGGATATTATTGATACATTTAATATGTTTAATCACTACACAAAATCATTATCTTGTTGGGTACTAATGTTGTTGTCATTCATGTTTTGTCACTGATGTCAACATATGTTTCTATGAAGAGAACAGACTGATCATTACAGTGTACAGATACTGTACGGTTGATTCAGAATGAGCAAACATAGGTTTGTGTATAGGGAGATGTTGTGATCTTATATCTAAGATCACATGTATTAATATTTCATATTGGTTGAGTAACAGAAGATTTGGTGAAGATTGGTCTCTGGACTATGATAGTGGAATTTGACAGAGTTAGTCTTTGTGTTTTGAGTGTATCTTACAAACGATGTGGATTCACTATATGTGAGCTTAAGGGATGACAAATAATGTATTGATGAATGTTCTTTGATCTTAGCAAGTCGTGGGAAGGATGATGACATCATTTGTGGTGTGTGTTCTAGAGGAGACCTATTTGGGTCCAACTTCATAGTTGTAGCATGTATTATGGAGAGCAAGCATGGATTGCAGATGTTGGACCTTAATTGTTGAAATATAATTATTGTATACTTGTTATAGATACCGTGTGTATCTTAGCAAGGGGTTATGTAATTATTTGTATATGAGGAAAGACTAATTGGTCAACTTGAATCATTTTATTATAATAGGGTATATACGTAAGATCTTTTCTTTTGAAAAGATAGGTAGAGTGTAAGAATTGAAAAAATATTGTGGAAGTTGTGAGCTTGTATCTATTGGATGTAGAGAAGAGGATAGTTTATACTTCATTGGAACTGGTCAAGAAAAGATAGTTGTTATTATAAAATTCACAAGGATTGTGCATTTCCTTCATATACACTTGTGTGCGAACAATGAGTTTTGGAGGTGGGCATAACCTTCTTTGGGCAGTGAGCCTTCATTTTCTTTGACTCCTAACAGGGTATGTCCTTTAATAGGGATTGTGTATTGTAATGTTTTAACAAGCTCTTAACAGGGCTAGATCTTTTAACAAGGATACTATACTCCCATTACATCATTTATGGGTGTTAATCCCCACTAGGGTTTTACCTTTAACAGGGTTTCCTCAACAAAAAAATATTGTGTTATTATGTTGGCATTTACTGCATGTTATCATTTGATTTGGTGTTGTTGTTATTTAAAGATAAAATTCAATAATATATCTCACAACTGATTCACCCCCCCCCGCCTCTTAGTTGTGTTGGTGGACTATTATTCCTAACAATTGGTATCAGAGCTACTGGTCCTTAGAGAGAAATATTAACAGCTTGAGGTGATCTTGGAGATGGCATTCTAAAGAAAAGATAGTCCAAAATTTGATCCTGAAAACTTTGACAGTTGGAAGGACAAGATGAGAACATATTTGCTATGTTTGGGTATCGATTACTGGATGATCATGAAGAATGAGGTAACCATGCAAGATGAGGATGAATTAGATAAATCTAATGACAAAGAAAAACAAACATTTTCATATAACATGGTCGCGAGGGAAGCACTAATCATCACACTCTCTGAAGGAGAATTTACCGAAGTGAAAGATCTAGATTCAACACACAAAATTTGGGGAATATTAGTAGCATTATATGAGGGAGACAAGTTTTCTAAGAAAGCAAAGTTACAAAATTGGAAAACAAGGATGGATAAGTTGAAAATGAAAGATAATGAAAATATTATGGCTTATGTACATAGAGTTATTGAGGTTGTGATTGGAATCAAAAATTTTGGAGGCACTTATGAAGAAGAAGAAGTCATTGCAAATATTCCTAGATCATTGACACCTGTTTACAAGACCAAAGTCCAGGCTATAGAGGAGATTATACCTTTGACTACAAACTTTAGCATAGAGATGTTGATTGCAAAGCTAACTACCTTTGAAGCTATAGAGATGGGAGATTCTTTACCTAGAATTGAAACAACATTCAAGGCATCTACACAAAAAATGACATTATCTGGAATTGTGAGCACCAGCAGTGATAATGTGAAAGAAGATCTTGGTGAGTATGCTGATGAATGGGAACAGATACAAGAAGAAGAAAGAAAGCTAGATGAAATTGTTGCCATGATCGCTAGAAGAGAAAAGAGAGGTAAGGGTAAGTTTGAAGGAAAGTTACCATTGAAATGTTTTTCATGCAATAAGATAGGTCACTTTTCATCTAGATGTCCTACAAGAATTCCTAAGCATAAACCTAAGTTTTTCAAACCTAAGTATTCAAAAGAAAGGGAATGTTATTATGATAGTGAAGGTGTTTATGATAATGATTTTGATGATGAGGAGATTGGATTTATTGCTATCAAAGATGAAAAACCATTAAATGAGGAAAGAGCCTTAGTGTCACATGTTGATAAGAAATTTGAATGGGTTATATACAATGGTTTCTCACATCATATCACTGGAGATAAAAATAAGTTTGTTAAACTAAATAAGTATGATGGTGGTGTTGTGAGATTTGGAGATAATGTTCCTAAGCTTATCATTGGAGTGGGATCTATTTCTTTGGATGGAAATACTAATATTAACAATGTACTACTTTTTGATGGACTTGTTAACTCTAGAATTTGCACCCTAAATCCAAGCACCAAATCACTTAGAAATTCTAGAGAACATGGGAAGAATCACGAGTTTGTGGCTAAACTATGCAGGTGATTGAACCTCCGGATTCTAGGCCGGTTCCTATCAAATATGGAATATCACCTCCTGATTGAAAACTTGATGGGGAAAAGAGAAAAAGATTAAAACTAAATGGGAAATTGGGTGATACACCAAAACTTGGCACAAATCTATCATGATCTTCAAACCAGCATTCCTAATTACAAAATCACTCTGCTGCATTTATCATTCTCTACTCAACATAAAGGTTGACTAGAATTTATTGCTAGGGTTTAAACCACAAATAATAAAAATTGACAACAAACTTACATATTCTGCAAAAGGCCTAATTTTTAATTAGATAGGGAAGGAATTAGAAACAACTCACTTTACCTGAATACATAAAATACAACACTTTATGCAGAAAAGAAGAATAGGACTGGACTTGATACTCCGAGATGATGAAATCAGAAAAGCCTGCTTTATTTCCTTCGAAAAACCTATAAAAATGGTTACAAAATAACAGAAAAAGGGTGAAGGAACAAAGTGCTCACTTAACACCTCTATTTTCCAAAACTTTGAACTCTTAACAATGAATATTGAGCTCGAATAAATAGCCTCCAAGGCTTATTCTGAAAATGAGAGTCTGCCCTGAAAAGTGCCTCTAAAATAGATAGATCTCCTCAAAATTAGGCCCAACTAATGCTTACATGTAGCTTCTAACAAGCCCTCAAAAATTTTAACTCAATACCTAAATTTAAGGCATAATTGATGCCAAAAATTAAGCCTTAAAGACTAATTTCGAAAATGAAACTAGCTCTAAACTATTGGTTTCTAATAATAAGGAAAAAAAATCCTTTTACAATGTTTGAAGATAATTATTTAAAATTGAATAACCTAACTATTACAAATTCTTAACTTAGAAATAAATCTCTAAGTGCAAGAACATGCAAAGTAAAGAAGATCATTGTGACCCTTCGAAAGCAACCCAAAACTCAAGTAAACATTCTCCAACGCATATGCAAGCTAGCATTGAGAAAATCGAGGCACTGACTGGCTGTCTACGAACATTGCTACTAGACTTTGAACTCCAAATTATACTAAATCTATTTTTATTCTCGGTCTCAGCATTCATTTTTCCACATTGTATTTGAAAATTTGGGGAAAGCTTTAGGGTTAAACCCTAGTTCATGGCCGCCATGTGCATATTCCATTTTATCTGTCTGTGTTTCACCGAGCGCGGGTTGTCAATTTGAAGCTCGCCATTATTGTTTGAACATGAGTTGTTCGTTATTTTGAATGCATATTCCATTTTCTTTCTCTGTCATGTATCTCAATTTGCACCATGAGAGTCTTTGGCACATGAACTCGGCTTTACTTGTACTAAGATTTTTCTACTTTAAACATAGGCTCTTGGTAATAACAGTGCATGTGACTGATATTTTGTTGATCTTGAGCCCAACCGGCTATTTTGTATAATGACCCACGAGCTTTATCTACCCTGCAAGATTACACTCTTCTGGCACGTGACTAATATTTTGTATTATGATGTACATGTGCTTGGACTCGACTTAAAACAAACTCAACTTGTCATTTGAACATGATGGCAGTGATTTCTCTGCATGCTTTATGAGCTTGACATGGTTATCTGGGTGATGAACTCGAGATTCTCCTTTGCTTCTGTCCTAACTGCACCTGACTTGGACTCCACTGCCACTTAATGGTGCTATTGTCGTACTTTGAACATAGATAGCTCAATTGTATTAACTAGAGATAAGTATAACTTTTCCTCTATCTTTGCCTGCGTAAACTCTAGATTTATGCTTGTTTAGCTTGAACATTCATCTAAAAGATGTAGTCGATTCTATTCTCCATGTTGCATTACTTTTAGGGCTTTTACCTTTCATTTGAGCATGGGCTATGAAACATGAGCTGGGCTTTGTTTGACTGGTGATCTCATTTTATTGTGCCAACTGGAACTCACAGTTTTATCTACTTCTTCATTTCTTTGTGTTAAATTTGAGCACTCTTATATTTTTGCCGGCAGTTGTCCAACAACAAAAATGCCTAGGCTGTCACAGAGCACCTCTGCCTCTTGCATTGAATGTGCTATCAAAATGATTGCTTGGTCTCGCTTTGCCTACTTCACAACATTTCATAGTTTTCTCTTTGAAGCTGGGTCCAACCCTGTATTGAGCTCGGTTTTTATTGTAATCTCTAGCTTGTGATAGCTCTAAACAGTAAATTACTTTGCAAAAAAAAACTTAGAGCTTTGCCCTTTATGGCTGAACAAATAAAACAGAGAGTTGTCCTTGTATATACCATTACTTGCTGAAGATACATGTTTCTTTTATGAACATATGTGAAATAGTATTGCTATTTATCTCTCATTCCTGCACAAAACACTAATTTTAACCTTGGAATATGGCACCATCCTTTGATCTTTTGCTCTGGCACACACACTTTCATTTTGTCATAAATACTATATTTATCACTAGCATTTCCTATTGATTTCTCTTTGAATATGCACTGAATATGAGAAATAACAACACTATTTGATTTTCAATCCTGGTGCACACTGCATTTGTTATCTAAAAATATATAACATCATTCTAATTTACTATTTATTCTCTTCTGTTATCTTCCCATTATATTGATGTTACTGATAACTGTGCAATTCTGGAAGTTTAATTGATGTATGATGCTTTTAGGTTTTCATGTATTTTGTTAGATCCAATTTGGATCTAACGTCTTTTCCTCCATGACGTGGGATACAAGACATAAAGAAGACCTAAGATGCAGAACAAAGAGACACAAGGTCCAAGACATGAAGACTCACAAAGTGTGGACAATCAGCTCCAAAATGCAGAAGACCTCTTATAGGCAATGCATGGACCCCTATACCTCATCATGCATCAGTCAAACTTTCTTTTCTGCATATGTTCTCTAAGTTTCAGTATGCAAGATGTAAACCTTATGGAAGGAACACTTGTTGACTACATTGAGTTTGAATGCACAATGTAATGATCACTATGAATTTGCAATTTTGAGCATGATCAATACTTAGAGTACATAATCTGATAATATGAATGCATTTGAAATGTATTTCATCTTCATAAGCTGAATAGTAATTTTGAAGAGGTGTACCTTTATGCACTCTTTTGATGTTTATAGTTGTCATTCTAAATTGTATGCCTTATTTTCTGTATCTGAGCAATTCCACAACTTAGGACAATAACTATTCAATCCATAATTCAAAGGAAAAGTAATATCAACTTACCAATTTAGTGTGCAAACTAAATTGGTAACATTTTTGGCAACCTCTCAAGGATGTTTGCCTGCTGAACAAAATAGACCAGCTGCCTTTTGCAATCCATTGGGCACAAAGTTTTGAACTTTGATAAAAACTAAACCTTTCAAACCTTGGAAAATTGGAAACTCTGAAAAAACTAAAACACACCACTCAACTGTAAAACTGAAACTGAAAGACCTCATGCTAACTGTTTGAAAGTTTGTACCTGTCTGTCTTCAACATCATCATATTGGTGCTATACCAGTTCTATGAGTGACTTTACCTCATTCTGAGGTGTATATCTGTATGATGATGCTGATGGGATACAGTTATAGATATGCAAACAACTAGTATGAAGTAGAAAACAAATTTGAGCCTATTTTTTGAATTGAGCACTTTCTCTTGGAAAACTTGTCTTCTCTTTTGAAGTTTGCAAGCTGTTAGGAAAGGTCATGGATGACCTATTTTGGAGTGTGGCCATTATGCCTAATTCAAAACCTTGGAATGTCCAATGTTTCACATTAGGATTAATGTATACATTTCTGAACAGTTCTACCATGAAGTTGTCTAACTTGCAGCCTTCAGAAAACTACTAACTACTAACCGAAACAAACTATTGACTGAAACTGAAATGTGCCCAACACTTGGAGAAAGGAAGCTAAAATTGAAAACTTCTAACCTACCCTAAGCTAACCAATCATCCAAGCCTTAGATACATCCATTAACAGATTGATTGAAATAGCTTCCTTTTCTCACCAATAACGGATGAGATGCATGCATACATGCAATTGAAAAGATATGCAATATAACTTGAAGAACCTGAAACTCTTGAAGCATATCTTGAAAGTGAAAGACCAGATCACAAACCTCTTTTATTTGATCAATATCAATGCTGATTTTAGATGAATAAATATGCCAAATCTACTCATCAATGACTAAGAACTTAGGCACAAGCTCCATTTTGGAAAGATGCCTGATTGGGCAACCTTTAAAAAATGTAAACTTGGGGCTCTCCTTGCTGGTTTCTTTACTTTCCTCTGAGTCTTCATGACTATCATTCACTATTGACAGCCATGTCAATTTGTCCTCTATGGTCAAAGGATCATCATCTTCTGTTAAGTCAGCTAGGAGCTCATCAAAACTATTGATCCATTGGGAATCAGGAGCACTTGGTTCCAGCCTACATTCCTGCACAAAATCTTTAGAAGGAATGTCCTCCAAAATAGAGCATCCTTGAATAGGAACCAATTCTAACCCCTTAACAACAAGCTTATCACAGAAGTCCGCAATAATGTTGTCAAAACATGCTTCTAAGCTTTGATCAGCCTCTTTACCATGAATATTTTATTGTGCTGATGGGACTGGAATCTTTTCTTCCTTCTCTTGATCAACAAAAGAAGGTAACTTAGCAAAGAGAAGTACAACCATCTCTTGCTGGTCCAAATAGTCTCCTTGATCTGGAGATGATTCATATGGAACCACCTTGACAATTTCATGATCAGCTATATCTGATTTACCTTCATGCTCTTGTATGAGGATAGGTTTCAATTCTTCATAAGGTTGCAGTTGTTCTACAATAGATGTTTGTGCTAGAAGGATATCACTAAAACTTGGGAATGAAGGCTTAACTGGCTCTTTATTCATAGGTTCTCTGAACATAGGAGTTCTCCAACTTGGAACTTTACATTCAATAGACTTAGGAGACTCACCTTGCCCAAAATGCATGAAGCTTGGAATTTTATGCTCAGGAGCCTTTTGTTCAGCCATTTGTAATCTCATCTCTATTTCCTTAACAACAATTTGACGATCAAGCTCTTCTTCCCATTGTTTCACTTGTTGCTCATGTAATTAATCCTCATTTCCTTGCTCTTGATTTGGTTGAACAAGCCTGCTAGGTTCATAAAATTTTTTCATTTTAACACAATCCCAGCTTTGAGGCTAGTTGGAAATATCTGCATGCTGATCAGGCATAAAATAGTCTCCTTGGAATTGCTTACAACTCTACATTTGCTTCTTTTGAGTGCATGCCCATGATCCTTCTTGTTGGAGAGCCTGTTCATAAGCATGTACAAGGGCATATTGACTCAAGGCATACTGAATATATTGATAGCCTCCCAAGGTATGGTATCTTGGACTGAAAATAGGCTTAGAATGACTCTCATATGGCTAATAATTAGCCCATTGAGCACTATTCTCATGATAGGATGGTGAGTATTCTTACTACCCACAATAATATGACATTTCTATTCATGTAATAAGATGAAAATCTGAATATAAAAGATGATCTGAAAAATACCAGCACTTGACCTTTTGAAACTAGCAGATCCTTGGTACAGAGTCGCCAGGTATGTGTTTGAATCCTGCCTCCAAAGGCTGTAATACTGTTGTCCACACCAAAACAACAATGATATGAAGCTCAACCAAAATGTGAAACAGTTGGGTCCCACCGGGCGTGCCAAAAACTGTTGACTCCAGAATTTGTACCCTAAATCCAAGTGCCAAAACACTTAGAAATTCTGGAGAACATGGGAACAATCACGAGTTTGTGGGTAAACTATGTAGGTGATTGAACCTCCAGATTCTAGGCCGGTTCCTATCAAATATGGAATATCACCTCTTGATTGAAAAATTGAAGGGGAAAAGAGAAAAAGATTAAAATTGAATGGGAAATTGGGTGATACACCAAAACTTGGCACATATCTATCAGGATCTTCAAACTGACATTCCTAATTACAAAATCACTGAGCTACATTTATCATTCTCTACTCAATAAAAAGGTTGGCTAGAATCTATTGCTAGGGTTTAAACCACAAACAATAAAAATTGACAACAAACTTACATATTCTGCAAAAGGCCTAATTTTTAATAAGATAGGGAAGGAATCAGAAACAACTCACTTTACTCGATTACATAAAATACAACACTTTATGCAGAAAAGAAGAATAGGACTAGACTTGATACTCAAAGATGATTAAATCAGAAAAGCCTGCTTTATTTCCTTCGAAAAACCTGTAAAAATGGTTACAAAATAATAGAAAAAGGGTGAAGGAAGAAAGTGCTCACTTAACACCTCTATTTTCCAAAACTCTGAACTCTTAACAATGAATATTGAGCTCGAATAAATAGCCTCCAAGGCTTATTCTAAAAATGAGAGTCTCCCCTAAAAAGTGCCTCTAAAATAGATAGATCTAATCAAAATTAGGCCCAACTGATGCTTACATGTAGCTTCTAACAAGCCCTCAAAAATTTTAACTCAATCCCTAAATTTAAGGCATAATTGATGCCAAAAATTAAGCCTTAAAGACTAATTTCAAAAATGAAACTAGCTCTAAACTATTGGTTTCTAATAATAAGGAAAAAAAATCCTTTTACAATGTTTGAAGATAATTATTTAAAATTGAATAACCTAACTATTACAAATTCTTAACTTAGAAATAAATCTCTAAGTGCAAGAACATGCAAAGTAAAGAAGATCATTGTGACCCTTCGAAAGCAACCCAAAACTCAAGTAAACATTCTCCAACGCATATGCAAGTTGGCATTGAGAAAACCGAGGCACTGACTAGTTGTCTACGAACATTGCTACTGCACTTCAGACTCCAAATTATACTAAATCTGTCTTTATTCTTGGTCTCAACATTCATTTTTCTGCATTGTATTTAAAAATTTGGGGAAAGCTTTAGGGTTAAACCCTAGTTCATGGCTGCCATGTGCATATTCCATTTTCTCTGTCTATGTTTCACCGAGCCCAAGTTGTCGATCTAAAGCTTGCCATTGTTGTTTTAACATGAGTTGTTTGTCATTTTGAATGCGTATTCCATTTTCTTTCTTTGTCATGTATCTCGATTTGCACCATGAGAGTCTTTGGCACATGAACTCGACTTTACTTATACTGAGATTTTTCTACTTTAAACATAGGCTCTTGGTAATAACAGTGCATGTGACTGATATTTTGTTGATCTCGAGCCCAACCAACTATTTATTATAATGACCTACGAGCTTTATCTAGCCTATAAGATTATCCTCTTCTGGCACGTGACTGATATTTTGTATTATGATGTACATGACCTTGGAATCAACTTAAAACAAACTCAACTTATCATTTGAACATGATGGCAGTGATTTCTCTGCATGCTTTATGAGCTTGACATGGTTATTTGGGTGATGAACTCAAGCTTCTCCTTTGCTTCTATTGTGGCTGCACCTGACTTGGACTCCACTACCACTTCATGGTGCTATTGTGGCACTTTGAACATAGAGAGCTCAACTGTATTAACTAGAGATAAGTATAACTTTTCCTCTATCTTTGCCTGCGTAAACTCTAGATTTATGCTTGTTTAGCTTGAACATTCATCTAAAAGATGTAGCCAATTCTATTCTCCAAGTTGCATTACTTTTAGGGCTTTTACCTTTCATTTGAGCATGGGCTATGAAACACGAGATGGGCTTTGTTTGACTGGTAATCTCATTTTATTGTGCCAACTGGAACTCACGGTTTTATCTGCTTCTTCATTTCTTTGTGTTAAATTTGAGCACTCTTATATTTTTGCTGGCAGTTGTCCATCAACAAAAATGCCTAGGTGGTCACAGAGCACCTCTGCCTCTTGCATTGAATGTGCTATCAAAATGATTGCTTGGTCTCACTTTGCCTGCTTCACAACATTTCATAGTTTTCTCTTTGAAGCTGGGTCCAACCCTGTACTGAGCTCAGTTTTGATTGTAATCTCCAGCTTGTGATAGCTCTAAATAGTAAATTACTTTGCAAAAAAAAACTTAGAGCTTTGCCCTTTATGGCTGAATAAATAAAATAGAGAGTTGTCCTTGTATATACCATTACTTGTTGAAGATACATGTTTCTTTTATGAAAATATTTGAAATAGTACTGCTGTTTATCTCTCATTCCTGCACAAAACACTAATTTCAACCTTGGAATATGGCACTGTCCTTTGATCTTTTGCTCTGGCACACACACTTTCATTTTGTCATAAATACTGTATTTATCACTAGCATTTCCTATTGATTTCTCTTTGAATATGCACTGTACATGTGAAATAACAACACTATTTGATTTTCGATCCTGGTGCACACTGCATTTGTTATCTAAAAATATATAACAACATTCTAATTTACTATTTATTCTCTTATGTTATCTTCCCATTATATTGATGTTATTGATAACTGTGCAATTCTGGAAGTTTAATTAATGTATGATGCTTTTAGGTTTTCACGTATTTTCTTAGATCCAATTTGGATCTAACATCTTTTCCTCCATGACGTAGGATACAAGACATAAAGAAGACCTAAGATGTAGAACAAAGAGACACAAGGTCCAAGACAGGAAGACTCACAAAGTGCGGACAATCAACTCCAAAATGCAGAAGACCTCTTACAGGCAATGCATGGACCCCTATACCTCATCATGCATCAGTCAAAATTTCTTTTATGAATATGTTCTCTAAGTTTCAGTATGCAAGATGTAAACCTTACGGAAGGAACACTTGTTGACTACATTGAATTTGAATGCACAATGTAATGATCACTATGAATTTGCAATTTTGAGCACGATCAATACTTAGAGTACATAATCTGATAATATGAATGCATTTGAAATGTATTTCATCTTCATAAGCTAAATAGTAATTTTGAAGAGGTGTACCTTTATGCACTCTTTTGATGTTTATAGTTGTCATTCTGAATTGTATACCTTATTTTATGCATCTGAGCGATTCCACAACTTAGGACAGCAACTATTCAATCCATAATTCAAAGAAAAAGTAATATCAACTTACCAATTTAGTGTGTAAACTAAATCGGTAATAGGACTTGAGCATAACTTGTTGAGTGTTGGACAATTGATGGACAAGGGTTATCAATTGAAATTCATTAATGGGAAATGTTTTATCAGAAGTAAGACATGAAATTTGATTGCAACTGGTACTAAATCTAGAGGTAATGTATTTGTGTTAAATACATCTGAATCTTTTTACTTTGTTGCAAAGATTGATGACAATTGGTTATGGCACATAAGGTTTTGTCATGTTAATTTTGATAATATTATGAAGGAAAGCATGGCTAATGCAGTGAGAGACCTACCTAAAATTGTAAAACCATCTAACACTATATGTAGAGAGTGTGTTATGGGAAAGAAGACTAGAAGTAGTTATAAGAGCATATCATATTCAGGAAAGTTAGATCTGGTACATACAGACCTATGTGGACCTACAAGGAGAAGATCTTACTAAGGTGAAAGGTACTTTATAATTTTTGTTGATGACTTTTCTAGAATGATGTGGATTACTTACTTGAGATAGAAATCAGAAGCATTTGACAAATTCAAGTTATTCAAAGCAAAAGTAGATAATGAATCAAGCTTAAAGATAAAATGTTTGAGATCAGATAGAGGTGGAGAGTTTACTTTAGATCTATTCAATTCATATTGCAAAGAGCATGGAATACACATTAGACATCTTCTCCTAGGACTCCGCAACTAAATGGGATAGCAGAGTGAAGAAACAAAACAATATTGGATGTTGCTAGAAGGAAATGTATATCATGTACATTAAAGAGAAGTTGTTGGGACATTTGTATACACGTTGAATAGAATTCAAATCAGAGAAGGTAAAAGTAAGACTCCTTATGAATTGTGGTTTAATCATACTCCTACTGTAAAATATTTCAGAATATTTGGAAGTAAATGCTATATCAAAAGAGATGATGAAATAGGAAAATTTGATGCTAGAAGTGATGAAGGAATTTTTTTTGGTTATTCTACTAAAAGAAATGCTTACAAATGTTTTAACTTGAGATTGAGAAAGATGATTGAAAGTAGTAATGTGAAGATAGATAAAAAAAATTTAGATACAAGAGAGAATGAATGATTGTTATCAAAATATAGAAATCAAGGAAGTTGCTACTACAAAAGAAGAAGAAGAACATGTTGAGATTGACTGTGAGAATGATATTTGTGATGATGAAACAAATGAAGAAACTGAGACTCCTAAGACTCCGAGGTATGTTAAAAAAAACCATCCTGAAAATCAAATTATTGGTAATGCAAGTCAAGGAATAATGACTAGATCAAAGATAAGGGAATAAATTTGTTTGATTTCTCAAGTTGAACCAAAGACTACTGATGAAGCTTGTAGATATGAATCTTGGATCAAAGATATGAAGGAAGAGATAGATCAGATAAAGAAAAATGACACTTGGGAATTGGTTCCTAGACCTAAAGACAAAAATGTAATAGGAACTAAGTGGGTTTTCGGAAACAAAATGAATGAAGAAGGAATAATTGTAATAAACAAAGCAAGACTGGTTTGCATAGGCTATTCACAACAAGAAGGCATAGATTTTGAAGAGACATTTTCTCTTGTTTCTAGGTTGGAAGCTTTAAGACTATTTTTGGCCTATGCTACACATAAAGACTTCAAGGTATATCAGATGGATGTAAAATCTATATTTCTAAATGGGGATCTTGAAGAGGAGGTATACATAGAACAACCTGATGGATTTCCTCTGACTAAAGATGAAGACATGGTTTGCAAGCTGAAGAAGGTGATGAACTACAACTGATTGAGAACCTGATTGAAGAACTTCAAGTGATTAGAGATCACCAAACACTGAACTGTTATGTAAGATAATTGAATCAGTTTTATGTTGTCATTGATGTCAACTAGTTTTGACAATACTTATCATGGAGTTGCAAACATCTAACACATTTGTAGAAGAGAAGAGGAAGATGAATAACTGAGATATCTACATTGAGGATGATGGATATGGCAGATGAGGGTAAGGAATACCTTTGGTAACTTATTGATGAATCTATGACTTCATATTGTTGACTTGATTATGTTTCATTAATTTGTTATGAAGTTGGGAGAAAAATGTTACAAAGTAGTGTGGTCGGTTAATGAAACATTTTAGTATACACCAAGTAGTGTAGTGTATACCGAGCATAGTATAAACCAAGCTTGTGTTCACCAATGCATTTCTTTGTTAACTGAGTATAGACAAAAGAACTAAATGATTTGTTTAGCCGACAGAAGTTGATGAGCTGTAAAGTGTATGATCAAGGAGTGGAAAGATAAAGTTTGTTACGAGATCAATAGCTAGAAAAATTCAAGGAAGATCTAAAGGACAAAATTGAAACGTGTTACTGATACATCAGCCAAGGAAGGTTTAAGTGGAAAAACCAATGAAGGAGATTAAGTGGCAAAATTAGATGGATGAAAAGAAAATGGTTTACTTGTTTATTTAAGAGACTAGGGTTTCATTATGAAACTTATGTTAGAGGAAAGGATACTGCAGAGATATCATGTGAACAAGCTTCATGCATGCCTAATCAAATTGGTTAAGGAGAACCAAACTGCAGAGATTATCGAGCATCAAAAAGCTATAACTGAGAGAAAGTAAGTTACTAAATATTGTTGAACATAATTGATATATTGATCAGAGGATTTGAATGAGCATAATATAGATTTGTACATCTGAAAATCAAGTTGTATTGTAATCAGATCATCTGCTACTATAGTTTAACCATTTTAATTAGATAAATCTCTTAACCGAGTAGACTTGAAAGTCTTGTAATGTCATTCATAGAATGTACATTTGTTATCCTGTCAACCCCATAGTGAATGCTAGTTGGATGCTAACAGTTAGTGTTAAATCCTCTAACAAGGTCACACCTTACAGTGTGTTTTGTAACCTTTAATAGGGTTGGGTCTTCATCGACCTCACTTCAGAAGAGTGAATCATTTTTGGGTTGCCGTTCCTAGGTGTTTTTTCCCTTTATAGGGTTTCCACATTAAATCTCTTGTGTTATGTGTTGGATATCATACTTTACATGTTGCATAATTGATTTGATTAGTAGTTACTATAAGTTATTAATTGGTAATTAGTAAAAGCACACTCAGTTTACTATTTTATGTTACCGAGCTGCATAAATTTGTTTAAATTGTTTTTGGATGTACATTTTGGATTTGGGACTATGGATAACTAATTCACCCCCCTCTCATTTATTCTAACAATTGGTATCAAAGCATATTGGTTGCTTGGAACAGAGTTTTAAGGACTTCAGGATAAAGATCACAAAATGTATAAGAGGGATGTGCCAAAGCTGAACAAGGACAACTTTACAATATGGCAAAGCTAAATGAAACTACATATATTTGGAATTGGGAATTCTTCCCTCACACTGTTAGATAATGGCTACATTGCATCGCCCATTGGACCGTTGACTCTAGATCAGCTAAGAGATAGACATGAGCATAAAATTACTATGATGGAGATTGCTACTACTTCAACAGATGCCAAGTTTGAAGATATTAAAGATTGCACTACTGCTAAGGATATGTGGGATAAACTTGCTCAAGTTTATAGTGGTGATACAAATGTCAAGAGAGCCAGAGCTGAAAGTTTAAGAGGAAGATTCGACGATATGAAGATGATAGAAGGAGAAAACATTATGTAGTACACAAACAAAATAAAGGAGGTAGTTCACACTATCAGAGGATCTGATGGTGTTATTGATGAAGACACTGTGGTAAGAAAAATTTTAAGGACTTTATTGCATGTTTATGCAATCAAAATATCTGCAATTCATGAAAATAGGTCAGCACCTAACCGTACTCTCACTCTTGATAATCTGATTGGAAAGCTAACGACTTTTGAACTAAACAACTATGATAATAATGTTGTACCAACTATATAATTTGCTTTTATGACTTCTCTGAAGATTGGTAAGTCTAGTAGTAGAAATAATAAGGATGATAGTGATACCAATACTGATGATTAGCTTGATGAGCTTAAAGCTCTTATGGCCAGGAGATTACCTAAAGGAAAAGGTAGATATAGAGAAAAATTACCTTTAGCATGTTTTAATTGCAAAGAAGTTGGTCATATTGCTGCTAGATGTCCAAATAGGAAGGAAGATAACAGAAAAAAGGACCGATTTGGTGAAGGAAGCTATGGGAGAAGAGGCAATAGAAGTTATTGACACTACAACGGAGACAAACGAGACAACAATGATAAAGGTCAAAAGGTATGTTACATTTCTAAAGAAAATGAATCTGATTTAGATTCAGATGATGATGTAGATGTAGTATTTTTTGCTATGAAGGATGATTTTGAGGAAGAAGAAAAGTATGTAGAAACACCATTGATTTGTAAGGTTAATAAAAATGATACATGGATCATAGATAGTGGCTGTACACATCACATGACTGGTGATGAAGAAAAATTTGATCATCTTGAGCAATATAATGGAGGATCTGTAAAAATGGGTAATGATACAC
The DNA here is from genome assembly GCA_027943335.1 of Chamaecyparis obtusa. Classification (NCBI taxonomy): domain Eukaryota; kingdom Viridiplantae; phylum Streptophyta; class Pinopsida; order Cupressales; family Cupressaceae; genus Chamaecyparis; species Chamaecyparis obtusa. The sequence goes on along the minus strand of BSBK01002290.1, from coordinate 3,292,215 downwards.
CTTGCATGGTTAGAGGAAAGGGATCCTTGCCGATAAATGATAGAATCCAATGTGAGAATGCTTATTGGGTAGAAGGACTAAACTATAATTTGCTAATTGTGGCACAACTGAACAATTTAGGTCACCAAGTAGCTTTTGAGAGAAAGAAAGTAAAAATATTTGATGATGGAGGAAGACTTGTTGGAACTGGAGCACAATTGAAAGGTAACTTGTTTTATCTTGATAATGTAGAGTCTTCTTGTTTAATGAAAAAATGAAGATGCTTGGCTATGGCATAAAAGGTTTTGTCATGTGAAATTTGATAACATGATTAAGATCAGTAAAAAGAAAAAGGTTAGAGGTCTGCCTAACTTATCTAAGCCTGATCATGTTATGTGTCGTGAATGTTAGAAAGGTAAAATGAAAAAATCTAGTTTCAAAAGAAAAGATTATTCAACAAAGAAAATACTTGAGTTAGTTCACACCGACCTGTGTGGTCCCATGAGAACTCAGAGTTATTATGGTGATAGATATTTCATTCTTTTTGTTGATGATTATACTAGATTGATGATTGTCATGTTCTTGAAAGAAAAATCAGAGGCATTTAAGATGTTCAAGTGGTATAAAGTAAAAGTAGAGAAATAGACTGGTAAATAATTGAAATGCTTAAGATCTGACAAAGGAGGTGAATTTATTTCTGATGAATTTAATATCTACTGTAATGAGCATGGTATAAAAAGATAGGTCTCTGCACTGAGAACACCTCAGTAGAATGGAATTGCCAAAAGAAGGAATAGGTCAATAGTTGACTATGCAAGAACATAGATGATAGAGAAAAATGTTGCTCAGACATACTGGAGAGAGGTAGTTAGCACAATTGTTTATGTTTTGAACTGAGTATAGTTGAAGAAGGAAACTAACAAAATACCCTATGAGTTATGGTTTGGACACAAACCCACTGTAAGTTATTTCAAAATTTTTGGAAGTAAATGCTTTATTCTAAAAGATGAAAGAAATGGGAAGTTTGATTCAAAAGGTGATGAAGGGATATTTCTTGTATATTCCACTAAAAGCAAAGCATATAAGTGTCTAAATAAAGTTACTAATAAAATGATAGAAAGTGCTAATGTCAGGGTTGATGAGTTTGATGACAAGAATGTAGAAGAAAGCACAAAGGAACTAGAAGACTATGGTATATTCACATACATTGAACATCCAAAGTATTTACCAAAGCCGCAAACAGTGACAATCAATCAGCAGGAAAACAACACCGAGGAATAGGAAAGAGAAACTGATGAGCAAGAAGGACCTACTGAGCAGGTAAATGAACTTGAATAGGTTGAAAGAAGAGATCAAATACTAGCAAGATTTTCTAGAAGACATCATCCTGAGAACCAATTCATTGGTGACAAGCAAGCTAGCATATAAAGTCAAGCCAAGGTACATGCTTAGTTTTTGAATATGAACCGAAGAATGTTAAAATTGCATTGGAGAATGAAGAGTGGATAAATGCAATGAATGAAGAGATTGAACAGATAGAGAAAAAAAAGACATGGACCTTAGTACCTAGACCTAAGGATAAAAATGTTATCGGTACTAAGTGGATCTTCAGAAACAAGCTAAATGAAAATGGAGAGGTTACAAGGAATAAAGCCAGACTAGTTTGCAAGGGGTATGCACATCAGGAAGGAATTGACTATGGTGAGATTTTTGCACCTATTGCTAGACTAGAAGGAGTTCAAATGTTACTAGCTTATGTAGCACATAAGAAAATTAAAGTTTATCAAATGGACGTTAAGTCTACATTTCTGAATGGGACACTTGAAGAAGAAGTCTACATAGAACAACCAGAAGGGTTTGTAGATACAGACAAGAAAGATATGGTATGTAGATTATATAAAGCTTTGTATGGTTTGAAGAAAGCACTGAGAGCTTGGAATGAGAGGCTTCATACTTATTTGTTAAGTATTAGATTTGTTAGAACTAGTGAGAACAACAATTTGTATATGAAAGGAGATACTGATGATACTATTCTAATTGCTGAAATATTTGTGGATGATATTATCTTTGGAGGAAAAGATCACATATGTAAATCATTTACTGATGAGATGAGAAAAGAGTTTGAAATTTTTGTGTTTGGAGATATTAAGTTATTTCTAAGACTGCAGGTTATTCAGTAGAATGATGGGATATTCATCACACAATCCAAGTATATAAAGGAAGTACTAAGAACATTTGGCATGGAAGATGCTCAACCAATTGGAACACCAATGGTCACAAGATGCAAATTGACTAAAGAGGATGAAACTATAGAGGTGAACCAGATACTGTATCGATCAATGATTGGTAAGTTAATGTATGTAGTACATAGTAGACCAGATATAGCACATGTTGTGTGGATTGTTGCAAGATTTTCTACAAATCCTAGGGAGTCACACATGGTTGCTACAAAGAGAATCTTAAGATACTTGAAGAAGATAGAGGATTATGGATTATGGTATCCTAAGGAAGGAAAGTTTGAACTTAAAGTATACACCGATGCTGATTAGGCTGGAAATGTGGATGACGGAAAAAGCACAACCGCAGAAGCATTTTTCTTCGGTGAAAGACTTGTTACCTGGACAAGTAAGAAGAAGTCTTGTATTTCCTACTCTATAGCCAAAGAAAGGTATGTTTTTGCTGCTACAAACTATTAAAATATTGCATATATCAAGCAAGTGTTGGAAGGAATGAATGAGGTAATCACTGAGCCGGTGATTATATACTGTGATAACACTAGTGCTGTAAACATTTCAAAGAATCTAGTGATGCACTAAAAAACAAAGCACATATGTAGCAAGTATCACTACTTAAGAGAACAAGTGTAGGAGAAGCAAGTAAATCTAGAATTTGTTACATCTAAAGAGAAACCTGCAGACATATCTACAAAGTCTCTACCAAAAGATACATTTGAATACTTGAGGACTAGACTTGGGGTCCGTCCCCTATCTATCGGTCACTAATGTGATCTGGAGGTTGCAACAACCTAATCTTATCAGAAGATCATTCATGTTGATGTAGCATAGTTCACACTTTGGATTTCTATCTAAGGTTGTGAAAGATTTGAGAAACCAATGGTATAATCAATATACATAGATACATTGTATGCACCAAACAACAAAGAGATACATGGCTACTATAGAGCTATATGTTTATTTGTTTCTTTGGCATTATTGTCAAAGGGAGAGATAAATAATATGATAACTGAGGAGAATATAGAAACATCTATGTTAGGGAGAGATAATTTGAGAAGATAAAGGGAGATAAATAGAAGGAACCTAAGAGCTACTAAAGATCATATCTACAGAAGATAGTTTGCACTTACAATGTTGTTATGCAACATAGTGATTAAACATATTAAGCTAGGGAGATCTTACCGAGCTACAACATTTGTTTACAGAGTTGTAGAATACATGTTTGGTATGTGTATGGTATACTTCATATTGCTTGAGTTGCCATCAATGCCAAAGGGAGAGATTGATGAACTACAACTGATTGAGAACCTGATTGAAGAACTTCAACTGATTAGAGATCACCAAACACTGAACTGTTATGTAAGATAATTGAATCAGTTTTATGTTGTCATTGATGTCAACTAGTTTTGACAGTACTTATCATGGAGTTGAAAACATCTAACACATCTGTAGAAGAGAAGAGGAAGATGAAGAACCAAGATATCTACATTGAGGAAGATGGATATGATAGATGAGGATAAGGAATACCTTTGGTAACTTATTGATGAGTCTATGACTTCATATTGTTGACTTGATTATGTTGCATTAATCTGTTATGAAGTTGGGAGAAAAATGTTACAAAGCAGTGTGGTCGGTTAATGAAGCATTTCAGTATACACCAAGCAGTGTAGTGTATACCGAGCACAGTTGTAACCAAGCTTGTGTTCATCGATGCATTTATTTGTTAGCTGAGTATGGACAAAAGAACTAAATGATTTGTTTAGCCAACAAAATTTGATGAGTTGTAAAGTGTATGATCAAGGAGTGGAAAGATAAAGTTTGTTACGAGATCAACAGCTAGCAAAATTCAAGGAAGATCTAAAGGATAAAATTGAAACATGTTACTGACACATCATTCGAGGAGGGTTTAAGAAGCAAAACCAACAAAGGAGATTAAGCGGAAAAATCTGATGGATGAAAAGAAAATGGTTTACTTGTTTATTTAAGAGACTAGGGTTTCATTATGAAACTTATGCCAGAGGAAAGGATACTACAGAGATATTGCGTGAACAAGCTTCATGAATGCTTGATCAAACTAGTTAAGGAGAATTGAACTACAGAGATTATTGATCGTGAGAAAGCTTTAACTAAGAAGTTGATGAGCTATAAAGTATATCTATGATGAGACTCACATTATTGATTGGGATTCCTTACAGGTGGAGTCAGACGGATAGCTAGCACTGGAGCCCATACGTATTTTGGCTTGTAGGACGCTGGCCCTTCGAGGTTGAGAGCTGGACCAGGTTAGGGTCTAGTGGGATTGCTATGATGAGGTTATGACTTCATGGGAGGATGTGGCATAGATGAGAGCACAATATCCCCACCTTTTTGATGAACTCTAGGAGGAAGTTCATGCCTAGGGGGGGAGGATGTGAGGCCTCACCCCGTGACATCATTTCATAGAAGATTTATTTTCCATCTTTGGACTCATGTTGACATTTTATTTTATCGTGTTGGACTATTGAGATAGAGACATTATATTATGATACTATGTGATGACTTATGTTTATGTGATGATGATATAGGACTTTCACTTTGATGCTATTTATTAGGTCATGATCATAGTAATTGATAAATCTTTGATTTATGTATGATACCTTGATGTTACATTCATGTTAGGGAAATTTGTGAGAAATGATCATGATTATTATGTTAGGTGAATTAACATGTATCATTTATCCTTGACTTTATATGCTTTAGAAATGCTATGTTGAAAATGATGAGAATTATTATGAAATGCAGTTAGAAATTATGATGTTAAGAATGTGATTTTTTAGATGTATTTTATTTACATATATATATATATGATATTTGACATTTCATGAGCTACTAATACTTTGTCAAGTGTGCAGGTAAGACCATGGAATTTTTGGGGGAAATCAAAGATGGATATTTGTAAAATGTTTTTAAGCCAAGGTTATCTCCAGGGGGAGAAATTAACCTCGTTGTAAAGTATAAATTTTGTTGTGTGTGTTTTTTCCCTAATTTTGAGCATGACAGAGAGATAGTAAGTTACTGAATATTGTTGAATAGAATTGATATATTGATCAGAGGATTTGAATGAGTATAATATAGATCTGTACATCTACAAATCAAGTTGTATTGTAATCAGATCACCTACTGTTATAGTTTAACCATTGTAATCAGATAAATCTCTTAATTGAGTAAACTTGAAAGTCTTGTAATGTCATTCATAGAATGTACATTTGTTATCCTATAAACCCCATAGTGAATGCTGGTTGGATGATAACGGTTACTATTAAATCCTCTAACAATGGAACACCTTACAGTGTGTTTTGTAACCTTTAATAGGGTTGGGTCTTCACTGACCTCACTTTAGAAGAGTGAACAATTTTTGGGTTGCCAATCCCAGGTGGTTTTTCCCTTTACAGGGTTTCCACATTAAATCTCTTGTGTTATGTGTTGGATATCATACTTTACATGTTGCATATTTGATTTGATCAGTAGTTACTATAAGTTATTAACTGATAATTGGTAAAAGTACAGATAGTTTACTATTTTATGTTACCGAGCTACATAAATTTGTTTAAATTGTTTTTGGATATACATTTTGGATTTGGGACTGTGGATAACTAATTCACCCCCTCTCAGTTACTCTAACAGAAGGAACTATATGGACTGAAGCAAGCACTGAGGGCTTGGTATGCAAGGTTATAAAAGTACTTACTTCATCTTGGATTCAGAAAAGGTAATGTTGACAACAATTTGTACTTAAGAACTAATCAAGATGGAATTTTGACAATAGAACTTTTTGTTGATGATATTATTTTTGGAGGAAATGATGAGAGGTGTAAGAAGTTTTCTAAAGAAATGGAGAATGAATTTGAGATGTCCATGATTGGAAAAATGAAATTCTTTCTTGGACTGCAAATAAATTAGAGCAAGAATGGAATTTTTATTTCTCAGACTAAGTATCTTAAAGAAATGTTAAAAAAGTTTGGAATGGAAGACTGTAAACCTGTTGGTACACCCATGGTGATTGGCTATAAACTAAAAAATAATGATGAGACCAAGAGTGTTTTTCAGACCAAGTATAGATCAATGATTAGAGGATTACAATAGCTGACTCACTCTGGACCAGATATTGCTAATGTTGTTGGAATTGTGGCTAGATATTAGGAAGATTCTAAAGAGACACACATGGCTGCTGTGAAAAGGATATTTAGATACTTGAAAGGAACACTGGAATATGGCTTATGGTATGGTAAAAATGAGGAATTTAAACTTCATGCTTATACTAATGTTGATTGGGCAGGAAAAATTGATGATAGAAAGAGTACTAGTGGAGGTTCATTTTTCCTTGGGAAAAGGTTGGTTTCTTGGCTAAGTAAAAAGCAGGATTGTATAGCTCAATCTACTACTGAATCTGAATATACTATTGCTACTATTAATTGCACTCATATTTTTTGGATGAAATAAATACTGAAAGATATTGGAATAACTTTTGTTGAACCTGTGGTTATCCATTGTGATAACACTAGTATAGTGAATATGTCAAAGAATTCTATGATGCATTCTAAAACTAAGCATATTTCTATTAAGTATCACTTTCTGAGAGACAAAGTAGTAGAGAAAGAAATAAGGTTGGAATACATTAACACAAAGGAACAGATAACAAAGATCTTTACAAATATATTGCCAAAATATGCCGTTGAGTATCTCAGAGGTATGCTTGTGGTGCAAGCCCCTCCTAGTGACAATTAAATGATGCAGGGATACATAAGTCCAAAGATCTTCAAAGATCTATCATTTTTTGGACTTGATGTATAGATCTACTCCTCAGGGGGAGTGATCGTTGGAAACTTACAAAATACATTTGGGTGATTCAACACCTGGTTGATGAAGACTAAACAGAAGATAGTTGATGACTTATGGCACCCTTTGCCATTATTTTCAAAGGGGGAGATATACTATGAGAAAATCCTTACTATATGGGGAAGAGTTCACTGTTTGGGAAGAGATTTTGTTGAGGATATTGAGAGAGTATTTTTGGGTTGATGGATTTTCCCATATGTTTCCATCAATGCCAAAGGGGGAGATTGTTAGATATTGTTGATACATTTAATATGTTTAATCACTACACAACACCATTATCTTGTTGGGTACTAATGTTGTTGTCATTCATGTTTTGTCACTGATGTCAATATATGTTTCTATGAAGAAAACAAACTGGTCATTAAAGTGTATGGATACTGTATGATTGATTCAGAATGAGAGAACATAGGTTTGTGTATAGGGAGGTGTTATTATCTTATATCTAAGATCACATGCTATAATATTTCATATTGATTGAGTAACATAAGATTTGGTGAAGACTGGTCTCTGGACTGTGATAGTGGAATTTGACAGAGTTAGTCTCTATGTTTTGAGTGTATCTTACAAACAATGTGGATTCAGTGTATGCGAGCTTAAGGGATAAAAGATAACTTATTGAGGAATTTTCTTTGATCTTAGAAAATCATGGGAAGCATGATGACATTAGTTTTGGCATGTGTTCTGAAGGAGACCTATTTGGGTTTGACTTCAGAGTTGTAGCGTGTATTATGGAGAGAAAGCATGGATTACGGATGTTGGACCTTAATTATTGAAATATAATTATTGTATACTTGTTATATATACCATGTGTATCTTAGCAAGGGGTTATGTAATTATTTGTATATTAGGAAAACCTAATTGTCTGACCTGAATCATGTTTTTATAATAGGGTATATATGTAAGATTTTTTCTTTTGAAAAGATAGGTAGAGTGTAAGAATTGAAAAAGGATTGTGGAAGCTGCGAGCTTGTATCTGCTAGATGTAGAGAAGAGGATAGTTTATACTTCATTGGAACTGATCAAGCAAAGATAGTTTCTATCAGACAGTTCATAAGGATTATGTATTACCTTCATATACACTCATGTTATGAACAATGAGTTTTGGAGGTGGGCATAACCTTCTTTGAGCAGTGGGCCTTCATTTTCTTTAAGTCCTAACATGGTCTTTCCTTTAACAGGGAATATCTACTGTAATGTTTTAACAAGCTCCTAATAGGGCTAGATCTTTTAACAAGGATACTATACTTTCATTACATCATTTGTTGGTGCTAATCCCCACCAGGGTTTTACCTTTAACAGGGTTTCCTCGACAACAAAATGTTGTGTTATTGTGTTGGCATTTACTGTGTTATCATTTGATTTTGTTTTGCTGTTGTTTAAAGATAAAATTCAATAATCTATCTCACAACTAATTCATCCCCCCCCCTCTCAGTTGTGTTGGTGGACTATTATTCCTAACAATTAAGAGTTGGGGGATGTGAGGGATCCTAGTGTTGATTCAAGTTGGTGAATGAGAATTGTGTCTTGAAGATAAGAGATGATGTGAGAAGTTGTATCTCACTGAGAACTTGAAGAATTTTTCCTTGAATGAATGGAAATGTGATTGGGCCCACTGTGATATGTATCACAGTGGTATCATAGCAAGGGTTTAGGTCATTACAATTGGTTGTTGAGAAGGGAATCCTAGGATATGCACAAGATGGATTTAACAAGAACTAAGAGAGAATTAGTAAAGGTTATGGAAATCTATTGGAAGAATGGAAAGAAGAAAAGAGGGGAAGAAGAGATGAGGAAGCAATAAGAGGAAAATAGATGGAAAGAAGTAGAGATTAGATACAAAGAGTTTAGAGAGATAAGGGAGAGGCTATAAGCCTTGGAGAATGATGAGAGCCAATTATAGCCTATTTAATTCCATATTTTAATCCATTTCATGTACTTTCCTACTCACTTTCCTATTCCATTTCCATTCCATTCCATCTCATTATTACCATTTTTACGTTGCATATGGTTTAAAATATATAAGTAGTATTTAATAAGGTTTTGGGATTAAAATATGGAAAATGCATTATTGATTTCTTTTACTAACTATTATAATTACAACATGTTGATGAGTGTAGATGTTCCTGTTGCCATAATTAGCAAATGAGAGTCTCGATGGTTTCAACCATTCTCTCATCCATTATTTGTGTGCACTTGTCAATGTGGCATGGGAATCACTTGCTATTTATGGATGATAAATGCAAATCATGTTTATTATGGGCTAAAGATAGAGCTCAGTTTTAAACCGCAAGCTCCCAATACACAGTTGACACTAAAACAAAAATCTTTCTACTCAAACTATATTATTTGGAAGGATGCACATATTTTAGCATTATTACATCATCTGTTGAGTGTACCCAAAAATGACTTGCGTGATTGGTATAAGGAAGAAAGATCTGCAAGTCTCATGTGGGCAGGAAAACCATTGCTCAGTTTATTCCTATATTTACTTTCTATTATAACTATAATTTATATCCAAGATTGTACAAACTATTGTATTATAGTTTGTTAGCCATGGGCCAAAACAAAACAAACCTGTTTGGCATAAATAATCTGTATTTGCAACTACTCACAGCCTTTAAATAAGGTTGTACGTTAGTTACTATTTTTTTATTATTATCTATATTCTGGTCTATATTTGTTGTAGCTGTGTATATATAAGTAGCGTACAAGACAAAGATGAGGGGGAAGCAATATACAATTTTCTGCAGGTTATTGTAAGGAATATTTCTGGACAACATATTGTATCAACATATGCTATGTTTGAAAAAAGTGATACTTTGCATGATTTAAACAACGTAGAAACATTGTTTTCTTCTACCCACTGTGCAAGCCAGGAGTAAGGGCCCACTCCATGGTGAAACACAGTGATGTATTTCATTAGTGTGTTATTCTATTTTTTATAAGTTTATATTTCTTTCTTAGATTATCATCACAACATATTTTCATGTTTGTATCAGTTAGTGAGTTTTAGATCAGTCATCCAGTAATTAGAATATAATATAGAAATGATTTCATTACTATTTTATCTATAGATTATTGTCATTATTATTTTTATTTCAAGAATACAGTTTTGTTTCTAATGTTTCTGTTGCTGCAATCATTCTGATTTCTTGTAGATTTAGTTTTGAGTGTTTTAGCTGCATTCATAGTCACTCAAATCACAACTATCATCCTTGATAGCATATTTCTTAGACACCTTTCACAAGCTTACGCTCTCGAATTGACACGTATAGACCAGCCAAATTTCATCATAAAATTGTTAATTCCTCTGTTATTATTTGCCCCAGTGTTGGCCTATCAGAGAAGATGACTTTAAAGTAGCAATCAAGTTGGCACTTGGATGTCAGAAAGAAGGTGGTATGGCCTATGCAAAGGCTAGTAGAAAGAAGAAAGTTGATGGTGGATGAGAAAGACAAGGAACCTAGTGGTGAAAAGGTTCTTGATGTTGAATCAAAGATGGTAGATGCTAGTGAGGACAACAAGGAAGAAAGTCTTGAGGGGCTTGGGAGTGAAGAGTCAGTTGTGGTAGGCACAATTTTGTGTCCTTTGGGGAAAGATAAGGGTACTATGCAAAGTACTCATGTGAAAACAAATGAGGCTAAAGATGTGGCCTTGGAGTTGAGTAATGGTTTGGAATGCCAAGGAGAATATCATGACAATAAAGATTTGGCAGAAGAAATGGTCTCAATGGAAGAGACTAAGAGTGGATTGGTAGCGATGATGGGCCATGAGGAGTCTCAAGAATTGGTGTATTCTCCAAGCATATAGATGTGGCATGTTGGTGGTTTAAAGGTAGAGGAGTGTCTTTGGGTGGTACACTTGGTGAATTTGAAGATGTATGCAACAAAGATTTTGAAGATGAAGATGTCTGACATTATGAAGAATAGTGAGCAGCATGAAGCATTCACATTTCCAAGGAATGAAAAACCAAAGGTGAAGATGAAAGGTATAGAGCAGGTACAAGGAAGAAAGCTCCAATTAACAATGAGTTGGAACCAGGAGAAGGAAAGCCAAAGCTCAAGATCAAAGAGACATAGTAGGTCCAAGTGATGGAAGAAAAAGAAAAGACAAGATGACACAAGGAGGATATGTTCAAACCAAAGTTTAAAATGAATCCTATAGTTTTATCGTCTAATTATTTTTTTTCCTAGGTATTTCCAAGGGACTTGGAAATCTTTAAAGGTAGGGAGTATGGTGCAAAGCCCCTAAAGAGCCAAAGGAACACACTTTGGTCATATGACTAATACAAAGGGATACAAAGCATCTGTAGGCCTAAAGGCCATTTCATAATGTATTTGGGCTAATAATTCCATTTGGGACTCATTTGGAGTCATTTTGCATCAATGTAATCAAAGTTGCCAAAATAGGCAAATAAGGCCTAATAATGGCCAATATGAGGGTTTAAGGGTAGACTAAGGGATTTAGTTTATGTTTTAATTTTATAAGGTCAATGAAAGACCATGTGATGTAAGGGAGAAATTTACAAATGATAAAACCATGTAAGTTGTCACATTGACAACTTTGTTGTCACTGTTGACAACATAAGGATTAAGAGACAAGACCGACCAAATATGGTTGTAGGATAGTTAGGCAAGTTGGTAGTCAGTTTGAAAATTTGGTATAAATATATAACGTTGGAAAGTTAAGGTGTTGAGAGGGGGCGGGGGGGGGGGGGGGGGGGGGGGTGAATCAGAACCTTATAAAATTTATCCTTTTATAACTGATTTACCCTTTTTTCTTTGCATGCATAAAAAATAACAAACTATTTGTTGAATGTAAGTAAAGTAAATTAAACTCATTCATTCATAAACATATAACACACATGAAAACATTTGACTCATGATTTTGGTCATGTAGAAACCCTTGGTTAGAGGGGAAAACCACGGTGGTGATGACACCCACAATCCTTCACTACTGCATCATAAAGGTTGCTCGGTTAGATCATACAAAAGTATCACTTGGTGATTTACCCTTTTAGGAGTAATAAAATATAAGACCTAATAAATTCCACCTAGTTAAATGATTTTTAAACACTCATTAAGTGTGCAATTTGTTAAGATATTTACAATAAAAATCTTGTTAGAGCCTACCTAATATGTGGGATTTGATAATACAAAATAACACCTGTATCCCTATGATAACTGATCTGTAATAATGCATCTCCATGTATGCTAGGTCATATCATTTTTTCTCTCTACAGTATCATTACCTTTCTTTGACTAATTTCACCAAAATCATCCACTTCCTTTACTTGGTAGCCTTAACTGCTTTATCTCTACTTTTGTTCTCTACTTCACTCTCTTCTCTCTCTATGTCTTTTCTTGATCCATCCTTATGTATTAATTTTATAGCTTCCTAATTACTTGACCTAATTAGGGTTTGGATCCTTCTAGAAATCTCAGACAAATAGATCAATGATCCATATTCATTTCCTCTTTCCAAGAAATGTCTTCTTTATTTTCATTGGTTTAATTTGTGCCTTCAGATCATTTACAATCATGTTTCATTCCCAATAAATCTCACCTAATGTTTACCTCAATCTTCGTAAACCATTTTCTTGCTCGGTAGAATTTGATCAAACTTTTATATTCATCCTGTATCACTTGGTAGTCTTTCCTAATCTTCTTGAGGTTAACATGTTATTTCTGCTCGGTGGTGAACGTACACTACTACATTTGGGGCCAAATTTTGATAGAAGCTTTCGATGGGTAATTTTTTATTACGAATTTGGTGTTTTTTTTTTGTAAAAGGCCCCAATGGTTTCGGTATTCCAATGGGTGTTTAATTGACCATCAGAATTCTGATAGATTCAGGGTATAGATGAAAAAAAAAAGTGAAACAATGTCATCAGTTTTATTTTGATTGGATAGAGAAGGAGCGGGAGGAGCGAAAGTTGTGCACGGGAGAAGGAATGTGATTTCTTCATCTTTCAAGCCTCTAGCATCATATTTGAATGCATTTCATTTTATTTGATCATGAATTCTCTCTGAAATGACCACATTCTACTGGTGTCATGCCCTAGCCCATGCTTTAACTCCATTATTTGATGTTATTGGTGCTTGTGCTCAAGAATATTCATTTTTTAAAAAATGTTGACTGTGGTTATCAAATGGACAACCCATGAGCTTTTAGCTAGGCACCATTTGTATATTTGATAGCTTAGGGCATCAAATGTATTGTATCATTGATAGTTGAGACTTTGTTAAAAGCAAATAGGACAAAGAACGATTTTGATTTAGTCTCTCTATTTTGATCCCTAAGTGGCTTACAACCCTAGAGAAGTATATGTAGATTTACGGATGCAGTTGGAGGATACATAGCAGCTAATAATTCATAAGAAATCCATGCATCCAATTTGAATAACAATTAATACAAAGAAATAGGGTCCTCCAATGGTGCAATCATCGGGACCTTGACTGTCCCCTCAACCAGTGACCCTTCAAAATCGGGTTATCATGCAATCAGTGAGTGATCCTTCATTCTCCTGGTCTGCTCTGCATCCAAACATATTGGAAATACATAATACAATGATAACAAGTCTTTCAAAATCCCCTTTCCCTCAAGGAACACTATCAACCATCCCTTCCACATAGCATTTCACTATTTTATGAGTGGATTGTCTAGGAATAGTTAACATTAAACAAGGAGCAAACTCCTCAACACATCTTGGAAACCAATGAATTCAATAATAAATGAAACCTAACACCAGCACTATTCCTTCCATTCACTTTTGGATACATAGCAGTCGATAATTCACAAGAAATCCATGCATCAAATTTTTATAAGGATATCCTACTAATCAATAGGAATTTTCTTGAGATGACCAATCATTATGCATTTTGATGGCAGTGTGCTAGTTCAAAAGGATAATATAAATCTGAAACATTTTTTTCTAATTTTCTCAAACTATAAATGTGGTTAAAGGGAAAATATTATGTGGAAAACCCACAAACTAAGCTAGCAAATGATTGTACATCAAATTATTCCTATATTCATTCAAGTATTGCTATGCTTCAGCTACTTGACCTTTGAGCTTCATCTAGAGGAATGTGTAGCTTTAAGATAGAGTTACTTCTTGGGCCTTACAATAGGGTAGAATATGATCAAGATTTGTTTAGGCTGTATCTTTGTTAGTCCCATTGTTAGGTTCTTATGGTTCATGGTTTGAATCTATTATGGTTGTGTAAGGGATTTGTAGATTCTTTTTTCTAACATAATTATTGGACACCATGATTGGAACAACTGGTTGTTGGATATTGTACACATGAATCATATTTGTCAGTGGTTCTTTGTGTTCAAGAATTCATTGATCAATCTTTGAGATTTATTGTCCCAACTTTAAAAGAGTGATAAAAGATATAGTGAGTGCTATCTTTTCCAAGTGTTTTGTGGGTGCCGTTATCTTCTAGGAGTAATTGCTGGAACCAAATTATGTTCTTTGCCTATAGTAAATATTGCAAACACAATCATCTTCTTGGTGAAGGGTTGCTTCCATCCCCATGAGGCACTATTGCATGGTTTCCATTCCCTTGTAGTATAGTGAACCTAATTTAATACAAGTGTGAACTATTTTGGGATCCATAATTTATGGCCCCTACACTGTGGTTGATAGCCTAAGATAGGCCTACCTTTGCATATAATAAGAGGCCAACATGAGACAAACATCTAGAGGTTAGGGGGTTGTTCCCTGTCCATAATTTATTATTAAGTGCTAAGTGATGATGGGTATATCATGTAATTCATACCTAGCGTGTCTCTTTCTTTCTCTCCACATTTCACATTAGGAGTATATGCTATAAAATACTAATGAAATCAACTATTGGTCAAATCTAATCAAAATTGCAATATAAAGATTAAAATAGATCTTTAAGAAATATGGGAACCATTTTTGACAGATATTGTACAAATGAAGAGAATACTCCGAAAAGGAAATCCTTCAATGTGGAACAATTGAAGGATAATGTTTTACTTTTATATGCACATCTGCAATGTTTTTGATATATTTCTGAGATAACAAAACCATAGAAATAATAACATATAGAAGAAAGTAAAGAATAATGATCATACTTTGAGATATTGTGGAAATGTAAAGGAAAGAATGCTTGGTGGGGTTATCATGCAATCAGTGAGTGATCCTTCATTCCCCTCTTCCAGTGACCCTTCAAAATTGGGTTATCATGCAATCAGTGAGTGATCCTTCATTCTCCTGGTCTGCCTTGCATCCAAACATATTGGAAATACACAATAAAATGATAACAAGTCTTTCAAAATCCCCCTTCCCTCAAGGAACACTATCAACCATCCCTTCCACATAGCATTTCACTATTGTATGAGTGGATTGTGCAAGAATAGTTAACATTAAACAAGGAGCAAACTCCTAAAAACATCTTGGAAACCATTGAATTCAATAATGAATGAAACCTAACACAAACACTATTCCTTCCATTCACTTCTACCAAGAATAAAACATTTAATCCATTCAACATTATATATAATCATTAGACAGTTACATTTCCTGACTATGTAGAGGAACAGTCACGACCAAAATGATCAAAACTACTTTCACCCTTGCACAAGCTATTCCAAACTTCAAGTAAAATGAGGAATATGCTATATCAAATCATTCATATTCATAGTAACCATTCGAAGGATCATTTTGTCAATGAACCCTCTGATTGTACCCCTGCGAAAGAGAAAGGAAACCTCAAAATAGAGAAAGGAAACTTAGTAAAACCGTTCTATGCCATTGTTTATGAGGGAAACTTAGTCACGACATCAAGTATCATCTCATCATGGTCTATTCACCATGTTTCAACACCCCATTCATTCTAATCTATTCAACTTACACCATTCTTCTTCTCTAGGACTCAAAGGCTTGAAATAGTATATGTGGTAAAAATTCATGAAATACTAAAGAAGACCTGCTATTTGTCAGACAAATATTCATTGTCCCCCACAAAAAAATAAGTAATAACTACTCTACCCTTAATTTGTTTTACAATGCACCATATTAGATAAAGTAGGTTCTATCACACATGGCACGAACTCTCTTTAAACTCACAATACGTTGCATACGTAGTACAAAACTCATGAGATTCTAAAGAAGGCCTCACTCTTAAGGAGTTATAAACATGCCATTGTTTCAGTTTTGCTTGCGAGTTATGATAATTTTTGTAAACATGCCATTGGTTGAGTTTAGTGTATTCATTTTTGTTAGACAAATCTTCATTATCTTCTGATTGTCTTCTTTATATAGTAGCATGTATTAATTGGCTGACAAATAAAAAAGCATTTAGACAATCATAAGACAATGAAGATAATTTTAAATGCATCTAACACAATTTTTTTTACAAAAATTGAACCAATGGCATGTTTACAACAAAGAAATAGAGTGATAATAATATGCTGAAAATTGTATTCTATTTAATAAATGACAAAGGACCAGTCCCAACAATTCTTAAACATACTTTATCCGATATGATGAATTCTTAAACAATTAAGGTTGGACTAGACATAGTTATCACACAGTTTGTTTTGTGTGGTACAAGGAAGATTTGGTTGATTAAGAGTGAGGCCTTCTTTAGAATCTCATATAAATTTGGCTGATTAAGATGAGAAGAAAAAAACAATTCATTAGTTAAATTTTTCAATTTCATGTATTTTTTCTCCTATTTATTAGGTGCATGAGTTGATGGTTGAATGTAAGAGTCTTATAATGTTGTGTTACCTTTGGATCTTAAGTTTTTGATACTCCTATGATGATCTTTCTCAACAATTATTTTATTCTACTGTTATTTTTTGAATAACATATTGGGCAAATACAAAACTATGTACTTCTATAGGACAGTGAACACAAAATTGAAGCATCAAACAAGACTTGATCAAGTTGTAGGTGGAACGTGCACTTAAATAGTAAGTAATGTAGAATAACAAAATAAGTAATTTTTCATGTCTACATTTTGTTATTTTCTGAGATTACATCCATGTTCTATATTCACTGAATGGTTCAAAATTGAAATTTACAATTTGATAAAAGTACTAATGGGTGTTGTTCCCTACACCCCTCAATCAACAACTTGCCTCCATTTGTGGTCTCAAGTTGCCTCCATTTTTTGTTCCTTGCACCCTCAAAAAGTGTTAGATAGGCATATTTTTCATTTTAAGATCAAAGATAAAGGCCCCCTTGTTTATGCGTGCACACACACACAACATATACAACATATACAACCTTCACCATGCAGATTTGCCTAAGCACTAGTGGGACCTTATACCCTACAACAAATACATATTATTGTGAAAATCATCACAAGTCCATTTGTTGTCGGGTCTAGCTCCCAGTAGTGCTTGGTCAAATTTGATGCATTGTAGGGATAATATTTTGTGTATAATATATATAATATTTTATTTTGATTTACAAACTACTATATTATTTGAATATCTTTCTTTCTTACCACAATAGGAAAGAGTTTGAGGTGGAAGACTACAATAATAGAAGTGTTTCAATTTGGTATACTATACTACAACATCATTTCATAACTAAGTTTTCAATTTCTATATATAATTAGGTTATAGATAATCTAAGTGAAGAAGGATCATGCCAGACAATCCAAGTGAAGAAGGTAATGGGGATACAATCAATAGATTGTGGTCGAACTTGAAAAGAAAAGGTGATGGAGAATGTTATTGTCCCTGTAATATTTGTAAGGGATTAAACTATAGAAGATTGCTAATCAAAAAAGCTAAGAGACATTGTAGGGATAATGGTCACATTGCAGGAGGGTTTGATTATCATGAATTGTTAAGTTTTTCATTATATTTATTTAACAATTAATATATATATGAAATACACTTGATGATGAGATCATTATCATGATTTATTTGTGTTCATCATTTTTATATAGGTTGACCTCCCTAGGGGAGTACGTGATATGGACCATGGAGGTGCGAATATTGAGAATATGGCTTTGGAAGTGGAGGATCATGGAGGTGTGAATATTGAAGCTGAAGATTATGATCCCATGGAAGATGGAGATGATACACCAGATGATGGTACTAATACATTGATCCATGACATATTTGGTATTGGTGCAATTGATGATGATGATCATGATGATGTTGATGTCATCTATGATATACCTCTACTTGAGAAGGCAGCCACACCCCTTTACGAAGGCTCCCAAAAAACTCTTCTCTTTGTTGTATTGTTGTTGTTAAACTTGAAGGTTATGAATGGTTTATCCAACACAACAATGTTACGTATGCTAAGGTATGTCATATATGTCATTATAGTAATTAAATGGTGAAACATGTACCATAAATATTGTTAATATTAACAACTTATATTTTTTTCTATAGATTGATATGTGAGTTCTTGTTACCACCATTGAATATTCTCCCTCGCTCATACTGAGAATTATGTGCCACTATGAAAGATATTGGAATAGAGTATCAAGCAATAGATGCTTGTCCCAATGATCATATTATTTATCATAAAGAACATGAATTTGCAATAGAATTCCCTGAATGTCATATGAGTAGATATCAAACAGATCAAATAACAAAAACGGTGCCTCACAAGGTTCTTCATTACATCTCCATTATACCATGTTTGCAAAGATTATTCAGGTGTAGTAGCTTGGCACAATTTATGGATTACCATGCACACAATAGGAGTTGAGATGAAATTATTTGAATGCCTACAGATGGTTCTATATTTAATGACATAGAGGAAAAGTGGCCGCACTTTATCGAAGAACCTCAAAATCTCAAGGTTTCAGTGGTAGCAGACGGTGTCAATCCATTTGGAGAGCTAAGATCTGTTTACTCTGTTTGGCATGTTTTTGACATCAACAATAACATTGTTGGCATTAAGTATGTTTTTCATTAGTGAAGAAAACTTATTCAGACTCTATGTGTTTACCGAGCAGAAAGGACAGTGTTTACCGAGTAGACAGGACAGTGTTTACCGAGCAGACAGGACATGTTTACCGAGCAGATAGAATAATGTTTACCGAACAAACCGAGATTCACAGTGCTTACTGAGTTATAATTATTGAGTGATGAAATGAGTAGTGTTTACTGAGTGCTAGCATGGTAAATAGGGAATTCAATTTCTACCGAGTGACACTATATCTACCAAGTCTCCAGTATATACCAAGTTTGAAACTACAACTGAGTGGTTAGTATGGACCGAGCCTCCACTTCTACCGAGAGCATGATGATGCCGAGTAACACAGTGGATGTCAAGCATCAGAAAGTCACCGAGTTAGTTTGCAGTAACCGAGTAACTATATTTGGGCCAACTCAATAATATTTGTGTTAGCTTGTTTAAGAGCTGACTTTGTAATTATTTTGTAATTGTTTTGGATTGATATATAAACAATGTTTTGTATCATATCCAAGGTGTGAAGTAGCGAAGTATGAAAAAGAGAGAAAGGTAGAGATAAGTGAATTACAAAGGGCTACAATAGTATAAGAAGAAACAAAGATCTATCCATCACAGAAGGTGATTAGTACATTAGAGAATCTCAATCAGCAAGTATAGTTGCAAGTAAGAGATCTACTATTTCATCCTAATAGGTGAATCAGCTTAAAATCCTTTAACCGGGTAGACTTAATAGTCTTTGTAAAATCTCTTAACCGAGTGCATACTTTATTATATGTTTGTAAATCCTCTAACAAGGTGGACCTAGCAGTCCTTATTGCTCCTAACAGGACAGATCATCAGAAGTGATCATTGTAAGCCTTAACCGGCAAACTTTATACTGCAGTATTGAAGTTTTGTGGGTATCATCCCCACCCCATTTTTACTTTCTATTTGGAAGGTTTTTGGGTCACCAAATCTCTGTGTTCAAAGTGTTATGAATTTTTTATTCTTTCTGTTACTCATGCATGTAGTCAGATTATCAATCTAATGTTATTTGAAATATGGTTAAGATCTGAATTTGTTAAAAGTTTTGAAGTTACTGATTCACCCCTCCCCTCTCAGTAACCTGGATAGTCTTGAATATTTCCAACAATTGGTATCAGAGCTTTTTGGTTCTTAGGATAAAGTTTGATAGCTTGAGAAAAGATTCAGGACAATGGAGATATTCAGACTTAACAAAGTAATTGAGAATGAAAAGCTAGATCTGGAAATGGCCATAACTCAACTCAAAGAAGCAAAAGAGCATCTTTCCCAATCCCTAAAAAGAAGGAAGGAACTTGTAAATTAGATTAATGACCACCAGTATGTTGAAGAAAAGATTGAAGACTTTTTCCCTTCAAGCAGCTCAGATGAAGCAAAAAATGCAATCAAAGAACTTCTAGAAAAGAGTGGATCTCTGCAAGAAGAGGTAAGAAAATTGAAAAGAGAACATGAAATTCAGTCAACAAGATTTTGTGAAATCTTGGAACAAAGAAACAAGATGAAAGATGAAATAGATGGAAAGAACAATGAAATCCAAAATCAAACCCTTCAGCTAGAAAACCTTATTGATCAAGTCTCCAATGCAAATGAAGAAATCTTGACTCTGAGATTAGAAAATGAAAATATAAGAGAGGAGCTGAGATCTGAAAAGAAAATCAATTTAAGATTGATGAATGACCTAGATACTAAAAGGCAAATCAATGAGAGAATGTTGAAATCTCAAGAAGATACGAATCAGGTGTATGAACGAAACCTTCATAAGCAAAAAGGAAAAGAAGGACTTGGATACAAAGAGGAAGGTGAATTCTCCAAACAAGGTACTCAAAAGAATCAGAAACCCACTTGTAATCACTGTGGCAAAATTGGTCATACTTCAAACAAATGTTGGAACAATGGAAAAGAAAAATTCAATGGAAAATGCTACAATTGCAATTAGCATGGTCATAAAGCAAATGAATGCAAGGAGAAACCAAGATTTAAAGGCAAATGTCACAAATGTAGGAAACAAGGTCATAAGGCATCAGAATGCAGAACTAAAACACCCAATCTAGCAGAACAAATTATGAAAGAAATGTTTGGTTGGGATTACAACACTTGGTGTAGATGTCATTACTGTGGAGAATATGGGCACATTGGCATGAATTGTGTAAGGCATCACTTGAGAAAAAGGGATACTACCATAAGATGTTATAAATGCACTAAGCTTGGTCATATAGCTAAAAAATGCATGAATTTAGGCAAAGTTGAAGATGAAAAGAAAGAAAAAGAAAATAGCATCAAGAAGCAGATGAGACAACAGTGGATTCCTAAACCTATCGAGCAAACCAGTCCAAGTAATGAAGTCACTCATGAAGAGAGTGGCTCTATCAACTCTAACTAAGTCTCCAAGAAAGCATTGGAACTGTATCTTCATAGACATATTCCAAACAGTTCTTGAATTGAAAGGAAGAAAGATCCAAATTAGTATGCAAGGTACAACAGGATCATAAGAAGGTCGGTATCAATTACCACCGAGCAAGGTCAGGAGTAACCTAATTTCATTTGGTTACCGAGTAAGGTCAGAGCAGTATGAATTCGTATGTTCTCCGAGTTGCAGAATCTTCACCGAGCATTTAATGCATAGTGGATGACAATCTGTCGAATTGAATACCCTAATTCCTACGGAGCATTAATGACAAAAATTTAAACAAAAAGAATGAAATCGAGTTCATTCTTCACTGTGAATATCAGCATATTGAGCAGAGAAATTTCTAGTGCGATCAAGCGATTTGAAGCAAAATTTTGCAGTAGAAATTTCTTCGAAGAATTTTTCTTTTTTACCGAGCTACCATGGCATCATCTAGCACCAAAGTAAAGAAAGGTTCGAAAATGTTAGTTCAAGGAGAATGGAAAGCATCAGATTTCAAACTCGTGCCCGCGATTGCAGAAACCCTAGATCCGAGTGGAGCTCAATCTCAAATTCCTCCAAAGGTACTTCTTGTAAATGACATTCACAGTCATTTTAAAGGTACAATTCAAGAGCTTGGAACCCTAGAGATAGATGTTGTTCATGATGAACTATGTGTTGATGGTGTTCTCAAACTGGAACATAAACATTTGGAAGATAAGGGTTTGACACATATCACCCACTTGCCTTAGAGTTTCCAGATAAAATAGATTAGCTATATCCTAAGCTGAGTGCATGAAGGTAAAATTTGGCTTGAGAAACCAATGGAAATAACAAAGAAGATGATTCACCGAATCACTGGTCTTCCCATGCTTGCCGAGGCTAAATCTACAAAAACCCTAGGTCGAGTAGAGCTAGAAAAGAAAACCCTAGCCGAATGGGACCGTAGAGGTATGAGAATAAATAGTATTACTGATGTAGAACTAAAATTTGGCACATATGTCATAGCTCACAAGATATACAGTTCAAGTTGGCAGAATAGTGTTCCATGTGAAGCAGTTGACCTAGCTTATAAAATTGTGAAGAACAATTGTCATTTGACCTAGCAGATTTATTATTGAAATAGTTCAACAAGAATATGGAGAGCATCCAAACCTCAAAGAAAAATCCATGTAAGTTTGGCTCGTTGTTGGTTTGATTATTTTTCTATGCTCAAAATTTTTTCCCATCAAAAGGCACGGTAAAATGGAGAAAGGACGTGCCTGTTCTTTATCAGATAAATGAGTATATTGTAGAAATGGGTGAAAATTTTGTAAGCATAATGGATAAATATTTTGAATCTTTTAAAGAAAAGATGAATAACAGATTCCGGATTCCACTAAAGCTGGTGGAAGATTATAAAGATGATGTTTGTTTCATGGTTGATTGTGATAGAGTATACATTCAGGCAGTAAGGCCTAGGATTGTATGGGTGAAACCTCTTCCTTATGAGGTAAACATTGATGAAACAAAGGATATAATTGAAGCCCTAGTAAATCAACCTGTTGATCCAAAGGCTCCATACTTTGGAACATATGATGAAGCTAAGGTAAGAATTGAGCTAAGCATAAAACTTCCACAGGCGGTTAACAAAGGCAGAAAGAGGATGGCCAAGATGCAATCTAGCACACCTCTAATGTTAACTAAGGGCAAAGGAGAGGATATTGTAGAAGAAGAAGAAAAGGATGAGAGTAAAGAAGAACAAGTTCCTGTAAAGAAGAAAGGAAAGGTAACTATCACCAAGGAACCCGAGCAATCCACTGCAGTATTCACAAGGGAAAGATCAAGGGGCAAGGCAGGTAAAGTCAATGATGATATAGTACTCAAAAGGCCTCCTCCCTCATTTGAACAAAAGATTAAGGATTTGAGAGAAGGATCTAGAATTGCAAATTTCAAATCTCTCAAATATGAAATTAGATCAAAGGCAGAGCAGTAGGAAATTGATGTTGTTATTGAGAAAATGGGAAAATGGAAGTACTCACCTGATGATATGGCTTCTCAAATTCTAGGTGTTCTATTGGATAAAGTCAAGTTGAAATGGTCCAATGCAAGACAAACTATCAAGGACATATATGCTCAAACCTTAAGGCAATTGATGCCAAGTTTGAAAAATGATGAAATAAAAAAGGCATTGATAGAAAATGAGCATAAGATGACACTAAAATTTAACAGTTGTTTGATTTTGATCAAGGATATAGATTCAGTTGTGAAAAGTGCAGAATCTACTTGGAAAAACATCTATCATCTTCACAAACTAAGTACTAAAACCGTGATAATAAAAGATATTGAAGATGACAGTGATGAAGAAGAAGAAGAAGAAGAAGCAGTTCAGATTGATAATGTTGAGGTAGAAGCAGAGGAAGAAGTTACCGAGGAAGCTAAGAAAAATGTTGAGGAAGATGATCTAGTTCGGATAGCTGCAGAGGTGATTGCCTCACTTCCTCACTCTCTAGTAAAAATTACTACATCTAGCCCAAAGAAAACTTCAAGTGTGATTGTGACAACTCCCTCAGATACATCAAATGTCCAATCATCACTAGCGTAGCTCAATGTATCAATGATA
The DNA here is from genome assembly GCA_027943335.1 of Chamaecyparis obtusa. Lineage (NCBI taxonomy): Eukaryota > Viridiplantae > Streptophyta > Pinopsida > Cupressales > Cupressaceae > Chamaecyparis > Chamaecyparis obtusa. The sequence continues at coordinate 3,268,189 of BSBK01002290.1, read as the reverse complement.
GAAGTGGCTACCACTTCATCCACCAAGCTTCAACCTCCTTCTTCCACCGAGTTGCAGTCTTCAGTACCTTCTTCAATTTTGAGTTTTTCAGCAGTAAGTACTTCAGATTCTACAGTTGTAAATACTTCAATTTTTTATTTATCAAGTATTCCAGTTAGCATCCCATCAGTCAGAAGTTTATCAGTTTTCACTACAAGTCCTACTGTGTCTACAATAATTTCTACTACAAAGGCAATAAGTATAAAGACTCAACCGAGTACAAAATTTTTGAGTAAGAGTGTAGTAGAAGATATAGATTTAGATGAGGAGATAGAAATTCCCCAATTAGATTTTGCAAACCTCACAGTAGACCAAATGCAAACAGTTGGTGAACTCCTCCAGAAGAAAGAAAAGAAAAAGAAACTAAAAGAAGAAAGAGGTAAGGAATATAAGATCATTGAGGATGCCAAGAACATTTTGGTAGAAATAATAGGTGTTGAAGTTGATTCCTCTCAACACATTTTGTTGTAGTTGGCAGAGGCAGTAAACAAGTTTAATGAGGATTCCTCTAGATCAGATAAGTTGCTTGAGAAGGCTGAGAAGAAGTTTGAAAATAAAGTGCTTGAGCACATTGCTCAACAAATAGCTATCAATCAGGAAGGGTTATCTTCAGTTTTGACTAGCATTGAGTCCTTGTATTCCAAGGTAACATCATTTTTTGTCAAAGTATGTAATGTTGCTGAGTTCTCAAAGGAGATTAAAGACAAAATAAATAAGATTGATGAGGATCTGAAGATCAGTGCACAGAAGTTGCAACTTGAACCTAGCTCAAGCTCTGCACATCATATCACAGTCAGATTCCTATCTAATTGGGATAGAACTCTAGTACTAATTGGAAAGGTACATTTTGATTTTCTCTCACATTTTGGTATCTCCGTGTAAAATATTTATATATACACCTTTGGCATTATTGTCAAAAAGGGGGAGAAAGTATATAAGATATATGAGATATGAAAGGGGGAGAAAGTATATGAGAGAAATAGGAAATATGAGCATGAGGTGAAATAAGATATTTGTATATATACTATATGAGGGAGACATGAAATGTATATACAACAGTATGACAAAGATAAATTTTTTGAAAAATCAAAACTAGTATCAGCATGATTGTGTATATAAGTTTTGGGTAATAAGTGTTTTGTCACTAATGCCAAAGGAGGAGATTGTTGGCATTAAGTATGTTTGTCATTAGTGAACAACACTTATTCAGACTCTATGTGTTTACTGAGCAGACAGGACAGTGTTTACCGAGCAGACATGACAGTGTTTACCGAGCAGACAGAATAGTGTTTACCGAATAGACCAAGATTCACAGTGCTTATTGAGTTATCATTACCGAGTGATGAAATGAGGAGTGTTTACTGAGTGCCAACATGGTAAATAGGGAATTCAATTTCTACCGAGTGACACTATATCTACCAAGTCTCTAGTATATACCGAGTTTGAAACTACAACCGAGTGGTTAGTATGGACCGAGCCTCCACTTCTACCAAGAGCATGATGATGCTGAGTAACACAGTGGATGCCAAGTATCAGAAAGTCACCGAGTAACTATATTTGGGCCGACAAAGTAATATTTGTGTTAGCTTGTTTAAGAGCCGACTTTGTAATTATTTTGTAATTGTTTTGGATTGATATATAAATAATGTTTTGTATCATATCCAAGGTGTGAAGTAGCGAAGTATGAAAAAGAGAGAAAGGAAGAGATAAGGGAATTAAAAAGGGCTATAGCAGTATAAGAAGCAGCAAAGATCTATCCATCATAGAAGGTGATCAGTACATCAGAAAATCTCAATCAGCAAGTACAGTTGCAAGTAAGAGATCTACTATTTCATCCTAACAGGTGAATCGGCTTAAAATCTTTTAACCAGGTAGACTTAACAGTCTTTGTAAAATCTCCTAACCGAGTCCATACTTTATTGTATGTTTGTAAATCCTCTAACAAGGTGGACCTAGCAATCCTTATTGCTCCTAACATGGCAGATCATCAAAAGGGATCATTGTAAGCCTTAACCGGCAAACTTTATACTGCAGTATTGAAGTTTTGTGGGTATCATCCCCACCCCAGTTTTACTTTCTATTTGGAAGGTTTTTGGGTCACCAAATCTCTGTGTTCAAAGTGTTATGAATGTTTTATTCTTTCTTACTCATGCATGCAGTCAAATTATCAATCTAATGTTATTTGAAATATGGTTAAGATCTGAATTTGTTAAAAGTTTTGAAGTTACTGATTCACCCCTCCCCTCTCAGTAACCTAGATAGTCTTGAATATTTCCAACAAAAATTCATCCATGGATTGGAGCACATTATGTTGGCAATGATTGTTCTAGGTATTTGATCATTTAATAGTTATCTGCATGTAATTATAAATCTTGCAATAAAATGGTCACAATAATTATGTAATGTTGTTGTTCATTCAGCTAGGTAAATACCAAGTTAAAGATATGAATGTATATATTGAGCCTCTTATCGACGAGTTGGTGGAGTTATAGAAATGTGTCACTATGTATGACATCTCTAGACCAATAGGAGACATACAATTTCAATTCCATGCAATGCTTGTATGGACAATACATGATGCCCCAGGGCTAACACATTTTTTGGTATGTTATGGTGAATTCAACTTGCACATGATAATTTTAAAAATAAAAATTAACATATTTAATCCAATTGTATCATTATCTTGTAGGTCTTCAAACAAAGGGAATAATTGCATGTTCGGTTTGTGGTCCAAAGATGAAATCTTGTCATTCAAAAAGTTTAGGAAAGTAGGTGTTTGATGAGCATAGACACTTTCTCCACAAAAATCATAACTATCGAATTACCGAAAAACATCTTTCAATGGGAAAGAAGAGACTACATCTAAGCCACGGATAATGACACCTCGCCTATGGAAGTTGGAATATAATAAAATTAATCTTCAAGGTACGACCATTCTACCTAACGGTTTTTGTTTGAAATTTGTATATTTTTATTGTGTTTTGTTTTCTGATTATGTGATTGATGATTGTGAATGTTGTCAAGGCAACACTACTGAGCACCTTCCAAAGGGACTAAAAAGTTATCCCAAACAATTTAGTAGGTTGTCCTACTATGAGCAGCTGCAAATTGTGCAATTATTTGATACTATGCATATTGGAAAGAATGTAATGGAGACATTGTGAAAGATATTGGATGGAAGGCGTGACAAAGAAAAAATTGTTAAAATTTGTAGCGACATTCATGAATCCAATCATGCAATAAAAAATTTCATCAAATCAAATAGAAATGGAAAATAAATTAATACAAGTGTCATTCCTTGGTTATTAACAGAACAACAAAGTGATGCCATAAAAGAAGTCATACGAAAAATTTGATTTCCCATAGGATTTGCTGGAAACATAAGCAATACCATATCAAAGAAAAGTGAATTTGGGTAGGGTTGAAAACACATGATTGTCATACCTTCATCAAGGTAAGTCATGTTCTTTTGTATTTACAATATATTTGTAAACTGCATGTAATTCTCATTGTATTATATGAGAAAAGAATGACATGATTATTTTTTTAATTATTGCAGTACGTGCTACCCCTATCTCTCCTAGAGAACTTCAAAAATAACATCAAACAAGTGAGATATGATCTTGGAAAATACATGAGGTAAGCAATGATATCTATTCAATTTGTTATATATATTGTAAAGTTTCGTGTTTATATATTTTTGTGTCTTGAATGTCTTGTAGGTAGTTGTCATCTAAAAAAATCCATAGAGTAGATATAAAATAATGGAAGAGAAGAATTCCTCATTTAATGTGTGAAATGAAAAAGTCTCTACCTTCAACCTTTTTCAATGCACAAGAACACTACCTCATCTACCAAGTTGAGGAGATTGAAATGTGCGGACCCATACACACTCGGTCAATGTGGATGGTTGAGAGGCACTTGAAATTTTTGAAGGCTTTGGTTTGATAAAGAGCACATCCTAAGGGTTCTATGGTGGAGGGATATATGATATACCAAACTATGGTGTACGTTACTAAATATCTTCCTAAGCTTGCAACAAAGATCCATATAGATCACATTTGGGATTTCAACACCATTAGAAAATTTGAAGGGCAGTAATTGGTGGGGAAAGGTAGAATGAGGAAAGTGAGAGGTAATAAATTATAAGATGTTATTGTAGCTGTTAATTAATTCTTAATCTTCAAAATTAATCGGTTGTAAGTCATCTATTTATTTTTTATACAATTGGTCGAGAGTGGGATGCAATACATTTGTATATTGAAAACAATCAAGATTGGATGATGAAATGGATTGAAAGATGTCATCATTTAGGTCACACATTAACATGGGAACCTGTGTCTTCATTGGTTAATGAAGCTCATCATAACAAAGATCCAAATGTTACGCAAAGGGAAATAGATTTAGCACATGGTTTAAGAGATTTCTAGGTACGTATAAATTTATTAATCACTCATACGTTTATGAACTCTTGATGCATTAATTTATACATGTTTTACATATTTTTGCAAGTCAAACACCACAAGGCTATGTTTTGCAATGGTCATAAATTTCACATCAAAAAGTTGGATGACACAAAGAAAACTTGTGATTCTGGGATAAGTGCAGTCTTTCAGGTGACTAATATTTCATCTAGAAATGACTTACATCCTCAAGAGTCTGAAAATCGATACTATGACATTTTGGATGATATACTTGAGTGTGACTTTATTTACTTCATATTAGTTCTTTTTTTGTCAGATGGTATAGGCTATGACTTAATCAAAATGATCTTGATAGAAATGTTATTGAACATGACAATGGATTTCCAATGATTAATACAAGGTGGTTTGAGCCAGTTAGGGATGAACCCTATGTTCTTCCAAGCCAATGTGAGCAGGTATTTTACTCAGAGGTTCCACATAAATCAGGTTAGTCATTTATAGTTAGACATGATCCAAGAGGAAGGCCGATGAGGTATAATGCGATGGAAGAAGAAGATTGCGAACAACTAGAAGATGATGTAGATGATGATCATGAACAACAGTTAGTCGTGTGTGTGTGAAAATTGTACCTGATCTGTAAACACAACACTTCAGTAAAATATTAGAGGTTAGCTATAATCAAAATCGTGCAAAATTGAAATCTAATTTAACCAAGCGATTTACTACCTTCTAGTAGGTGCGAGATTAATGTTCTCAGATTGTTATCGAGATCAGTGACCTAGACAACACCTAAATGAAGGATTTGAATGCAATTGATCTAGATATGAAATATGAATGCAATTAATCTATATTTTTGATATTTTCTATGCAATAATAATGAAAAATGATATGAAATCTATGATATGTAAAAATTGATATGCTATGATATGCTAAATGATCTAACAATGATATGAAAATGAATCTAAATGAATGTAAAAATAAAAAACAAATTGATCTCACAATAGCCTTGATTCGCAATAAGCTTTGATTCTCCAAATTCTAATTCTTCAAAATAGTTGTGCAATTCGTAGATGACTTTGGCAAAGTAAGCTTGCAAAATTATGAGATTCTATGGATGCAAATTTGAAAGATGAATTATGAAGAGCTGAGCCTTGGTTTTATAGAAATCCAGGGCTTTGGAGGTGCATGAGAAAAAGCCATAAATCACTCAGATAACTCAGGTTGATTTTTTAGTTATTTTTTAAAAACAGATAATTAAGTCACAAAAATCATGCAAAAGCATGCAAAAATAGCTTTTTAACTCAAATTAGAGTTTAGATCAGCTTTTTGAACTCCAAAAGGATGTTGAGTTCTAAAAAGTCAACACTTTGCATTGATTTTCTAATTTGAGTTTAACTGGTCCTTGAATGTGCACATGGATAATTATGATTTAATAAATAAATAAAGTGATTTATTCTCAACTTAACTGATTTTTGAAATAAAATAATTAATTTATAGGTTAATTAACTATTTTATCAAACTTTTATTAAAAACTACATTATTAAATAATGACAACTTGCTTTAATCAATTAAACAAGAATTTAATCAATTATTCATAGGATATTGGATTTATTGTCAAAATTAAATAATACAATTAATAATAGATAGAATTAAATTTAATTACACAATTAAGTGGCAAGATATTAAATCTGATTAATTAAATATGCAAATATTCAATTAATCAAACTTAGGATAAATGTGATTTATTGCCAAATAATCATTAAATTAAAGATAATTAAGATAATTAGGAATATTGCTAGGAATATTTCCTGATGCAGAATTTAAGATAATCAATTATGATTCGATGATGTTCAGATGTGCCTTAGATTAGGACTTCGATGTTGATTTCATTCGATTTGTAGATGTAGGAGGTTAATGAACTTATAGCCCATTTTTGGGGTATTACATTTTGCCCCTCTTTGAATTACTGTGTGAAGCGCAATGGTTCAAAGACAGTCTGTGTTTGATAGAGATATGAAACTGATTCGAAATTGATAATTGATATGAGACAGAAGTTGATTGAAATTGATTTGATATGAAGATAATAGGTCCTGAATGACCAAAGATAATGTTCACTATTGCAGCGATGAACCGATGATTGTGAAAGAGTATCAAAACACCTGATTCCAAACCTTAGGATTGCAAAGAAGTGAGCGACCGGTTCTAGACTCGATTGTCTTAGCAGAACTAGCAGGTATCACATCCGAATCCTTCAGTTGCCGAAGAACCAAGGAAAGAACACTATGATCCGATGGTTGCAAAAATTGATACAGTTTCCAAGATTAGGAGAATACCAGATTGATATGGATCGATGAATCTAATATGCCCCAAGTGATGATAGATTTTCCTCGAGCGATGAGGTCTTTTTTTTGTTGAATCAGTAACTAGACGTGATTGTTGTCTTGATCACTAATGAAGATATGATTTCAAATAAAATTAGATTTCAAATTTGATTACAGACTTTGAATGATGTGCAATACCATGCCCCCTTCGGGATTGAACTTGAAATTTGACAAGAAAAGTCAGCGTTGATAGTTCAGAAGCATGTTAATTGATTTGAGAAGTGGTTAAACACATCCAGGAATGTATTCTGCATCATTTAGAGGTCCAGATGACCAAGTTTGACTTGGTTTGACCATGAGTTGACCATGGTTGACCAAGTTGAAATTTTGATAGTTTGATGTTAGATAATCAGTTAAGTTGAATACTGGATTTCTGTAATGAATGAAGGTCGAATATGCAAGCAGTTAATAATATGAATGATCTCAGATTTTGATTTTAATCCCAAAAAAGGATTCTACTTGCTATTTGGTTGGATGGACCTTCATGTAAGATTCAGCTCTTGTTAGATTGGAAGAGGTGATTGAAGAATTGTTTAAGCATTGAAGTTCATTTAGTCATTGTGAGATCATGCAACATGCAAAATGCAATGAGACATGCAAAATGAAATGCAACCTAAGACCTAGGACCTAGTCACTGATCATGTGTCGATTTGTTATCATCATTGAACTTTTAGGTAACCGGATAAATCAATACAATGCCCACTAGCTAAAAAAAAACCATAGACATATGAATATTTATTTTATTTTTGGAATGTCAGATTAGATATAAGTACCAAGGCATAAATGCCAGGATGACCTGAATATCATGTCCATTTTGATATAGCAATTTGTATAAGCATCAAAACATAAACATCATGATGATCGGAATACTCCTTGCATTGCAAACACATCAAACAGTCAAGAGATCATTCTAAATCCAATGTGAATTACCCGTAGTGACCCTTTATCATTCACATCCTTAGGCAAGATCACATTCCACAGTAGGAGAAAGAACTTACTCAAAAAGACAATAGTTAGATCAAAATTCCTTGAATTGTCTGGGTATCAATGGTCAAGGTACGCATGGCCATCCAATTCGAGATAGAGGCTCTTATAGTCGGACACCATTTCAATCCAGAATTTCCAAAGTTGTTAGATTTTCACATACAAGCAGAAGACAAAGAAAAGATTATGCCCCTAGTCATCACTCTCTAAATCCTATAAAGGACATCATCGAAGAGCTTGAAGGGACACAATATGAAAAAATATCAATGTGAATCAGTAAGCATACAAGGAGATAAAAGCATGTAAAAAGTATAGATTGTTTTCAGTTGAGTTTTGATGTTTGATTGCGTTGTTGTAGATGCAAAATCCTTTCTGGAGACAAGACTGACTGATTGACTCACATGAAGCTTCAAAGGACTCTAACTAGATATGATACATCTAAGATACATGGGAGACCATAGGATATGACATTGATTGCCCCCAAGTGTTAAACATTGATAGGATACAGACGCTTGAGTTGATTGGTGTACAAACTGACTTATTGAAAATTGGAAATGCAGAAACAAACTGGGAGATATGTACAAACTAAAGCAAGACTGAAAGCTAGGAAAGACCAAGATTGCACTGATAGATGGAGCATTTGGAACAAGTGGCACCCGTTTGCTAGGTTTTCACCATCTTGGTAGAGATTCTATTTTTGCTACCAAGGCGCCTGTTTCTAGGTTTTCACCAAGGCACTTTTTCTTTTTTTTAAATTTTTTTAAAATTTTTTTTACATTCATTTAGATTCATTTTCATATCATTGTTAGATCATTTAGCATATCATAGCATATCATTTTTTACATATCATAGATTTCATATCATTTTTCATTCTTATTGCATAGAAAATATCAAAAATATAGATTAATTGCATTCATATTTCATATCTAGATCAATTGCATTCAAATCCTTCATTTAGGTGTCATCTAGGTCACTGATCTCGATAACAATCTGAGAACATTAATCTCGCACCTACTAGAAGGCAGTCAATCGCTTGGTTAAATTAGATTTTAATTTTGCACGATTTCGATTATAGCTAACCTCTAATGTTTTACTAAAGTGTTGTGTTTACAGATCAGGTACAATTTTCACACACACATTTCTGGTGCCCACCGTGGGGCGCCAAAAATGTGTGTGTGAAAATTGTACTTGATCTATAAACACAACACTTCAGTAAAACATTAGAGGTTAGCTATAATTGAAATCATGAAAAATTGAAATCTAATTTAACCAAGCGATTGACTGCCTTCTAGTAGGTGCGAGATTAACGTTCTTAGATTGTTATTGAGATCAGTGACCTAGATGAGACCTAAATGAAGGATTTGAATGCAATTGATCTAGATATGAAATATGAATGCAATTAATCTATATTTTTGATAATTTCTATGCAATAAAAATGAAAAATGATATGAAATCTATGATATGTAAAAATTGATATGCTATGATATGCTAAATGATCTAACAATGATATGAAAATGAATCTAAATGAATGTAAAAAAAAAAACAAATTGATCTCACAATAGCCTTGATTCGCAATAAGCTTTGATTCTCCAAATTCCAATTCTTCAAAATAGTTGTGCAATTCGTAGATGACTTTGGCAAAGTAAGCTTGCAAAATTATGAGATTCTGTGGATGCAAATTTGAGAGATGAATTATGAAGAGCTGAGCCTTGATTTTATAGAAATCCAAGGCTTTGGAGGTGCATGAGAAAAAGCCATAAATCACTCAGATAACTCAGGTTGATTTTTCAGTTATTTTTAAATAACAGATAATTAAGTCACAAAAATCATGCAAAAATAACTTTTTAACTCAAATTAGAGTTTAGATCAACTTTTTGAACTCCAAAAGGATGTTGAGTTCTAAAAAGTCAACACTTTGCATTGATTTTCTAATTTGAGTTTAACTGGTCCTTGAATGTGCACATGGATAATTATGATTTAATAAATAAATAAAGTGATTTATTCTCAACTTAACTAATTTTTGAAATAAAATAATTAATTTATGGGTTAATTAACTATTTATCAAACTTTTATTAAAAACTACATTATTAAATAATGACAACTTGTTTTAATCAATTAAATAAGAATTTAATCAATTATTCATAGGATATTGGATTTATTGTCAAAATTAAATAATATAATTAATAATAGATAGAATTAAATTTAATTACACAATTAAGTGGCAAGATATTAAATCTAATTAATTAAATATGAAAATATTCAATTAATCAAACTTAGGATAAATGTGATTTATTGCCCAATAATCATTAAATTAAAGATAATTAAGATAATTAGGAATATTGCTAGGAATATTCCCTGATGCAGAATTTAAGATAATCAATTATGATTCGATGATGTTCAGATGTGCCTTAGATTAGGACTTCGATGTTGATTTCATTCGATTTGTAGATGTAGGAGGTTAATGAACTTATAGCCCATTTTTGGGGTATTACAAGTCGATGATGTTCCTGACACAAATTTTCTTGAAGAAGAAGAAGATGATGACGATGATGATGCTACTGATGATGATATTGATGATGGTGGTGGTGATGATGATGATGATGATGGTGATGATGATGATGATGTTGATGATGATGATAATGATGATGATGATGATGATGATGATGATGATGATGATGATGATGTTGCTACTACTGCTGTTGATGATGATGATGATGTTGAGGCCGATGATGATGATGATGATGAAGATGATGACAATGATGGTTGTGGTGATGATTTTGATGTCAACGATGATCATGGTGATTAGTTGGATGAAGAAGAAGATGAATGACATGAATGAAATGTATAGTTACGTGATCACTGCTTAATCTTTTTAATATTGATTTCTTGATAGAAATGTGCAGTTATGCAATCAATGATTAATCTAATTAATTCATGATGTACTTACTATGAGATGCTTATAGTTTTTAATGTACTTACTATGTGGTTTTGAGTATATGTATCATGATTTTTTTAGCTAACATTAGATAATTAAATTACATATGTAGGTACATGAACTCCTTCACGAGCATCCCACACAATCTCATGGATCGACAAGTATAAGTCAATACACTATATAGAGATTAATGTATTTCACAATTTGCAAAATATCTCACATTACTTGCTATCTCTCTCATTTGATGGAGTGCAGGTAGCAGCAAATAGGTATTTGTCAGATGTGTCTTCCTCGAGCGAAGAAAGTGACTCATTTAGTATGTCTGAATTAGGAAGATCAACTAGAGGTCAAAAGACTGGAAGGAAATTCAATAAATGCATGAAATTTTTCCTTGCTCAAGGGGGGTCATGTTGTTATGATGATGAGAGCAAAGGTGACATCGAGGTTCCCTCTAGGTACCAAAATCCACAGAAACAATGGGTCCCAAGGAACTTCCTCCAATAAACATTGATTTTAGTGTTAAAGACAAGATAAATTGTATTGCACCATCCTCAATACATGGTTTGGGCCTATTTTCCATGGATGGAATAAAGGTCTCTTACAAAAAAGTTGTTGAATTGATGGAGTATGTTGCACCTTGTTACAATTACAAAATTTGGATGTGAATTGTTCAATATAAAAAAAGTATGTGTAGGTATGCACTCTCGGCAAATTATATTCAACAAAAAGAAAATGAGCAAAGTAAAAGAGTGGCTATATACATTGACAGAAGGCCAAAAGCATCAGAGAATATTATAGATTTTATAAATAGCATGCGACCTCTGTCAACTATTAAGCAACCCAATTGCATATTTGAGGCGTGCGAGGGAAATCATGTATTTGTATGTGAGATAAAATGAATAAGTGCAGGGGAAGAGCTGCTTATTGATTAAAATTTGAATCGCATAGATACAAATAATGTCACTATCATTAGGATGCAGGTACATACTATGTACCATTAAATAATTAAGTTTTTTTTCCAACCACATTTAGAGAGTCTCCTCACCATCCACCTCATCTCCATCATCATCTTCTAATGAAATTTATTAATGTAGTCCTTTCTAATTATTGGTTAACTTTAAATAATAACACAGGACCACAATATGGAGCAACCACGTAGAGGGGACAATGATGATCATGCATGCACTTCTTCCTAGTAGGTAAACCTCTTTGTTATTGTACTACCTGTTTGTTATTGTACTACAAATTAGATAGAAGCAAAATGTTAAATAAAGTTTTTTATTATATTCTTTTCATCACTTTTTCGGATTAATTCTAATAGTGTTAGTAATATTGTTGTCAGAGATAGGTGGTCAATAGAGAAAGGGAAAGGAACCCGAAGTCCCTTAAGAGGAGTCCTTTGACGAGGACCTAGTTGATGATTTGGCTACTTGTGATGAGCCGGCCTCTGCATTTAAAATATGCCTCCACAAAATTGGAAAAATATTGGCTGAATTGACATCTATATTCTCTGCCACTCTTGAGTCACAAAAGAGGGCAACTAAACTGATGCACCTATCTCAAAATTATAGAGTAAGTATTAATGTAATTTTTAATTATAACAAAAGTTCAATAATACTTTTTATGTTATAGTAGTGTTTTATGTCATTAAAAAATAAGCGGACATGTTGCTTTTACAACTTTTTTTGTGTAATTTTGATCCTCATGGCCATGATGAGGGTACTGCAGCTGGTTCAGGTAGATCGCATGTTGGACTATATTTTTTTTTACTCTCTAACAATATTGTCCATGCTAATCACAAGTTTTATTATGCTCTAACAATCTTATTCTTTAGCAGGTGTCAATGATCATTTACTATCACCGCCTCATACGATGGTAGGCTCAGATGTACTTCATCCTACAATTTTGACAACACGTAGCATGGACATAGATTCCATGGCACCACCTACTCGTACACAAATTTTATTTTCTCTATCATTATATATATGTTTATTTCCCTTGAAGTGTTCTTCCTTAGGGGCATTTCGTAATGGATTCAATTTATGCAACAGAGGATGCAACACTTGATGGTGATTTTCCTGGATGTACTAGTATTCCTAGTATGGGAACGATGAAGGATTTCATATTGCTTGTGAGCGAAGAAGGAGTTCCCTTGAAAATAGAAAAACTTCCAGGTACTTTAAAGATTGGACCTTTCTTTTACTATACAATCATATATTAATCACACCTTGCATTCAATATGAGAATCTTACATCTATTGTATTCTTATTTTATACTATTATATCCTTCGACTAATGATCTCATGATTATTTTGTAGGGAATGATGTTTTTTATAGTAAACTTAATGATGAGTGTTTGCAGATATTCAGGCCCACCATCTGTACAGGGTGGAACATCATATCCGAACTAAAACCCCAATCCACTATTTTGATTTCATATCATTGCTAGGATAGTTATCATTACATCTATTTTTTAAATCTAACACTATTTTCTTTCTTAAAAGGTGGAAAACCCAAAATCAAAAGTTAAAGTATGATCTCATAGAGAGTATGACAAACTTTTTTGGACCTCATGCATTTGAGAAGGGTAAGCTCCTTCAAAGAGCCGGGGTATGTTTGAGGTATATTAGGGACCGGTACAGTTATACATCAACCAAAAACTTGAATTACCAGCACCCCCCTTGCATTCCTGATAAAGAGTGGAAATCTCTTATTATGGATGCAAATGAGAAAACTGAAATTAAAAAAGGAAATACACCACTAGAGAACAGAAGAAGGTATGTGATACTATTAAGAATGTAATTGTGTACTAAATACTCTTCATATTTATATGAACTAAGATATTTCAATCTCTTCATAGATTGGCTGACACATCAAAGGCAACAAAGGCAAGACTACAAAAGCATGGGCAACACAAGCTAGGCTTTGGCAGTTATTCAAAACTTGTTGCACGAGTTGTAAGTGTTAATATTGTCAGAATTGAATGAGGAAAAATACAATCTATATATGGCTTTTAACACTAAAAATAATTCTTTGATCTTTATAATATTTATTTATAATTTGAAATCTTTTTTTGTTTTGATGAAACAATAAAATAAAATTTGACGATACCGAGAAAAAATGTAGGGTGCGGAGTTCAATGTATGTCTCACAGAAGAGGACAAGAGAATTGGCTTCTAACGAGGCTATAAAGCCATGGTAGAAAGAATAAGAAGTGCACAAGGTTCTACTGATGGATCCATCGTGGTAAGTAAGCTAAATAGATGATATTTCAAATTTAATTATTTACCAATTAGTTTATTTGATGTTAAGTTCCAACATAAAGTGAGTAAAATTTTTTTAAGTAAGAAAACAATGATAAAATGAATGCATATGAAATTGAAATGTAGCCTGCCGATTCTTGTTGTACACAACCTGTGCATGTTGATGACAATGAGGATGTGCATCACAGTAATACAAGTAAACATCTTAAATTGATTGGTGTAGTAATACAAATTTAATTGCAATTGGTGTTTGGATTAATGTAACAATTTGTATTGCAGTTGTAGAGAGTGTTGAGGCCACTATTAATGAGTAGGTTGAGGTTGAGGCCAAGGCTAGACAAACTGACCTCGATGTTGATGATGTGACCAGATTAGGTAAAGAGCTATACGATTATGGCCTGTAAAGTATTGAAATACTTTAAAATGTTTTTAATTTAACCCTTTTATATGTTATTGCAGACGACCCCGCTTTGCATCAACAGAGAACTAGGCATGCATTGAGATCTAATGACAGGGTAGATGATCATCATGATGATATCGATACTCCTCTTAACGATTACTTCTTAAAAACTAGACATCAAAAGAAAAAAAAGAAATGATTGTCATCTATGTACCTTAATTGATAATGACTGATTTTTATATGCTAATGAATTTAATTATGTGGTATTGAATGTTCATAAATTTTATAATGTGTTAATGAATGTTATCATGTGATAATTAATGAATGTCACATTTTATTGATGTGTGAATAAATGTTAATGAATGTTATCATGTGATAATTAATGAATGTTACATTTTATTATTGGATGAAATAATGAATGGTTAGATGTTAACAGGGAATTTAGAGTGATGTTAGGGGGGGGGGAAATGAGCTTCCACGTTCACATGGTTGGCCATATTTAGTATAGAATATAAAACTATTCTCGAAGCAAAGTGAAGCTCAATAAGTTTGTTCTTAATATAGGGTCTCAAGTGTAGCCTTTATCCACAGTGAAAATTCAAATTACAAGCCATATTTTAGATTTAATATTTATATTCATCTTCATCATGATCATAGCCATCACAGTCAACATTTGGTTCAACTTCATTTGAAGCACACTCCATGTTTGGTACCATTATAAGGCATGGAGTGTGGTCATACCCATGTTACCACAATAATGAGTTAGCCTATAAATTATGAATAAAATACCTCGTGTATCATATTTATAATACTGCAGATGCACCTAGGATTGGCCCAGACACCCAAGTTCCTACCAAAGGAACACAAGTCAAACCCAGAGGAGAACAAAAGTAGAACTGAAACCCAGCCTCAAACAAAGAACCAGATAACTTGGCTTTTTTCTAATTCAAGTTTATTTGTGAATTATTCTCTAATTCAAACCTGATTATTCCATATTTTGTTTTCTAAATTTCCTTCTTCCTCACTCCAAATTATGTTATGTTGTTATTTCCTTTTACTAATTGTGTTATTTCAAGGATCAGCACCCATGATTTGGTTAAGATGATGAATGCTGTCAATGCCTTTATTACCAAGGAATCACTGCCCGCCATTAATGAATATTAATGATCATTGTTTCCTAAGGGTAATTGATGTTTGTGTATGCTGATCACCCAAGTCTTTGGCTATGATTTGCATGCTATGAGGTTTTTCAGAAGTGGGGGTATGACATGCTGGTTGGATTATCATCAATAAGCCATAAAATATGTCTTTAAAGTTTAAAAGCATCACAAAAACTTTCAAGAAACATAGTACTATCCAAAATGAATACCCTCCAAATGATTATGATTATGTTGATGTTGATGTCTATAATTTATGTCTAATGATTATGATGATGTTGATGTTGATGTTGCTATCTATAATTTATTTCACTTAATGATGCTTTCCTAGATTGAATTTTGAATTGCCAGGATGGAGAATGCTTTCAAAGTTTAGGGTCTGTTCTACATGATACTCTTAGTTATAGCTCAAATGCAACTCAACATATTTTTTATGCTTGGAAACCCACTACAGAAACTCATCCGCATGTGAAATTTAATGCTGTGAATCTTGGCATTGTTAATTTTATTACTTTTCCTCATGTTTCATATTTGTGAAAATGTTTCTTGGCACTATCTTCTTTTTCAATTCCTATATTTGTAACTTTTTAGATCATTAACTTAAGAATTACATGTCTTTGTTCAAAGTTTATCTAACACTATATTATGTCTTATTCTTATTACAATGTTCTTTTTTGTGGGGAAAGAGGTCAATCTTCATTGTCTTCATTGTGGGGGACAATGAAGATTTCTTTGACAAATAACGGGTTTTCTTTAGTATCTTATAATAACATGCTAAACTAATGAAGGTGTTATGGGAATTTAATCTGCAATTATTAATAGATTAAGCATATTATTACTATTCTTAATGTTCCATTTAAATGCATTTAACACAAAAAATAAATTTACAAAACTGAACCAATGGCATGTTTACAACAAAGATGTGTTGAGGAGTTTGCTCCTTGTTTAATGTTAACTGTTCCTGCACAATCCACTCATACAACATTGAAATGCTATGTGGAAGGGATGGTTGATAGTGTTCCTTGAGGGAAGGGGGATTTTGAAAGACTTGTTATCATTTTATTTTGTATTTCCAATATGTTTGGTTGCAGGGCAGACCAGGAGAATGAAGGATCACTCACTAATTGCATGATAACCTAATTTTGAAGGGTCACTGGTTGAGGGGATAGTCAAGGTCTAGATGATTGGGCCATTGGAGGACCCTATTTATTTGTATTAATTTCTATTCAAATTGGATGCATGGATTTCTTATGAATTATCGACTACTATGTATCCTGCAACTGCATCTGTAAATCTTCATATACTTCTCTAGGGTTGTAAGCCACTTAGAGATCAAAATAGAGAAACTAAATCAAAATTGCTCTTTGTCCTATTTCCTTTTAACAAAGTCTCAACTATCAATGATACAATATATTTGATGCCCTAAGCTATCAATACAAATGATGCCTAGCTAGAAGGTCACGGGCTGTCCATTTGATAACCATAGTCAACATTTCAAAAAAATAGATATCCAAACATTTGAAAACCAATGGCATGTTTACAAAAAAGGTATAATAGAACTCACAACAATTCTTAAACATACTTTATCTGATATTATGAATTCTTAAATAATTAAGGTTGGAGTAGACATAGTTATCACACATTTTTTTGTGTGGTACAAGGAAGATTTGGCTAGGTCAAGTCTTCCTTCATGCTAGGAGTCTACAGAATTAGACCTTTATTAACAATTGATCATATCAGATAACTAGTATGTTTAAGAATTGTTGGGACTGGTCCTTTGGCATGTATTAAACATAATAGAATTTTCAGCATATTATTATCATTCTATGTCTTTGTTGTAAACATGCCATCGGTTCAGTTTTGTAACTTCACTGTTGTATGAGTGGATTGTGCAGGAACAATACTTAACATTAAACAAGGAGCAACTCCTCAACACATCTTGGAAACCATTGAATTCAATAATAAATGAAACCTAACACCAAAAATATTCCTTCCATTCACTTCTACCAAGAATAAAGAATTTAATCTATTCAACATTACATATAATCATTAGACAGTTATATTTCATAACTGTGTAGAGGAACAATCACGACCAAAATGATCAAAACTACTTTCACCCTTGCACAAGCTATTCCAAACTTCAAGTAAAATGAGCAATATGATATATCAAATCATTCATATTCATAGTAAACATTCGAAGGATCATTTTGTCAATGAACCCTCTGACTGTACCCCTGCGACAAAGAAAGGAAACCTCAAAATAGAGAAAGGAAACTTAGTAAAACCATTCTATGCCACTGTTTGTGAGGGTACAATCATGATAAGTTCCTCTCAAAACTCTCCAAACATGTAAGATTGTATTTAAATACTTTATTGATCTCTTCTAAACATTAACCAAATCAAACCTACATTTGAATCCACACACAATAACCCCAAAATGAAGGGTTTTGTATCCTTTAATGAATCTTAGTCACTCGTAATGCATGGAAAGTCAAACTAGTAGTCTCCAAAGCATTCAATAAGTGATTGGATTGTATTTAATACACACCAAAGGACCAGTTGTATGAAATTGTCAATCACATAGCATTTCACTGTTGTATGAGTGGATTGTGTAGGAACAATTAACAATAAACAAGGAGCAAACTCCTCAACACATCTTGGAAACTATTGAATTCAATAATAAATGAAACCTAACACCAACATTATTCCTTCCATTCAATTCTACCAAGAATAAAGCATTTAATCCATTCAACATTACATATAATCATTAGACAGTTACATTTCCTGACTGTGTACTAGAGGAACAGTCATGACCAAAATGATCCAAACATTTGAAAATAGTGAATTGATATCCTTGAGAACAAGCACCAATAACATCAAATAATGGAGATAAAGCACAGGCTAGGGCATGACACCAGTAGAATGCGGTCATTTCAGAGACCATTCATGATCAAATAAAATGCAATGCATTTGAAATTTGGGGTCGAATATGATGCCAGATGCTTGAAAGATGAAGAAATCACATACCTTCTCTCGTGCTCAGCTTTCGCTCCTCTATCCAATCGAAATAAAAATGATGAGGTTGTTTCACTTTTTTTTTTCATAGCCAAATCTTGCTTGTAGCACACTAAGAACATGCCATTGGTTCAATTTTGTAAATTTGTTTTTTGTGTAATTAGTAATTGGCAGATGAAATGCAAATAACACCTTTATCAGTTTAATTAGCATGTTATTATCATATCAGATAAAGTATGTTTAAGAATTGTTGGGACTGGTCCTTTTGTGTGTATTAAACATTATAAATTTTTTAGCATATTATTATCATTCTATTTATTTGTTCTAAACATGCCATTGGTTTACTTTTGTAGATTTTTTTTTATGTTAAATGCATTTTTCATGAGGAGGGGTCTTCTTCTAAGGAGATTGATGAAGATTGTGTACCTCAAAAACCAATTCATAAGGTACCAATCATGTTTCCTATTCGCTTATATTTCGGATTGGTAAATCTCCTTATAATTTTCATGTCCTTTCTTTTGATTACTATGGATGAGATATATATCTTACATTTAACATTCAACTTCTTTACATTTTAGAACATGTAGTGTGTTTTTTGAGGATTTTACCAAATCAAATTTTAACAGAAACTGAAAACACCAAACTGATATCTTGCCCTTTCAACTTGACAAAATATTTGTATTTGACCAATAACTGCAAGCAACTAAATGATAAATCCACATACCTGTATCTTTGTAAAATACCTGGAACATCAAAAAGATGGCTAAGTGTCTGCCGCCATGATTTTTATCTACTAAATATGGGAAAAAAAATACCAAAAAGAATCGAATTGAAAACATGATTGGTCATTTCAAAGAGCATTTATGATCAAATAAAATGCAATGACTTATGTTGCGCTCGATCAACTTTCACCCGCTCATTTTCTCTTCTATCGAAATAAAAATGATTTGTCCCTTTCAAAATAGTGAATCAATAACCTTGAGCACAAGCACCAATAACATCAACTATTTTGATCTGTGGGTACCCTAATGTTGGCAAGAGTTCTTTTATTAATAAGATTACTCTGCAAGCTTGAAGAAGCCATATATTTTAGCAAATGAAGAGTGGAAAGATGATGATATTCTTGAGATCATGTATGGGCACAATGTTGCAGATAGAATGGGAAGACATCTTTCTAGCCTGGCCCTGGATCCTTCAATAATTGAGGTAGGATCCAAACCCAGGCTAAAAAGATTTCTTCCTTTCTGTTGTGGAATATAGGCTCTGCTGCTGCAACAACTACAGACTGCAATGTAGATATCACAATAGTTGAGAAAGATAAATGTAGGCATCATGGTCACAATTTTTTGGAGACACAACATAATTGAGTGGTATTCCCATATGATGCAAAGAAACCATTACATTGCATCATCTGGGAATACCACTCAATTATGTTGTGTCTCAAAAAAATTGTGACCATGATGCCTACATTTATGTTTCTCAGTTGTTGTGTCCCAAGACCCCTTATGACCCTTTATGATCCCTAAGAATACATCTTAGAGGTCTTAAAATGTTGTAAAGGGTCATAAGAGGCTCCTAGGAGGGGCTAGATCAGCTTCCACCTTCATGTGGTTGGCCCTGTTAAGTAGAGAATGTTAAACTATTCTCGAAACAAAGAGAAGCTTAATAATTTAAGGTCTCAGTCCATGAAGATGCTGAAAAAATGATGGGAATCAATGATGGAGAGTTTTTAGATTCTAAGAAGACCTATATGGAGTGGAGACTAGATTGAGTACCAGTGCAGAGATGATGATTCAGTAACCTACATCTATAAAACCTTCACAATTATCCCTTCTTTGGCCTCCACTCATTCCTCTTCTCAAAAATGGTTATCTAGAAACTTTGGATATTATTTCTCATCCATGCACGAAATGTTCTAGTGATCATATAAAATTACTTTAAGCCTCCAGTATTGATGAGCTGCACAAGTGTAAAATATTTTTGTGAGATTGGGATCAATTATATTGGATACTGTGCAGTGTACATAAATGCAAGGCAGTGATTATTCTTGACGATCAACAGGTATAAGTCTTCCAGGCCTTACCTAGTAGCTAGGACTAAAGATAACATAGCTCAAGAGACCATCATAGTTGGTCTCTTTCTTCGGTCTATATTATTGACAAAATGTTTTACCTTTCATTAGCTCATCAAATTCGGGGATTTGAAAGAATTTAATAGAATATTTTCATGTATAACGTACATTATTTAAGTTTGACGCTGAACGAATTTATATACTTCGCGCACTTGTATACTATGAGGACAGCCATAAAGAAGCATCCCCTCTCGTGGCTTGAGTAATGTAGGCCATTGGAGGAGATGCTTCTTTATTGTCATCCTCATAGTCTACAAGTGTGCGAAGTAGATAAATTCATGCAATGTCAACTTAAATAATATACGTTGTCATGAAAATATTCTATTAAATTCTTTCAAATCCTTGGATTTGATGAGCTAATGAAAGGTAAAATATTCTATCAATAATATAGACCGAAGCAAGAGACAACCTATGATGGTCTCTTGAGCTTTCTTATTTTTAATGTGCATATCCGTCGCTTTTTCAATGATTTAGAGTTTATTCTAATGATAGTGCTATACATTCGAAGATGTTTTCTGTCAGACAATCTGCCCACCTGTCGCCTCTCCAATAGATCAAATGTTGAAATAGTTCCTTTTTGACAATTACTATGACATGAATGTTATATCTCCAATAGGCCTACCTATCGAAAATATACTGCAACATTGTCGCTCTTTCAACAGTGCCAATGTCAAAGATATGTAGTTTTCAATAGAAATTAGTGACATTAATGCTATAGCACTGATGATTTTATCTGTCAGATGTTGGCTGTTGATCTATCACTATTCCAATAGTTATAATGTCAGAAAGTAATTCTTTTCGACAGGTAATTGCGATAGGCATGCTATATTTCCAATAGGTCTTCTTGTCAGAGTTTCGATAAATGGACCGTAGGAAATGTCATAACAAAGCTGGTATTCATGTGCAAGTTTCTGATGGAATGTGGTGTCAGAAAACTGACAGTGACCTCTTCCGTCGCAATTTGCAATGCAAAAATGGCGATAGACACATATGTCAAAAAATTGAAAAATGGGTGTTGCAAATCCAACAAATGGCTGTTGGAATTTGACCTCAAATGTACTAGTGATACTTGCTCGATACTCTTCTTGTTCGGTAACCATTGTGCTCAGTTAAGTTTATTTTTTCGGTGTCTATTATGCTCAGTATACAATGCTAGTTAAATACTTTTCTTTGTTCTCGGTAATTGTTATGCCTTATCTTTACTGACTAACTTTCTCTTCACCGACTGACTTGCTCTTCACTCATTACTCATCTTTTCTTCACTAATGACAACACTTAATTTATTTAGGAATAACATTCTCCCCCTTTGTAATTAGTGACAAAAAATTTCACAACTTAGTTAAAACTTGATATCTGCAATATATGATAACTCGGTGATAACTCCTCCTCAACATATACTTCTTCTTTCTCCCTTATTTCTCCTATATGTATACATAGTTAAATTTATCTATCTACTATCCACATATTTACTATCTCTTGTTTGTATAGTTTATTATCCCCATTTTTTGACAATAATGCCAAAAACAAAAATGTAATGTTCAAAGAATACTTACAGTTTATCAAACAAGTCTTTATAAGATAACTGAGCACTATCATAGGTAGTTTTCCATGTTTTCTTTAGTGCCTCAAGTTCTGAAAGTTGTGCTTGTAGTTGTGCTGAAAGATCTTGCATATGATCCATGACTGCCATTTCAGGTGTGGCAATTATCTCCTTGGATTTCTTTATAGTTACCTGAATGACCTCCGAATGAGGAATGATTTGTGCTTGAAGTTCAAGTATTTATGCTCTAATTTTATCCTCTTCCTTTTTCAAATCCAATTGTAAACTCATAAGATGCTTGATCTTTGGATAGTGAGCTTGGAATGTTTGACATTCATCAATTAACTTATTACAATGTCCTTTAGTTCTTCATCTATCTTCTTCATCTTATCTATGATATGTTGGGTATAGTGAAAAATATTGCATAGCTATTGGAGTAATTGGATTATTACCTTGATGGTGTCCTCCAACTCAGTATCAATGATAGAAAGTGCAACCTTTTGTTCAATGATCTTTTGCATGAGTTTTTAAACTAACTTTTGTTCAGCCTTTTGCTTAGCTATCTTCAACATTCTCTCTTCAGCGTCAATATCTGATTCATTAACTTGACTTCCAAGTGAGACTAACCGATCAATTATAGGTGCATTCTCATTAATTTGAGTCTCAAGTGCAATTTGTAGATTTATTTCACATCTGATTGTACTTGTTATTTTATTTCTTATTTTAGTCTATCTTGTGTTTCTTTCCTCTTCAACAATTCACCATATTTCATCATTTCATCAGGATTCATTTTGGTTGGATCACAAATGGGGATCACTATCTCTTTATCGATTGATATCTTCTCCTTTTTACTTGTCTTCTTCTTCTTATTGTAAGAAATAAGTACACTTCCAATGGGTTAAATATTTAGAGGCAATGGGGCATCGATGTGTTGCTTAGTGGGTTCATTCTCCTTTTCTTTCTCTTCTTCCCTTTCACTATCTTTTTTCCTTTTTCACGTGCATCTATTTTCATGCCTGTAGTAGAAGTATTTGTTGTCTCTATAGTAGTAGCCTATTTTACTTGCTAGGTGGTTGTGGGTTCATCACCCTTATTTGTTTCTTTTTGCTTCTCAGTTTCCTTAATTGTTTCCTCGGTATCTTTGGGTACATTAGTATGAATTGTAACATTTGTTGCCTCGATAGATGTAGTAATTGTATATTCATGCACTTGTTCCAAAATTGTTACATCCTTCATTCATTGTGCTATAGCAAGATTAGTGACTAATATATCTTCATGGTGTTCCTTGATAGTGTCCATGACATCTTGATCCTTATTTATAGTTTAATCTGAATCTTGTCTAGTGATGTCCTCTATTATACCCTCTTGTTTTGTTTTACTGACCATGTGAGGAATATCATTGTGATCGATGAAAACCTAACCTATTAGAAAAATTCATAGAAAACCAAAGGTTAGTGAGAAACAACATATACCTAACATATAGAAAACCTATTCACAAGACACCTCAAATAGAACTAAAAGGGAAGCACTGTGTCATCGTTTAATTTTCTCTTATAGGAGGGATTTGGGTATGCTCTCAAAACATAACAAGCATGTCTCAAATGTTGTTTAGGAAGGAGTAGGATCATTTGGAAGTCATAAAGACCCCATAATGGAATAAAACCAGGTATGGTGAACCTGGTTTGCCCCTAGAATTCCAAGGGTCCAAATGAAGCAAGATGCAGATTCTAAGCTATGGATGCTATACAAAGTTGATTTTAACCAAAAGATGGATATGATATGAATGAAAATAGTTAGTATTGCTTTAAATAAGCTATTTTAATCCAATTTATCTAAGCTATGATGAGTTATTAAAGTATTAAAATGAGCTAAATCTAACAATATTAGAAATTATGTTAAGTCTAGATGTAAATGCTCATTATAACAATGCATGAAATTATATGTGAATTGGTTCTAATTGCTCTTGGAAGGGGGAGTATTTATAGGATTTTGAGGAGAGGCTTTGGTTAGGAATTGTTGTTAGGGGTATGGTTAGAGGTATGGTCAAGGGGATAAGGGTTAAGGGTTGCTCACACATGTGTGAGAAACACTAGGGAAGTGTGCTAGGGGACCAAGATGGAAGAAGAGACATGGGCTCTCATTAAGAGGTTGTAAGAGCCATTAATAAGGGTGTAAGGGTCCATTAATGAGCATGTAAGGCTCATTAATGAGGGGGTTGACCCAAAGTCAAAGGATGAGGGTTTAGGCTAAGAGGGTTAGGAAACACCTCTTAAGCAGGTTTAGGGAGTGATTAGGAAAGTGAGGATAGGTTTACAGTTTTCTAGAAGATATCTAGGGTTTTAGGGAATTAAATACATATTTAATTTATTTAAAGGGTTTTGAGACATAATTTATTAAATAATTAATAAATTAGGAGGGTTTATCATTCAAATTGGATTTAAACGCTTTTGGGAGGGGTTCTTTAATTAACCGTCTTTAATTAAAATAGAAGGGATAATGACCATAAGAATGAATGAATGAATAAATGAATGAATGAATGAATAAATGAATGAATGAATGAATTAATGATGATATCATCAGGTCTTTTATTAACTAAAATATTTTTAATTGATAAATGGATTTTTAGGTGTTTACATTTTGCCCTTCTTTGATGTGATTTCGCAAGTGGCGTGGTGTCAAAGACAAGAAAATAAGATGCCCCAAGCTAGAATAGAAGAATAATGGGTTGTACCCCTCAGAAAATAATGGAAAGGGGAAACTTTGTGGAATTTTATAAAAAAGAACACAGGAAGGAAGGGAAATGATGAAGAAAGACGGGAAAGGAGGATAAACAAATGTCCTTCCAAGAGCAAAGATGTATGAATGTAATATGATGTGAGATGTAGGATGCATGATGAAGCTAGATGAAGGATGCAAGATTAATCTATATGATATAGGATGAGGGGGATTTGGGGAGCTTATTGTGTAAATGTGGAGAGCATAACCTAGTTTGATATAGAAATAGTAGAGACTTGCCAAGGTTACTAGGAACTCAAGGCCTTGTCACTAGCGTTGTAGAGGATTGACAAAAAAAGACACGCAAGGCTTGCCCCAACATCACACATGAATCCAGGAGGAGGCATGGTAGAAATGATGCTGGAGAAGCCACAAAAAAATGACACTTCCCAAGTGCACCATGTAACACAAAATATCATATGTGAAATGTGCAAGGGTCATGTCCAACTGACTCATAGGTAGAAGAAAAGAACTTGCCCCATATGGCCCTCATTCACGACACACCATGATATAAAGGACCACGATGACTTTGAGGAGAGGAAAAATGAGAAGCTGTAAAAGATAAACAAGATCTAAAGGATAAAATCCAAGACTAAAGTGATAAATCCATAAAATGTCCTTTACCAAGGAGAAGGATCGATTTGATTGATGGGGGGAAGATTAGGTTAGAATGTGAGGAAGGACATATCCTACATGAACCTAGTTTGATTGAAGATGGAAGATTAGGTCAGACATGAGGAAGGATACACCTTGCAAGGACATGTTTGATGAGGAGAATGTGTATTGTTGTTGGAAAATGATGAGTCAAGGATAATCATGTGATCAAAGATAGTCGACAAAAGATGTTGCTAAAGTACGAGGCTGGATGGGACAAGTTATCTGATCAAATTTTGTTGCAGGACTAACAAGGATATGTACAAAAAGATGTGATGATATGTACAATAGATGGGGAGATATTTATAATAGATATTTATAGAAGTTCAAGGATTGGAATAGAAAGATCTTTCTATATAGGATAAATACAAGGAAGCTTAGGATTGGGGATAGTAGGATCGTATTGCTGGACTGGATAGGCTTAAGGATAAAACACCTTGGGATATGGCATGGAGGTGGGTATGGGGATGAGAATTTAGGTCAAGATTGGGATTGGGATTGGGATGGGTTCAAGAATAGAACCGCTTCATATGTATAATGTTGATAGGATCATTTAGGGGCTCACCTTCTGGTGTTGAGAGCTGATAGGCTCTAGAGCCAAAGCATGTTGTGACAACATAACAACCCAACCAAGTAGGTTCAAACTTTCCATTTTTCTCTCGATGTACGTGCAATTTTTGATTTCCTTTGAGGACCATGTCACCGACTTGGAATTTTCTTGGATGGACCTTCTTGTTATAGCTCCTTTTGAGTTCATTCTGGTAAAAAACCTGGTGATGATATGCTTGCTGCCTCTCTTCATCTAATAGATCAACCTATGTGAGGCGTGCCACATGATAGTATTCATCTTTGGTGTAGTTCTTCATGGAGACACATAATGAAGGTAGCTTGACCTCGATTGGTAGAATGGATTCGACACCATATACAAGGGAGTATGGGGTGGTGCCTATGGGAGTGAGATAAGAAGTGTGGTAGGCCTAGAGGGCAGGATTTATTTGGAGGTACCAGTCACGACCAAAATCATTGAAAACCTTCTTGAGGATTTTCAGGATGGTTTTATTAGTTGCCTCAACTTGGCCATTTCCTTGAGGGAAGTATGGGCTATAGAAATGATCATGGATGTAGAGTCTAGCACATAGATCATCCACATGTTGGTTCTCAAAAGGTGTGCCATGATCTGTGAAGATGGTGGAAGGGATGCCAAAGTGGCATATGATGTGGTATAGGATGAACTTGGATATCTAAATGCCAGTAGTGAGGCTGAGCAGAATTTCTTCAACCCACTTTGTGAAGTATTTTGTAGCTGTTATGATATATTTGTGTCCATATGAGGAAAGGGGAGTGAGTAACCCAATGAGGTCGAATCCCCAACATGAAAATGGCCAAGGCAGGATGATGGGCCAAGTGTCTTGAGATGGAGCATGGATCAGATTGGCATGTTGTTCACATGGTAAGAATTTCTTGACAAATTCACAGGCATCATGCTCCATTATTTTCCAGTAATACCTGACTCTAAGCAAGTTCTTTGCTAGGACCATGCCACTAGTGTGGGCACCACAAATTCTATCATGTACCTCTTGTAAAGCTAGGATGACCTCATTTGATCTAAACACCTCAAGAGGATGTTGTGATATCCTTGATGATAAAGGGTGTTAGCTACAAGAGTGTAGCAGGATACTCTGTGAATTAGGTTCTAGTGTTGGGTGTTTGTGAGGTGGGGGGATATGATACCATTTTTAAGATATCTATGAATGTTGTGGTACAATGGGGACTAAGGACCAACCAAGATGCATACCATTTCTGAATCAGTGTTCTCATTAGCAAGCATGTGTAGCTTCTTAACTAAGAACTCATATTGTGATGAGTCTCGAGGGATATCTAGTAAGGATCTAATTGTTTCCATTGTGTCGGCTACTTTACTTTGTAGCCTTGGTATCTATGTGAACTGTAGGCTCAAGAAATGATTTTTTAATCTATCCACCAGTTCCTTGTAGGGAAGAAGCTTGTCATCCTTCATTTGGAATTCATCTAGGACTTGCTTGATTATCAGCTGTGAATCTCAAAACACTTGTAGTTCTGTGATGTTCCACTAGATAGTTATTTTGAGGCCTAAGATGACTGCCTCATACTCTGTAATGTTGTTGGTGTAAGGGAATTCCAATTTGAATGATTTAGGGATGTAGTCACCTTGAGGAGTGATAAATAGGATTCCTACCCCTACTCCATGTGATTTGTAAGAGCCATTATACTATAGCTTCCATATTGGTTGTTCTTTGATCATACAGAGATGTTCATCAGGAAATTCCATGATTAGTGGATATGCATCCACCAAAGGTGCTTCTGCTAGTTGATCGGCAATGAATTTCCCTTTGATTTCTTTTTGATCTATGTACTAGATATCAAACTCGCTTAGCAGCATGATCCATTTCTCCATTCGGCCTGTTAATTTTTTCCTTCATAGAAGATACTTAAGCAGGTCCACCTTTGAGATGAGCTTGATGGTGTGGCTGAGCATGTAATGTCTAATATTTTGAGTGGAAAAGACCACTACGAGGCATGCTTTTTCCATTGGTGAGTAGTTGAGTTCATAGCTGACAAGAGTTTGACTGATATAATAGATGGCTCTTTCCTTGTTGTTGTCATCTAGTTGTGCTAGTAGTGCCCCTAGTGTTTTAGTAGTTGCAAAGATGTATTGGATCAGAGGGCATCATGGGACCGAAGGTACAAGGATGGGAGAGTTAGCCAGATATTCCTTTAGCTTCTCAAAGCTTATTTGGAAAATTGGATCCCTTTTGAAGCTTTTGTCCTTATGGAGCAGATGTGTGAAAGGTTCGCACTTGTCTGCCAGTTGTGATATGAATCAACATACTGATTGAAGTTTACCTTGCAGGCTTCTAAGAAGCTTGAGTATTTTGGGAGGAGGCATTTCTGTTATGGCTTTGACCTTTTTAGGGTCGATCTCTATGTCACACTATGATATAATGAAGCCTTGTAATTTTCTAGATGTAAAACCAAAGACACACTTCTATGGATTTATCTTTAGGCCATAATGATGGAGGCAATCAAACACACACTTAAGGATGTTGAGGTGTTCCAACTGTGTCTTTTATTTTGTAAGGATATCATCCACATAATCTTAAAGGATCTTATGTATCATATCATGGAAGATGGCTATCATTTCTCATTGATAGGTGGCCCCTACATTCATTAGCCCAAATGGAATCATATTGTAGCAGAAGGTACCCCATGGTGTTGTGAATGTTGTTTTGTGTTGGTCTTCCTCTGCTATTAAGATCTGATTATACATTGAGAAGCCATCCATAAGTGACAACATCTCATGGCCTGCTGTGAGATCAACTATCATGTCAATGTTGGGTAAGGGGAAATCATCCCTGGGACATGCTTTGTTCAAGTCCTTGAAGTCTATGCAGATTTTGATATTTCCAGAAGACTTAGTGATAGGCACCATATTTTAGATCCATTCTGAATAATCTATTGCTTTGATGATTTTGGCTTGTAGGAGGTTTTCTAGTTCTACCTTTACTAGGAGGGCTAACTTTGGATGCATTTTTCAAAGCTTTTTCTTAATTGGTTTTGCATTGGTATCGACTACAAGATGATTAACAACAAGTTTTGGATTGAGCACTGACATATGTGCATATGACCATGCAAAATCAATTGTAGTTTCTTGGAGAAGTGTTATGAAGGTCAGGGATGCTACAATATATGTAATCCTTGGCCATTCTTATGTTCCCAAATTGACTGGCTTTTTTTCCTTGAGGATGATGGATGATTTCTTTGGTTTGTAACCCTCGATGGGGAGAAGAGGCAAGTCCTCATCTTCTAGTGCCTCAGAGAGGTTTTCACCAGAAGATAAACCATTGTTTTTACTTTTTTAGAGTTGGAATGTGCTCCAAAGGGGTTTTCACAAAAGGACTCATTCTTTTCTTTTTCTTTTTTAATTTTATAGCTAAAGACTTCCTTGTCTCCAAAGTATCCCTTAGGATTGAACTTGCAGACATAAGCTGATTCTTGATCTTGATTTGATTGTTGGCCTGATGCTCCCATGAATTTTAGGAGTTCTTCTGTGGTTTAGAACTCATTGATATGAGTTACACTTGGTTGACCCCAATCTATGAGTTTGGGATGGATGAGGGGAAGCTCAATGATGTTAATGATGAGTTGATGGAGGACAAAATTGTCCAGGAGGGTATCATCATCGAAGATGTCATCATAGGATTTATTTTCTTCCTCTTTAGGGATGTCTTCAATTTCTACAAGGTAACCCTAGATATTCAAGAGGGTGACATTGGGTAGATTAGTGCCCCCAGTTGTGGTATTAGATTCTTGTATGCATAGGCAAGAGGTATTAAAGACAATGCCTTGATGTTTAGGATTTTGTGAGGCCTCTATTAGATATTTTCTTCCACTTTCTTCTGGTCCTAGACCACTGCCTTGATAATTCCATTGTTCTATAGCATATTTGTGTGCTGAAGGATATTTATCTTTGAAGTAACCCAGGATATTAGTGTCAGGAGGTGGGGGATCTTTGTATAGCCACATGTTGATGTCAGGGTCCATCTCTAGACTATTTATGATTCCATGGGAAACAAAAGTTAATGTCCCCAATTGCTTGATTTTGGTATTGGCCGGAGTAGGCTTGATTTGGTGGCTTGGGTGACCTTGTGTATGTGGATCAAGTGGTATGGCCCCTACTATAAATGAATCATTTAGGTTGTACTCACCACAACCCTAGTTGTTGATCTTGATAGAAGAGAAGGTGGAAGCTAGGATTGTTTCTGGATCGCTATGGGATCGGGATGAGCTAGCAATGAAAGTACCAATGTCAATTCTAGGATAATGGGTGTAATGGGGGAATGAAGCTTCCAACACATGACAATATGTGAAGGGTTGGAGATCTCAATACCTTGATGTGGAAATTTGAGTCACTGGTGATAAGTATATGGTACAACTTTGATGGAATGAATCCATGGTCAGTCGAGGAGGATGTTATATGATAGGTCTAGATCAACAATGTGGAAAATGGTGTCTTGAATTGCAGGCCCTAACTTGATGGGAAAAATAATGGTACCTTCTAAGGTACATTCTAGATTATCATAGGCCTTGATGGTGATAATATTGTGTGATATGTCAGCCTCTATGAATCCCACTTGGTGGATGAACGTTAGGGTACAAAAATTTAAGGCTGAGCCATTATCTATCATGACGCTTTTGATAGAAAATTATTTGACCATGACGGTGATACAAAGAGGGAGATTATGGTCAAGCTCAATAGATGGTATGTCAGAAGGCTTGAAGGAAAGAGCACAGGATGCTGCCAGATTTCCCACAAGGTTCTCAAACTGGATGGTATTAATGTTTGTGGGGACATGTCCTTCTTGGAGGGATCAGTTGAGGATCTCTTGGTGGATGGGTGAAGTGTGAAGAAGGTTGAGGATGGATATTTGGGTAGGTATATTCCCAAGATGTTCTAATAGGTTATACTAGGCATTACATCCTGGCATTGGATTAACACTGCTGATAGATATCTGACCTCTTCTTGTGGTAACAACACATTGACTATCTACTCCTTTGACATGGATGACATTCACAGTGGGCTCAACTTGGGTTATGCATCCAACAAATTTTGTGTAGTTGATGTGGGTAGTAGTATAGTCTTTTTAGTCAACATGGTCTCCTTATTTTCCTTTGCCTTGGTTTTGGGGTGGAGGATTGGTATTTACTTGATTCTTCCCAGCATTGTGTTGAGGGAACACATTCTGATAGATTTGCATACTGGCATTAGGTGAAGGTTGGGCTGGTGTGCCCACTTGGATCTCCTTTCTATCAATGAGATCTTGGATATAGTGCTTCAGTTTCATGCACTTGAGGGTGCTCTGTGCTTTAACATGATGATAGTCATAGTATTCATGATCTTTGTACCTTGTTGGCTTGGGAGTTGCATCATTAAATTACTGAGTTGTAGGATAGGTGATTAGGTTGGCTTTGGAAATTTGATGGAAGATTATGTCTAGTGGTTCACCAAGAGGTGTGAAGGTTCATCGTTGATTACTCTAGACGCAAGGCCTATTCTGGGTTGGGGTAATAGATATGACAATAGCCCAATTTTCTTCTTTTGCTTGTTGTTGATAGTGCTACATAGGTTGTTGATTGATTGGGGGTTGTTGTTTTTGATATGCATGAGTTGGTGTAGGACCGGCCACAATAATTTGGACATTCTTTGTGTATGTGGCTCCATTAGTGATAGCATTCTTGTTCTTGTTCTAGTGGTTAGGCTTGTCATTACAGGGTTTTCTATGTGAATCATCTTTGTAGTATCGGATGGTGCCTTCGTCTAAGAGCCCTCTTTTGATGTCTATCCCTTTTCCTTTGATGTCTTGATAAGTTTGGATATAGTTCATCCTCATAAAATGGGATAGTTTATCATGTAGGTTATCGATGAAGATTTTAGTAAGATGTTTCTCAGGTGGTTGATATGATGACCTTGTGGTGAGGTTTTTCCATTGCTACACATAATCGGCTAGGCTTTCACCTCCTTTCTACTTCAAGTTGCAAAGGTCTAACAAGGACAAATCATTTTCAACATTATGGGCATACTAAGTGATGAAATTATTAGAGAGCTTAGCAAAGGTTGTGATTATTCCATAAGGTATCTTGTAGAACCACTCAATAGCAGTCCCTCTCAAGCTCTTGGGGAATAGGCACATGAGTAAATTGTCATTGTATGCAACCTCTTGGCAAGCCATATAAAATTCCTTGAAATGGCTAACTAAATCTCCTTTCCCTTGATATTTATCAGAACTTGGGTGTCTCAAAGTGTTTAGGAAAGTGGATTGTTGTGAGCGATCTATCAAAGGTATAGGGACATAACTCCTCAAATTTGAAAGCCTTGGTCTCGGTTCTGACTCTAAGTTCCTTAAGAGAATTCTTCATTTATTCCCATTCATCATTAATTGGTGTTAGAGTGGGTAGTCCCATTGGGAAAGGATCATGATGGTGTTGGTGAATAAGGATGGTTTTGTGGAGGATATTGTGGGGTAGGATACGGAGATTGCCCAACAAGATAGGTGGACTGAAATGGATTTTGGGGTGATGGTTACTAGGGAGGATATTTTTGTTGAGGTGTGGGAGTGTATTGTTGTGGAGGATATGGAGTGGCTTGTTGTTGCTGGGGGATGATGGGATGTTGTTGTTGTGCTAGATAGGATGATTCTTGTTGTTGTTGGGGGATGATGGGATGTTGTTGGTATGCTGGGAAGTATTGTTGTGGTGGAGGAGGTTGATGAAATGGTCCAGCTTGCTGATAGTATTGGCCTTGATGCACTTGGCTTTGGGCTTGGCTAATGTAGGTGGGAGGCATTCCTACATTGCTTAGGGGCAG
The DNA here is from genome assembly GCA_027943335.1 of Chamaecyparis obtusa. Classification (NCBI taxonomy): domain Eukaryota; kingdom Viridiplantae; phylum Streptophyta; class Pinopsida; order Cupressales; family Cupressaceae; genus Chamaecyparis; species Chamaecyparis obtusa. Next base: position 3,235,090 of record BSBK01002290.1, on the reverse strand, counting down.
AGCAGTTGTTTGAAATATGGTGATGGGAGGTGGTTGTGCAAGGTAGCTAGTGAGATGAGCAAAACTTTGTTGTTGGGGTGGTGGTACTATTTGAGAAGTTGTGGGCGGTATGGATAGATAGTTGGTATATGTGGGAAAAGATGAAGCTGGCAGAGGTTGAGATGATTATTTTTGTGCTCCTTGAGGGAAAGTGGTTTGTGGGTTTGTGGGAATGGATATGTGTGACTGGGTTTGTATTCACAGGGCATGAATTTGGTCTTGGGTGAGGCCCCAATGAAAGCATGTTAGTGTTGGAAGTGGTGATGCAGAGGATGTTGGTAATGCATATGTCATGGCAGGAGTTTGGGATGTAGATGGGGGATTCTGAGATCCTATGAAGGGAATTCCTATTGTGAAAGTGGCATGTTGGGCTTATGTGTTGGAGATATAGGGTGGATGAGGAATTTATGTGGAGTGAGTGTGCTAGATGATGGGTGGAAGGAATGCTTGGGTGGAAGCTTACTGAGAAATGGGAGGAGGAACCTGTGTTTCTCCTGGGAAAGGTGGTGCTAATGTGGAAGCTTGGTGGGTGAAAGAGGGGAATGATTGTGTTGTCCCTAGAAAGGATGATGCTGATGAGGAAGGTTGGCTCATGGAAGGTAGAGGAACTGATTGTGTGGTGATTTACGTGGGAGGTGGAGGTTGAGTTTGTGCAAATCTTTGGGCTTGAGTGGTGGCTTGATATGTTGTAGATGATGGTGGCGTTCCCATTACAAAAAGGGGAGTGGATTGCATTGTTGTTTATGTTGTGGGACTTGTGAAGATGCTTTGCAAGAGATGGGGGATAGGTAAGGCCACTTGAGATATTTGTTGGTTAGGATTGTGCATTTGGTGGATGATGGGGGTATAGGCTTCAGTTAGGATATGGATGGGTTTTAAGGGGCTGAAGTTTTGAAGGTGTGGAGGGATGTGAGTAACCTCTTGTGCAAAGTTTTCCAATATAGCCCATTGATTCTAATCAATGATTGTACTTACCATTTGTGCATGCCCTGGATGGCTCATGAATGCTTCCATGGAGAAAGAAGTGGGGGGTTTAGATAGATCTTCCCATACATTCTCAATCCAAGTGGGTTGCAGACCAGAGGTCACCATCACACTGGTAGGATTGTTGGGATCAAACAAACTAGTGGCTAAGTTGTGATCCATATTCTTTCTCTTCCTGGCTCACATCTCAATAGGAATGAAATGCAAATCTAAGAATGAAGATGCAGATGATGGATGGATGCAGGATGTTTCTAAGAAAACTCTAAGGATGGTGAATGCAGATATAAAGTTTCTTAAGGATGGTGGATTAGGATAAGCCTATGCAAACCAAAGGATATGATGCAAGGATTTGCAACAACTGAAGGATGTTGGGAAGCTTATTAGTTTGAGGATGATGGAAGATTTTGGAGGACGAGGATGGTGGAGGATTACTAAGTGTCGATAATGAGTTTTTTCTTCCTGATGTAGGATTAAAGAGGATCAAATTTCCAACCTAAGATATACTGACGATCTTTAGAAAATGGGATCCTTGCTAGTGTATGCCAATATCTTTTTTGAGGTGATGAGGTGTATAAAGACAAGTACATGATACACTAGATAATGCTTATTCAAAGGGTGGTACTGGGATGATTATGATTTTGGATAAGGATTGAGAAACTCAAAAGATATGGCACATAAGCACTAACCTTTACATAGACCAGATATGGTCTGAAAGCTTTGACTACCTTTACAAGGGCATAGGCTTGCTTTTCCATTAGTTCATAATTTAATTCAGTAGATTGTAATGATTTGTTGAAAAAGGCTATAGGATGCTCATATCCTTCTTGATCCTTTTGTAAAAGCATAGCTGCAATAGTATGAAAAGATGCAAAAGAAAATAGAGAAAATGGTTTCAAGTAATTAGATGACACCAAAACTGGGGCCTCTTGAATTGCTTGTTTGATTCTTTCAAAAGCTTGTTGAGCTTCAAGGTTCCAATCAAACCTCACTTCCTTCTTAAGGAGCTTCACTATGGGTTTGACCAATTCTACAAAGTTAGCAATAAACCTCCTTACAAAATTAATCTATCCCAAGAATGACTGCACATCCTTTATGTTCTTTGGTGGAGGGACCTTGTTAATTGCCTCTACTCTTTTAGGATCAATCCTGACCCCTTCTCTTGACACTATGTGTCCAGGTAAATTCCCTTCTGTCACTGCAAATTGACATTTTCTGGGATTCAGGGACACACCAAATTCTAAGGCCTTAAGAATGACCTTTTCCGAATGGGAACAATGATCATCAGCTTTCTTGGAATAAGCAGTGAGATCATCCTGATAAACAACCATTAAAACATTGATCAACTCCTCAAATGCAATATCCATTGCTCTCTGAAAAGTTGCTCCAGCATTTTTTAGACCAAAGGGCATGCGAACATATACATATGTTCCCCATGGGGTTGTAAAGGTTGTCTTAAATTTCTCTGATTCTCTAACCAGCACTTGATTATACCCCGAGAAACCATCCATCATTGACAAGAGTTCACATCCAGTCACCCTATGTAGCATGGCCTCCATACATGGCAATCCATAATTATCCTTAAGTGAAGCCACATTTAGGTTCCTAAAATCAACACAGAGTCGTATGTCACCATTCTTTTTCCTTACTGGTACAAGGTTTGAAACCCAAGTTGAGTGCCTAATTGGTTCAATGATACCAGCGTCTCTCAATTTTCTCAACTCAACCTGCATCTTAGTGGCCAGTAAAGGGTTAATGGGTCTCTACTTTTGTCTAAAAGGCCTGGTTTCCTCCTTTAGAGGGATTTCATGCTGAAATAGATCATCCCTATAAGCTTTGAGGTCATCATAGGACCAAGCAAATACATGCTTGTATCTTTTCAAAAGCTTGATCAAATTTCCTCTGATCTCTCTGCTCAATTTCTTGCCAATGTATACCATTTGGGGGAAATTTTCAGATCCTAGGTTTATTTTCTCTAAGTCTTCCATTTTGGTGTTAGACTTTTGGGACAAAAAACCATCATTTATTTTAAACATCCCCTCCAATTCTACTAACCCTTTAGGTATGTGGTTGGATGGTAATTGCACTATCTCATTTCCCATGATGCATTCTTTTCCTTCAACACATTGTTGTATCTCATTGAAATCTATTTGCTGACCATCATATTGATCAAGGCCTTGAATGAACCTAAGGATATCAAGGTCATCCTAAAAAACTTGCCAATTGTATACATTGTCAGGCACTGCAGGCCTAGTTTTGATTTCTAGCATGGAGACACCAGAGAGAGTAATATCATTATTTTTCAGGGCAACATTAGCAAGGAAGTCTGCCATGATATTATTAGACCTCTCTACCCAAAGCAAATTGAAAGCTTCAAAAAACTCCAATCTATCCCACACAACATGCTTGTACAACTGGAGTTTTGCATCTTTAGAAGCATACTAAGATCTCACTTGGGCTACAATCAACTGGGAATCACCATGAAATTTTAAAGATTTAATACCATGTTTTATGGCCACATCTAATCCCAGTATCAAAGCCTCATACTCAGTAGTGTTATTTGTACACTCAAAAGTTAACAAGAAAGAGTATTTGAATGTAGTACTTGATGGGGAAATGAATACAACACCAGCTCCTGATCCTTCCTTGGAGCATCCACCATCAAAGAACATTTGCCACGGGTCATCCTTTTGCAATACTAGCTCATCCACAATTGGATCTGTATTCTTCATTTGAGGTACTGCCTCTTCAATCACAAAATTGCTCATGTCAATATCTACAAAACAATTTAGATCCTCAGGAGCAACCATTTCCACCATCATTGAGGAACAGGGTTCCTTGTACAACTTTACCTCAGTCCCATTGATTGGAATAGTGGCATATGATAAATCCAACTCTAATTTTCCACCTACTGTTGCAGCCCACTGTCTTGACAGTAACATGCCATAATGAGGCTTTGTGTCCACAACAACCACATCCATTTTATATGTGGCCTCTAGGAATGCAACAATTTTGACTTTAATTCCAACCAGGGTACTTACAATAGGTACTGTCCTGTTGTCCATTGCATAACACCTACCATTAGAAGTGTCAACCTACAACCCTGGTTCTTTCATTACATGGTAGGGCATCACAGTTGTGGCAGCCCCAGAATCTATCATACAATTTTTCAATAACAAATTATTCACAATCAGAGTCACATAGAAAGGGTTGATAGAGGAAGGTTCTTGTGTCACAATTGTCCCAACACACACATCAAAGATGTCATGAATTGAAATAAGCTTCTCCATGGAATTCCCTTCCTCTTGTAAAGCAGGCACAAATCTCTACTCATTTATAAGAACCAAGGCTGCTGCCTTATGCTCCTCTATTTTAAGCATCTCAAGCAAAGGGATAGAGACCTTCATCTAGGACAAGGCATGTCTCATATCAAAAGTAGGGGAATCAATACAAGAATCAGAGTGATCCTTTGACTTACTAGTTCTCTTCTTCACCTTATCAATAATAACTTCCTCCTTTTTTTTACTCACAAGCCCTTGATCCTTACTATTTACAACATTGGGCTTTAGGGAATCCTTATCTTGAGAATTGCTCTTGACAAACACTGATTTGGGGACTCCCTACTCATTATCCACCTTTTTGTTCCTGAAATTGTATGAGGATCTTTCTTGTGTTATGGTAGCCACAGTTAGGTTTTCAATTTCTTCTTCACTGGGCTTTCTCCACTATTTTTTATTTGATCCTGATTCTACCATATGAGTTTTATAATCATTATTATCAAATTCCTCATGATCAGAGTGAGTAAATATTTGTGGCTCATAATAAGAGAAATTTTTTCTCTTATGATCAACATCTGGGAAAATAGCTTCATCATTTGAGGACTCAAGGTCCCCCATTAGTTCAGTAGTAAACATGTTAATGGCAGGCTTTTCAAATTCTTCATAATCTCATGCACATAAGTCATTAGACTCTTCTCCCAAGGCTTGATCCACAACACATTGGAATGGTGAGTGGGGCATATTACATGCCACACACCAAGGGGTATTTTCCACATTGTGTGTTGTGTTTTTTCTTAGAGGATCTAGTGTGTCTCTTCCCTTTTGAGGTTTATTATTATCAGGAACATGCCTCCCATCTTTCCAGTTTGTTTTGTAAGGCATATCCCTCAAATTAGGGGCCTTGTCCTGCCTTTGATAAGGAGGTCTCACATCTTGAAAGTTTCTACCACCTTTATCAAACCTTGCTGGGAAATATTTGGTGTTACCAGGTCCTTTGTCCATTCTGTCCTCTTCTTTGGATGGCCTTGTAGGTTGTGGCCTGGTTTCTTTCCACAGTCTACCTTCATCCCTTTTGTACATTTGGCCAGATGCCTTTCGATTACTCTCAATATTTATGGCCAACTTAAAAGAATCCCTAAGGGTACAGGGATTCTTATCTCTCAAAAGGTAAGACATCTTACCATCCATAGAGTTGAAATAAGTTGTCATGCAGACTGCATCATCTAGCCTCAATACTTGGAACAATTTATACATAGCCTTTTGGAATTGGCTATTAAACTCTGACGTGCTCTCATTATAGTGTTTCTTGATATTATTGAACTCATTGAGCATGTAGCTAGAGTTCACATGTTCTGCATATTACTCTTTAAAGCATCTGACAAATTCTTCCCAAGATGCAATACTTTTCTCAGGTAGACCCCTGTACCAATCCCGGGCATCCTCAATCAATGATTGAACAAAGAGATTCATTATGACATCTTCATGTTCAATCTCATAATCATTGACCTTATTTGTGAAAAACTTCAGATGCTCTTCACAGGTGATAACATTATTCCCAGTGAATTTTGGGATCTTCTTTCTAATTTCATTGGGGACAACATTAGGTTGACCAGGAATACCATAAAAAATAGAGGCCTATATGTATCCAAATGAACTAGTCTTCTTTGGATATTTGGTTGATTGAGAGGGGTAGCTACTGTATACACCTAAAAATGGTCATCTAGATTATTAGCCCCTTTTGCTAAATCATCAATTGCTTGTTCTTGATCAAATCCTAGTTCTATCATTTGTTCGATTATTTTCTATGGGCTAACCATCTTATCCTAAGTTTTTATTTATTTAAAAGGAATATTTCCTCCCCTTTTAATAAATAAAAATCCCCCACCTTTCCTCTTATCCTAAGTTGCACAAATAAAGCATTATTCTTATTTTATAAAAAAGGGAAAAGCACTTTTTGTCTCATATGGACACAAAAGTCAACTCTTATTTTTCCATTGGAGGATATGTGTGCACATGGATTGCTCCTCTTTCAAGCTCCACCGTTGATTAAATCTTTTGCCTCTTAATCTCCATGGTCCATTCCTCCTCATTTCCTTTAAAAGAAGAGCTCTCTTCTTCATTCTAGATCCCCAACTTTTTATGCTAACTTTATGCTGCAGGATTTCTAGGTCACTTTGGAGCTTTTGAAGATTTGGAGCATTTTTAGCATCTACATCTCATTCTTGCATTCTTAGCTTAGCTTCATATTTATGCTTTCTTAGATTAGCTTCATTTCTATGCTCTACATTAGCTCACATAGATTAATTAGCTTGGGTTGTAACATTTGCATATTTCCTTTCATAGCTTAGCTTGCATTTCCATTTCTAGCATAGCATAGCATTGCATTTCATTTTCATTCTTGATTCTTGAGGATATTGGCATTCTTGCCCTTGTCTTCATTGAATCTCCCATTGCATGGTTTACTAGCAAGGTTATAGGCTAAATAGCTCTAGCTGAGAGCATTCTTAAAAACCCTTGCACTCCATGCCTAGGGAGCTATGGATCGATTTGTGAGGGCTCATTCTTGAGTTTCCTTGCATGTAATGATCCATAGAAGTGTGACACATTTATAGCACACAACTGCAACATTTTGACAGGGTACAGTTCCCATTGTACCACTAGCTATAAGGGGAACTTGATTAGGAACTGGTCCAGGTAAAATTTGTCCAGGGTAAAAGGCTTGAGCATTTGGAAGTGAAGTATTGGGCTGACTAGGTGGAGTTGCTCCTATGGTAATAGGGACAGAGCTACTAGCGGATGTGTTCATGTTAGCATGTAGGAAGGCAATCTTCCTCTTCATTTCATCAACAACAGCCTCCAACTCAAGTTTCTTCAGTTGAATAGCCAAATCTTCCTTTGCTTTTCTAGCCTTCTCCAAGTCTATACTTGTTTGAGAAGGTACATTAGGAGGAGCCATAATTTTCTTGGGCTCATTAATATGTACACTCACCAATTTTTGTTTTCCCTTAATAGGGATTTCTTTGGGAGCAATTTTAATCTCCTTATTTCTCTAGATTTCAGAGGGATTGAATTGCCTTAGGACATGGCCTGTTCCCTCAAATTCACCTTGTTTAGGTCTAGTATCCTGAGCCTGCTTTCTCAAATCTTCCATATCACCAAACAAGTCCTTATCTAAACCTTGAACATCTTGGTTTAGATCACTAACCCGGGTCTCATTTTTCTTGGTTCTCTTGAGAAGTTCCTGCCTCTCTATGAGAAAATCACAGATTTTTTGTTCCCTCACTTTCACCCTATTGGAAATCTCAGCAAGTTGTTCATGCTCTTTCTTTCTCAAAGAAATCACCTCTTCTCTCAACTTCTCAGAATCATAGGAAGTAGTTTCAGTAGTAGAGGTTTCTTCTGGTTGTTCTAGGGTTTCTCTCGCAGGGAAATAACCTACTTCTGTGACATTTGTGATTAATTCTTTCTACATATGCTCACTTGGCGTGACCTTCTTGATATGTTCGGGGTCATCAGAAGAGGAGGAAGTTTCATGAGAAAGTGGGACATGAGATCTTTCTCGAGAAGGGCCTTGGGAACTAGCATTATTATGACCTCTCCTAGACCACTGCTTTCTACTTGGTGTCTGAAGCTCATCACCCGCATTATCTTCTGGGTGATTCTTGTAGTAAGACCTAGTGTACCTTGGTCAACTCATGGTATGTGATACAAAATATATCAAAATGTAAAGATACCAGTGACTAGTAAACATAGATTATTAGGGTCGCCACCTACTATAAGTGGGAATCAAATTATTTTATGCTGGTCTACAAATGCACAATAGTTGCACTAACCTATTGCAAGCTATTCAGAGCTCCCCAATAGAGTCACCAATTTTGTTAGTGTTCAAATCTGTAGATTATCAAATACTCATATAATCCCAATGGACATAATCTAGAAAAATGCAAACACTAAGGTATTAGGGTTAGAAAACCTTCTTCACTTCAAGTATGAATACTCAGGCAGGTGTACCTATATCAATTCACTATTTTATTGAGCTCTGAATTGCGAACAAGCTCCTTCACTGCTCTGTCCTTGCTTGGACATGCTCTCCCTCAAACTCTAGATCAGGTGCCAAGTGCATTCTATTCTTCTGCCTCCTTTTCTTGTTACAAATCCACAAAATGGATTGTTAGGATGAGTGCCAAAATCTTGTAATAGCTCCCAAGGGTAGTTCAACTTTGGCCAGGTGTCATGTCCGTGCCTATGATAACTGCTTGACATCTTTGTCCTTGTTTACTTTTATCTTCAAGGGTTTGGAGCACTAACACCTGCCGCTTCTTCATTTGATGCCTTGTCTTCTGAACCTTCTAAAAGATATGTTGATTCCCAAGTCATGTAGGTTTCTTCACTTGGCCAATGAAAGGAAATGACCTCATCTTTCTTTGGTGATAATTTGTCCCACTCAGTAACCAACTAGTGAACCTCTATTCTTACATTGGCAAAGCGTATCCTAGCATCGTGAAGGAGTTCAACAAATTGTATGAATGGGGTATTATCATCTGTACATAAAATGGAATCTACTTTAGACAATACTTGTCTATCTATTTGCTCCATCCATTGATCTTTATCTTTGATTACCCCATCTGCCTTAATAAGACTAGGAAAAATTTGGAAATCATCCTGGAAATATCTTACCCTTAATATTTCTGACCTTCTTCTTATACTCCCCCTATTTACCTCAAAGTCAAAAAGACCCTTAAAAACTTGTAAGCGTTTGTTAGCTCTATATTCACAATACATTTATCCTTATTTTGATCAAAAAATGACCTGAGACTATCTTTTCTTGCAGACCATCTTTCCAAAATCTTGTCCACAATAGCCACCTCTTTCTGAAAAAATGCTAAGACGTCTACCAATTTTTTTACAGATTTGTATATTTCTTTAGGCCTCACCTTTGCGACAAAATGTGAAACAACATCTTTTATCTTCTTATCTAACCCATCCTTTACTTTCTGATCAATGTCCTCCTCATCTATGGAAGGAGGAAAAGGGGAAGGAGGAAGTTCAACAATAGGGCTTGATGAGGAAGGCCCAGCAGGGGAGGAAGCTATCTGCATTTGCTCTGATAATTGTATTGGGCCATGCTCTCCCAATCTCTTTTTTAAGTCTGCAATCAGAATATCTCTCTCAAGAATCCCTTGTTTCATCTCACCATAAACCTTCAAAACTGTTTCCAATTTTGCAGTGAGCTCTTCCTTCTCTTTAGCTTCCTTTTCTGCCAGTTTTGTTGTTAATTATGTTGTGGCCATTACCATACCTGATACTTCCACCAAAGAAGTATCAGTAACCCTCCTTACAATTAGACTCCCTGAAAGGTCATCTTTGAAAATTTGTTTTCCCTTGTTACTTTCATTCTTTCTTAAAGACCACATTACCAAAGCTTGGTGATTGTCACTGAAAGTGACTCCTTTAACAACCTGTTCTACTTCTTCTGGAGTTCTGTGGAAAGGAGTGGTTTATTTTTTGATTGCATCAAACACTACTGCATCAGCTATATCCCATTCTATGAGGATTAGCACTCCTAATACCTTTACCATATCTCTTCCCTGTTCTGGAGTGATTTGTTTAAGTTTTGTAGTCATCTCTATTTTCACTTCTTCCTCTATGACTTGTAAATCCTTCTCCGAATTCTCTTCATGTTTCTTCTCACAGATTTCTTGAAATTGTTTGATGTTTAATTTCCAAAGAAATTGCATAAAGGCCCTAGTTTTAACAAAAGTATCATCAACCAAACACTCTTCACAAGCTTGCTTGATTATAGGGTTCAATTATGTACCTACCAATTCCCTTGCTGTTAAATCCAACTTGGGTTCTTATGGTGGCTTTGGCACTCCCTCATTTACTTCTTCATAGGTCATAAAGATTTGACCTAGAGCATCTACTTGCTGTATCTGCAATCTCTTGGTCATCAAAAATTCTTAGAGGAGACTATGATGGAGAGTACTCCTTTTCAACATGAGCAGGTCTTTCCTCCACTCTTTGTTTCTTTGATGGGGGTAGATAATCAATTACATCCTTAGAAGTTTGAGGATGAGGAGAATCAGGGACCTCTACAATCTCCTTTTGTTTTCCAACCTATTGTAAGGTTGATGGGATATCCCTTTTATCTATTTGCTTTTGCTAGCTTTGCTCTGGTATCACAACATTGTAACCAATCTTCTTTTGCACCATGTACCTCCCTGGGGGTAACCCTTTTGCAAATACAGGCTTGCTCAACAATTGTTTAGCCTTTTCTGGATCATCCTTCATAACCTTTTCCTTCTTTTCATTTAGGGTCTGAAAAATACCCTGAAAACAATTCATAAGAGTATCTATTTTCTTCCCCATTGGAGTTATGCTTTTCAGGGGATCCCATCCAGAATCAAATTGCCAGATAAAATCTAATGTCTTCTTGTATACCAGCCATTTTTATTTCCTAACCTCTTGTTCCTACAACTTTGCTACATTCCTGACAATATCTTCAGGGAAATTAAAAATATTGTTAATCATGGCATAGTTGGCTCTCTTCTTAAACATTTCATTATAGAAACCCTTTGGATCTCCTGTTCTAGCAATTGCAGTAGCCATATGGTATGGAGCCAAGATTTTATCCATGTAAACCCATCCACCCTTGATAATTATGAATTGATGGGCAATGGTAACATTTGGGAATAAAGTTCCCTTGCCTTTTCCAGTGAGGGCACACTCTTCAATATCTCCCAATTGCCTAGAGAACTCTGCAATTCCAATCCTAAGGGGTACCTGATAGGGCAATATAAAAGGGGTCCCCCTAAAACCATACAACCTGATGATAGTTGATACATTGTAGAAAATAACATCTCCCCAATTATGTACAATATTCAGATTCTTAGCAAACTGATTTGGCCTAATAAGTTGTGCCAATACTGTTGGGATTCTTGGGTTGTCTAAGACAAACAACTTCTTGAGTCTGGCTGCAAAACGTTTATCAAAATTAGTGAAACTATGATCCTTCTTATCCCAGGTCATTGTGAGGCTCCATAATTGGACTGGCATATCTTCACCATCCTTCTGTCTCACTAATTCCATTTCTTGTTCAAAATAACTTGCTCCTTTAAACAAAAACATGTACATTATGAAAGAGTACTAGCAAAAGGGCATGTCATCTTCATTCTTTTGATTTTCACTAATCCATTATGGATTAATTCAGCAATAAAAGGAGCAAAATCAAAAGTAATAGATACGTGTGCATGTAAAATTTGGATCACCATGCACATCAAGTGTATTGGCATCCTTTCACTAACATCCTCTCCAAAAACCTGACATAATGACCAATATGCACCCTTAGCTCTAGGATCAAAATATTCTATTTTAAAAGGCTGTTGAGTGTTCTGTCCCATAATAACCATTTTTCCAATTTTGGTGCAGAAATCCTTCAACAATTTGCCTCTGAAATAGTTCCTTTTTGCATCATACACTTGCCTTAGCTCTTCAAAATCAATATTCTCTAAACTGTTTGAGGGTTCACTTAACCTGAACACATTCCTAATCTCTTCAGCAGAAATTTTAATCAATAGTATTCCCTTTGCATCCCTAACCTCTCTAGTGATTGGATCATAACTCTTTGCAACCTGGATCATCAAATCCACATCTAAAAAGACACCGGGTACCACAATTTTTCCTAGGTCAGACTGCCATATATTTCTTGTAGGGTGAGGGGCATTTCTTTGACTAAAACCTACTTTGAATAACTCCAATCCAGTGATATCAGAGTCACCACTTGCATTGATTGTACCAATTTTGGCCTCTCTAATAAAATTTGCTATGTCATATAAACCCTCCTCTACTTTTACCCTAGGATCTTTGGGAATCAAACTCTTGGTTTTCACTAGGTTAGTAGTAGAGCCGAGAAATAATTGCAACAAATCCTCATGCAAACCTCTTTCACTATACTCAATTTTACCAGACAATTCTTTCCTTGGTGCCATTTTTAAGGTTTATCTTTAAAAGAAACTTTTTCAAGATAGATTCTTTTAGTAGGGAAGCAATTCGCACAAGTATTTCACCAACCTTTTCTTGGGAAACCACCGAGAGATAGCAACCAGTCCTCGTAATTCTTCACGCCCGAGTCTCTGAAAATTTTTGATCTCTTTGTGCTTCTAAGAGTGCGTGGAATTCTGATATATGAGAAATTAAAGCAGTCATTTCAACAATTTATTTAGCACGATTCAACAATTACTCCTCCAAAAGAACGAACTGTCACTTCTCAATGGGAAACTTCAAATTTGCATCACTTTATCTCCAGTTTGAATTAGAATTTTCGATCCTCATTAGCAGATGATCTAATGGCTTGTTGCATGATCACATAGTGTGAAAATTACTCATGCAAACATACAACTAACCATCACTTTATCTCTCTATTTATGGCAGTCTCTTATAACTTTCACCGTTAAGACAAAATGTTGTTCGCATGATCTCATAGCTTGAAAGAAGCTTATGCGAACATGCGAAAACTTGTTAGCATCAATCATCATCATTATCTTTCTTCAAGTTTCTGGTCCCACTTTTCCTTTGTCAATAAAGAAAATCCACGCTTGCAACACCTGGCAAGTTGTCATGTACTTTCTTTCTTTCCGAGCACTAGTGTCTGCTAACATCCTCCACATCAGCAAGTATTAATGACCCATCAGGGAGAAACCATATGCAAAAACTGACACCGGTCCTATTGATATTAGCCAATGAGAAAATGCTATTCATGTACATCTGTCAAAAGTCCCACCTGAGAATCGTGCTTGGCTTTATGCAAGATCGACGGCTTGTCGCATGATCACATAGGCCTCTAAGATCCCATGTGATTATATGATAGCCGTCTGATCTTCCCCTTATTACTTTTCAAACTCTGGAGATTCCTCTACCACCGGCCCCACTATCCTTTACAAATAAAAGGCCGCCACTTGTGAAATACTTGTCAGTGGTCCCACTTTGTTTCTACATCAAGCTTCATTATAAAATCAACGGCTATTTTGCATGTTCGCATAGCTTGGAAAGATTCCATGCAAACACACGACCGCCGTTAGATCTTCTTTAAAGATTCACAGTTGAATGAAAACTGAAACATTAGAATATAAGGTAATTAGGACATAGGATATATTATTTATATCACCGAGTTTCTAGAGTTAGGGAAAAAAGATATAACCCCCGCGTGAAAAAATAAATGCATGTGCTCTTCAATGAACTTAAGTGACTTAAAAAGTAATGTTCAAATAGAAATGAAGAGGATGACTTAAGGTTTATTTGAAAATGGCAGACATTTTAGGGTTTTGACATCAATTCAAAATTCTTCAAGGACAAGACCTAGGGTAAGGATTTTTGAACTTGGTTATGACAATTTTGAAGAAATTCTGACACCTGGACCCAGGAAAACTTCACAAACCAAAGGACTAAACCAACATTTGGACAAAAACCTCAAAAAATTAAGAATATACCCAACACAACTAAGGATAAATGATGATGTAATGATGCAGCTAAAGATGATCTAGGATGAAAGGATGTCAAGATAGGATGTGGCATTCTAAACGAATGATGGATATGTGACGGGCCATGCTAGTTTTCACTCTCTAGGTTGACAAAGCGATGATTGACCTGGAATTGGGCTGTAAATTGTTTCACTCTTGCGTTATAACCCACATTCTCTAGTTTCTCTTGATACTTGGTTTCTTCTTGGATTGCCTTTAAGGAAGGTTGGTGATTTTTTAGGTCTCTTTCTGAAATCTTCACTAGTACATTTGACCCACTTTTTAGACCAACATTTCTGACCAAGTTATAAAATGATTTTCCATGGTCGGTTCATAGAAGAAAAATTTGATTTTTTTTAGTTCTATTCCTATGTTGGTCAGAATTACAACCATAAATAATGGTCATAATTCTGATCAACAGGGGAATAAAAGTAAAAAAAAAAGTCAAATTTTATACATATATCCCACCTATCGACACATTTTATTTTATTTCATTTTGGCATACTCCACGAGAAAAAGGAGTGTTGAAGGAGGTAGTATAAGGAGGGAAGTTGTATGTCAACACCCCCTATATGCATCTAGCATGTAAGTTCTGGCATCTCCTTGTCTTCCACATTACTATTCACAAACTCAAGCAAGAATCAAGAGGAATAGGCATTCGATTTCAACCATTTCATTGTAGACTTGGTAAGAGATGTTGGAAACTATAATTGAAGCAATTGTTGTGTTGTCATTGATGTCACAAAACCTTAACTGGTAAGACTATTGCTACTTAGGAAAGTACTATATCTATTTGAGTGTTGCTAAGGGGATAGGCAAGGTTGGTAACAATAGCACCTAAGGAAATGTTGAGTTATCTTGATACTACAAAGTGTACTTGACTATGTTGTACAATGATGAGACAATGTATTTTTTATCTTAGTAAGATTGAAGACTAAACTGGTAGGCTTGACCGATCAAAAATGGAGAAATCATGTTCAAGCTGAGTGATGTTAGTGTCGACTGAGTCATTTTATGCCGAGAAAAATTCTAGTGTCAACTGAACATCAGTTAATTGCCGAGAAAGACAGTATAAGCCAAGGAAATATTTTTAAGTAATGACCAAGCTTTCTACATGAAGACCGAGTAGTTGATCATAGTATTGACCGAGCATTAGTATTTTTATATTTGAAGAGAATTCAGATTTGGACCCGACATTGTTGAATTCTTGGATTATGTAAAACGTGTTGACATTATTTATTGATTGTTTGAAAGCATTGAATGCACAAAAAAACATTTTATTGTAAATCTTTAAGAGATTTGAGATGTTTCTAGAAAAGGAGCCGAAGAACATAAAGTGGGTAGATTCAATGAATTTGACCTAACCCTAAGATCTATGAAGGAGATTGAGCGGCAAAAGATGAGTTAACCTAATTGAGGAAGTATTAAGGGAACCTAAGCATTAGGTATGTGTGCATGGGTAAACAGAGGATGCTAGAAGATCAGTAGATGTTATTGACTATATAAGCAGAAAAGGCTGAAGGAGAAGTGTGGTGATTGCTTGAAGAAAAGTTCTGAGAAGATCAGAGATGGAGATGGAAAAGTTTCAAAGTTAGTAAACCAATATTTGTGTATAGAATTGGATCTGATATTTGCAAAGTGAGTTGTATGTTTTTCATATCAATACTACTACTACTTTCTAACCATTGTAACAGTCAAAAAATTTTTAACAGAGGTTGACCTAACAATCATATGTTTAAATCCTTTGAACAAGGTTGCATTCTAATGGAATGTATGTAAGTCCTATAACAAGGCTCACTTCTAATAGAGTGATTGAAATCCTTTAACCAGGTCACACCTAACAGTGTGTATTGTAACCTTTGACAGGGTTGACTTTTAACTGAGCTCACTTCAGAAGAGTGAAAATAATAGTAGCATGTTACAAAGTGGTTTTTCCCAGATTGGGTTTCCACTATAAATCCTAGTGGCAATGCTTGTGTGAATGTTTTGGTTTAAACATTTCCGTGTTTTACAAGTTAGATACAGTTGGGTAGTGGATTGCAATGTTATATGTTTCTATTATTGAATCAATAATGACCGAGTTGGTTTTGGTTGTTAGATCTGATTTAAAGAAAAGTTTTTGAATTTTGTTTTATACATCTGGACCTAAGAACAACTGATTCACCCCCCCCTTCTATTGTTCTAAATCATATTAACAATTGGTATCAGAGCTATGTTTCTTATTATTGGTGTTTACAGAAATCAAGTTTAAAGGGACTTGAAGCAAATGATCAAGATGTATAAGAAGGAGGTACCAAAGCTAAATAAAGAAAACTTCCCTGCATGGCAAAGCTTGATGAAGCTGCATCTGGCCAGTATTAGTGATTCTACAAAGTACTACATTGAGAATGACTATGTCTCACCTGTCACACCTTTGACTACCGAAGAAATGAGAGCTAAGCAAGAACATAATCAGGCAATGCTAGAAATTGCATCTGCCCTAAGCTATCCAGAATTTGAGGACATGAAGGATTGCACAAGTGCTAAGGAGATGTGGGACACTCTTGCAAAGATATATGGTGGTGACATAAATGTACTGAAAGCTAAGGCCGAGAGTCTCAGAGGTAAGTTTGATGAAATGAGGATGCAAGAAGGTGAGAACATTGCACAATATTGTGGTAGAATAAAAAGAAGCTGTGAATGATATTAGAGAAGCAAGTGGGATTATTGAGAATGAAACTATAATTGGAAAAGTACTAAGAACTCTGCGTCCTATATATTCTATTAAGATCTCATCTATTCAGGAATCTAGATGTAACTCTGTAAATGTGCTTACTTTGGAAAGTTTGGTTGGCAAGCTGTCTGCTTTTGAACTCTCTAACTATGATAACTTCACTGTGGGTAGTATTGGTAATGTTGAATCTACTTTTAAGTCACAATTAGTTCTGAACAAGCCAAAGAAAGAAAAAGAAAGATGCATCAGTGAAAGTGAAAGTGACAGTGACACTTCTGATGAAGAACTTGAAGATCTAGAAGCTCTTATGGCTAGAAGAATGAGAAAGGGAAAAGGAAAATATAAAAGTAAAATCCCTATTATATGTTTTGCATGTAATAAAGTTGGTCATATAGCTGCTAGATGTCCTGACAGGAATGATAAAGATGAAGAAAGAAAGAGCAAACACAAAGATAGAAGAGATGACAGAAGCTACCGAAGGCACAAAGACTACAAAGAAAAAGGTAAGAAATCTTGTTACATTGCTGAAGAAGAAACTGACAATGATAGTGATGATTTTAAAATTGAGGTAGTCTATGTTGCAATGAAAGATGAATCTAATGAGGATGATAAAACTGCATTGATCTCCTATGTGAATAAGAATGAAAAATGGATTATTGACAGTGGTTGTTCACATGACTGGTGACAAGAGTAAGTTTGAGACCTTACATCATTATAGAGGTAAAAGTGTAAAATTTGGTAATGATGCACCATGTCCTGTTAGAGGAAAAGGTTTGATTAAACTGACTGATAAGATCTCTTGTGAAAATGCATATTGGGTTGAAGGTTTAAATTATAATCTTCTAAGTGTTGCATAGCTCAACAACACTGGTTACCAAGTGGAATTTCATCACAAGAAAGCTAAAATATTTGATACTACTGGTGAACTGATTGGAACTGGAGAACAAAATAGAGGTAATTTGTTCTATCTTGACCTATCTGAAGAAGCATGTATGGTTACACAACTTGATGACATTTGGTTATGGCATAAGAGGCTGTGTCATGTTAACTTTGATAATCTGGTAGAAATAAGTAAGAAGAAGAAAGTAAGAGGTCTACCTAAATTGAAGAAACCTGAGAATGTGATGTGCAAGGAATGCCAGTTAGGAAAAATGACAAAGTCAAGTTTTAAGAGAAAATCCTTTACTTCTGATAACATTTTAGATTTGGTTCATATTGACCTTGTCATGCCCAAAATTAGGGCAAAACACACACAACAAATTTTTTTCTAAAGGACTCCTGCTACAAGGTTACAACTGAAAATAAGATCAAAACCTCAACCTATACACCCGACTCTTAAGGGTATTCGAGGCATGCGCTAGCTTGCTGGCATACCCTAACTTGTCAGGTACACTAGGTCAAAGAAAACACCAACTAGGGTCCAACCAAGCGAGGTCATGAGGATTGAATCCCTAATCCAGATCACTCCCAAAATCTTAAGGCAAAACGTTAAGATAATAATTTTATATCATAAGTAGTTTAAGTTAAATGATATGAAACTCCCTAGATTAATTTAAAAGGAATTAAATGAAACTTGAAAGATTACGAATTCAATAATAAAGTTATATTTAATAATTTAACTGATAAATATTACTATTAAGAGTCCTCAACCTTCCTAGGCCCACATAGGAATAATAGATTAATTACACCCTTAAAGAATTATAGATCACGATTATCTAATAGGATGATAAAAAAGGTAGGGAATAATAAGTCAATAATTTAATTGATTTAGTACTAAAAGTCTATTAGTATAAGCTAAAATAAATAACCTACAAAAAGGTTTAGAGGACCTAAATAACTACAACAAACTAATATCCTAGGAATAGCATCAAAATCCAAAAAGAACCAATGCATATCCCAAATAAATAGGGATCTACCAAAAGGAAATAACTATTAACATTTAAGAGTTCATATAAGTTGAACAAAAAGAGGAGGAGCTATTTAATGATCTAATAAAAAATAAATCAAAAAGATATAAAATAAATAGTAAGTTGACCCCTAGAATGGAATTAGGTTTGGGCCCATAAAGATAGGGCCGAAAACCTAAGGGCCCGTTTGGACCATGGCATATCGGCTGTTATTCCCGAATTGCGTATTCCGAATTTCAAATCCATTGTTTGTGGTCGACATGCATGGATGGAATTGGAATTTTGATATGCCAATTTTGCCAAAAAACACGGGCATACCGTCTTCCACTTGAAATGGTGGAATTGGAATATCGGGCTCACATACCCATTTCATATGCCAATTTTTATTGACTGTCGGGTTCGCGTCTATGTGCAAAATAGTTTTTTTACATCTGCATTTGTCCTCGACCCTAATCTCCTGTAATATCTCCTGAAATATCCACACTAAAATGTTGCGAGAGAGGCGGGCGGGCTTGTATTCCTCGCCATTGATGCTCTTGCTGTTGGTAATCTCCTATAATATCTGCACTAAAACATTGTGAGAGAGGCGGGTGGGCTTGCCAATCGCAGAAGATCGTATTCCTTGCCATTGACGCTCTCGCTGTTGATATTGCTAAGGTTGAAGCCCGTCCATCGCAGGCCCAATCCCACCCCAACAACACCTCCTACTCGCCGGAGAAGCCATCTTCCCGCTGTTGATGATTGTAACGATCACAATTCATGTTTTTCACTTTGAGATCACCCCAGTAGACGTCTTAATCTCCATCCTTGTGCCATGTATGTCTCTCTGTGCCCTACACGGATACAAACATCTAGTTTGTCCCAATTGTTTTCTTAGTCAGCTTCCGGGTGAACCAAATAGGGCATCCCATATTTCGGAAATCATTTGAGAATTTGATCTTCCAGAATTTCATTTTGAGAATTTGATCTTTCAAAATTGACTATATCTGACATTTGGTATTCCATGGTCCAAACGGGCCCTAAACACCGCTCATACTCTGCTAAGGCTCATTCGATACCCCTTAATCTACAGGAGCTGGCTACACAAGAGAAAGATAACATACATCTTCCATGCTTAATCCCACTGTAAACAGCATGTCGTGAATCACATTTAATCTAGTATGTATCGTACTGTGTTAAGTTGTATCTGGTTGAGTTTTATTTCACAGAGCAGTCCTGCCGGTGACCTACATGGACCAGCCTCAGCAATGGCAGGGGTGGAATGGGATTTGGACCCTGCTACTCCCATTAAGGGTGACGGCGCTGGTCCAACCGCCACCACAGGAAGCGGCGTCCTCCGAGGCTAGGGTTGTTGCGATAAAAGAAACATAACATTCAGTCTTTCAAACCCTTAATAAGATACATCCTGATACAATAGCATTGGCAATCTAGATGTTAGGGGAGTATTGTAATAATGGGAGTATTGTAAAAATGGATATATATTTATGTATTAACATAGGTTTCAATAAGGATTAAATGGGGTGTGTTAATATGTATCTATATTAATATGAAACCCCATAAATTAAGAGATGAGGTATAAGCATATATATATGTATGTGTGAGAGCATTCACATGACCATTAAAATGTATGTTTAAGATCATAAAATCAAGGGCAATATAAATATAAAATTGTTACATGTTAATATATATCCAAATTATAATAACATATGGAAATTTATGTATACATTGAAAGCATTAAATAACCACCTATTTTATTAAGGATAAATCAACCTTTCGTACTTTCTTCTTATATGCACAATATAAGTGAAATTAACTCTAGATTCAACATGATGCTTTCACATAAAAAGAATTAATAAACTATCCTTCCAAGTCTATCAATAAAATAATTGAGCAAATATTTACATTGAAAAACTTTTCTTAAAATGAAATTTGTTCTTTTCTTTCTTTGAATCACCAACTTATTCATATTGAAATTAAGTTTCCTTGAAAACAGAATCACACAAAAGACTCCGTTAACCTTGCATGTAGAGACCCATAACATTTACATTCATTTCATCCAACTCTTAACTTCCTTATTAACATACTTTCCCAACATAAGGGAAATCAATGCAACTTTCTCATAAACATATTGTTCCATTAATAGGAGAAAAATAAATAAATAATTCTATCTTATTTTACAAGCATTCTTATGCTAGGATTTTCAACATAGCCTTGAATAAAACAAAATACAAAAGGCTCAAGGCCATCAACTCAGTAACTTCGGAGAAGATAATAGTATCCAAATTTCTTTAACTCCTTGAAAACCAGCAAGCTAAGTCTTGGAGAAATTTGCAAAACAAACAAATAGACCATGGAGGCTCACCTCCCAACCTAGGCCATTTCATGGCCACCCCCGAGCTAGGGGAAAACAAAGATGGATAGAGGTTACAACATGCATTCAACAAACACATAAACAAACATAAACCAACAATAAACATAAACAAAAAATTCCCTTTCCCAAGGCTAGCACAACATGAGTCACCTTGGACCCATAATAGGGGTGAAGGTGGAAGCTACTCAACTAGGAGAATGCCAAAGTACAAAAGAATTTCAGCCTTCAACAAGGCTCTAAAATTTGCTCAAGATGCCTTCACAAGGCCATAGAAATAACCATCCACCCTTCTCATACTCATAACCATAACAACACCCTTATGACCCCTAAAAGTACACACAAAGATGGCACATGGATGCCCATACATCCATGCCTTATCCCCTTCCTCCTAGAGGAAGGACTCTACACTAGAAAAGTAGTCCCAACTTATGCCCTTCACCCATCAAGGTTCTCTTCCCTCCCAAGGGTGAGCTTGGCCTTGCACAACCCCAAAGAAAACAATGCAAAAAGAAAATACACATACAAGCAAGGACAAGAAGCCATGAACTTTTACATGAATAGCTATCATTCACACAACATGGTAAAAGAAGTAAAAATGTACACAGCATTAAGAACAAGAGAATACAATAATCCAACCTTGATCCAAGCTAATGGCAAGAGGGTTGAGATGAGCTTTCCAACTAGTCTCCTCCTTTTTGCTATGCAACACCAAAATCCTCCAAGTAAAACAAGACCAAAAATTCTCACAAACTCTCAAGTCTCCAAAAATTGGAGAGTGGGCAATTTGCCCAACAATTTTCCCTCCATCTCCTTAAGAAGACAAACCCTAAACCTTTCAAAACAAAAGAGGGAAATTCAAATTCAAAAATTCAAATGAGGAGTGACTCTTCCAATTTCGTCACTTTTCAAAAGAGCATCTTTTGGAAGGGCAAAAATAGTCAAAAACCATCACAATAGTCAAAATTTGACCCCCAACATATGGCACCACTATGGGGTAGCCTATTTTAAACCTCCACTAACATAAATGGTCATTAAAAGCCACTCAAAAGACCACTCAAAGATTGAATCCGAAAATGAAAGAGATTCCCACTCATGGCCCCTAAAAATAGAGACCACTTACACACATTAAACACTTGGGCATGCCAACTCACATGACATGTGTCAATTGACACTACAAATAAATCACATTACACACAATACACATGGCATGCCAAGTAGACTAAAAAAAATAAAGTAAAATAAACATAATTCAGTAATTACATTCATGCATCCTTTTACAAAATTACACTTTACAACAAGGTTAATTTCTCCCCTTGGAGATAACCGTGGCTTAACATGATTTTACAAATATCTATCTTGGATTTCCCCCAAAAATTTCATGGTCTTTCCTGCTCACTTGACAAAATATCAGTAGCTCATGAAATGCCAAATATCATATATATACGTGCAATTAAAATACATCTAAAAATCACATTCATAACATCCCAAATTTCTTGCTGCATTTTATAATAATTCTCATCATTGTCAATCATTGCATTTTCTAAAGCACATAAAGTCAAGATTAAAATGATACATATTAAATCACCTAACATACTAGTCATGATCATGTCCCATAAATTTTCCTAACAAGAATGTAACATCAAAGTATCATATATAAATCAGAGATTTATCAATTACTATGCTCATGACCTAATAAATAACAAGAAAGTAAAAGTCCTATATCATAATCACATAACATAAGTCATCACATAGTATCATAATATAATGTCTCTGTCTCAATAGTCCAACATAATAAAATAACGTGTCATCATGAGTCTAAAGATGGAAACCAATCTGCTATGAATTGATGTCACGGGGTGAGGCCTCACAGACCTTTGTGGACCTATAGGTTTACAAAGACTGTGGTGCTAGATATTTTATCTTGTTTGTTAATGATCATACTAGGATGATGCATGTAATGTTTCTAAAAGAAAAATATGACGCTTTTCAATTCTTTAAGTGGTATTTGGATAAGGTTGAGAAGGAGATAGGTAGGAACCTGAAATGTCTTAGATCTGACCAAGGTGGAGAATTTACATCAAATGAATTCAATCTATTTTGCAATGAAAGAGGAATCAAAAGACAGATGTCTGGACCTAGAACACCTCCACAAAATGGTATAGTAGAGAGAAGAAATAGGTCTATCTTGGATTGTGCAAGGACATTATTGATTAAAAAGAATATAGTACAAAAATACTGGAAAGAAGCTATAAGTACAACTATCTACACTCTTAACTGGGTACAGACCAAGAAAGGTGCAAATCTGACACCCTATGAATTATGGTATGGGCATGCACCGAGTGTTAAATACTTTAGAATCTTTGGAAACAAGTGTTACATATTAAAAGACAATAGGAATGGAAAGTTTGATGCTAAAAGTGATGAAGGCATATTTCTAGGGTATTTCACAAAAAGTAAAGCTTATAAGTGTTTGAACTCTAACACTAACAAAATTGTGGAAAATGTGAATGTCAAAGTTGATGAGTATGCAAAAAGAAATGAAGTTGAAAGCAAAAGAGAACTAGAAGATTATAGATCTTTGTGTATATTGAAGAAGAAAAAGAGGCAAGTAATAGACTTGCACCTGATGCTGAGTCTTGGGTAAGCAATGTCGAGCGACAGGAAGAGGTTGCTGAGCATCAGGAAAACAATGTCAAAAGAGAACAAGAACATGCTGAGCAACAAGATAATCCTATCGAGTATCAGGAAGAGGTATCTGAGCATTCAGAAGCTGAATCTAAAAATCTTGTTGAGGAACCTGATGAAATAGAGGAGAGAAGAGCTAAACCTATTTTGAAAAAATATGTAAGAAGACATCACAAGCCTAAATAGATAATTGGAGACAAACATATTGGAATTCTGACCGGAAGTAAGACAAAGGATCCAACATGTTTATTGTGTGAATTTTAACCTAAGTCAACTAGAGAGGCATTAAAAAATGAAGATTGGATACAAGAAATGAATGAAGAAACAAACTAGATAGAGAAGAATGATACTTGGACTCTGGTGCCGAGACCTAAAAACAAAAATGTTATAGGAATAAAGTGGGTGTTCCAGAATAAGTTGAATGAAAAAGGTGAAATAACTAGGAACAAAGCTAGGCTAGTATGCAAAGGCTATGCACAAGAAGATGGAATAGATTATGGGGAGACATTTTCCCCTGTAGCTAGAGTGGAAGGAGTAAGAACTCTACTTGCATATGCTGCCTATAAAGATTTCAAGGTTTATCAAATGGATGTCAAGTTGACATTCTTAAATGGTATACTAAAAGAAGTTTACATAGAACAACCAAAAGGTTTTATTGATCCAAACAAAAGACACATGGTATGCAAACTGAACAAAGCACTATATGGATTAAAATAAGCTCCCAGAGCATGATATGAGAGGTTGCATAACTACTTGATACAGATTGGATTTTCAAGAACAAATGACACAAACAATCTATACATGAAAGATGAAGAAGGTAAAGGTATCCTATTGGCAAAAATTTTTGTGGATGATATTATTTTTGGTGGACAAGATGCTTTGTGTAAAATATTTTTAAATGAAATGCAAACTGAATTTGAAATGAGCATGTTTGGTGAGATCAAATTCTTTGTTGGTTTACAAGTATATTAGATGAAGAAAGAAATTTTCATTACACAGTCTAAGTATGTTAATGAGATATTGAAAAATTTTGGGATGGAAGATTCTAGACTAGTGAGTACTCCTATGGCTACTGGACAAAATTTATCTAAGAATGATGATGCTACAGAAATAAACCAAACTTTGTACATATCCATGATTGTAAAATTGCAGTATGTTGTACATAGTAGACCAAATATTGCACTAGCTGTTGGGATTGTGGCAAGATTCTCTGCCAATCATAAGAAAACACACATGATGGCTATGAAAAGAATTATGAGATACTTAAAAGGGACTACTGACTATGGGCTATATTACAAGAAGGATGAAAGATTTGAACTAAGAGTATATACAGAGGCTGATTGGGTAGGAAATGTAGATGACAGAAAGAGTACTAGTGGTGGAGCTTTCTTTCTTGGACATAGATTAGTCTCTTGGATGAGCAAGAAACAAAATTGCATTTCCCAATCTACTATTGAAGCCGAGTATGTTGCTACTGCAGTAAAATGGTCAAATTTGGTATGGATAAAACAATTGTTGGTAGGCATGAAAGAAGAAATCACTGAACCTATTGTTATTTTCTGTGACAACACAAGTGCTATCAACATTTCTAAGAATCCAGTGATGCATACTAAGACCAAGCACATAACAATCAAGTATCACTACTTGAGAGAATTGGTACAAGATAAAGAAGTCCGAATGGAATATGTGAATACAAAGGAACAATTAGCAGACATATTCACTAAAGCTTTAACTAAAGAAGCACATGAGTATTTGAGAAGTCAATCAGGGGTCCTTCCCCTAACTGAGGTTGCCTAGTTAAGCTAGGTGCACTGCATCAAATATGCTACAACAAAATATTTGACAGATTGATGCAGAAGATTGTCACACTTTAGGACTGGCCTAGAGTTGTGAAGAAGAGCAAAGACAAGGAATCAGTCATAAGCAAGATGACAGAGGGAGAAACACTGAGCTGCACAGATAATATCTACATCTGATGGATGTATGTTTTAGTTGTTGCTTTGGCATTTTTGTCAAAGAGGGAGATGAACTAAGATGATATAATAACACATGACACTGAAAGGAAAAGTAAGGAGATGATGAACTAAAATGAAGGATCAGGATAGAGGGAGATATGGATATTTTTGATGGTCACAAAAGTGAGTCTAATAGATTCTGAATCAGAATGAAGCTAAGGATATTACAAAATTTTTTTCTTCTGATGGACAGATAAGTTTTTGGATTGGTTGGTAATCCATGTGTTATTTAGGTGATATCATATGGTGTTGCCATGAATTTTAAAGAGGGAGATTGTTGGAAACTGTAATTGAAGCAATTGTTGTGTTGTCATTGATGTCAAAACTTTAACTGGTAAGACTGCTGCTACTTAGGAAAGTACTATATCTATTTGAGTGTTGCTAAGGGGATAGGCAAGGTTGGTAACAATAGCACCTAAGGAAAGGTTGAGTTATCTTGATACTACAAAGTGTACTTGACTATGTTGTACAATGATGAGACAATGTATTGTTTATCTTAGTAAGATTGAAAACTAAACTAGTAGGCTTGACCGAGCAAAAATGGAGAAATCATGTTCAAGCCAACTGATGTTAGTGTCGACCGAGTCAGTTTATGCCAAGCAAAATTCTAGTGTCGATCGAACATCAGTTAATTGTCGAGAAAGACAGTATAAGCCAAGGAAACATTTTTAAGTAATGACCGAGCTTTCTACATGAAGACCGAGTAGTTGATCACAGTATTGATTGAGCATCAGTATTTTTATATTTGAAGAGAATTCAAATTTGGAGCTGACATTTTTGAATTCTTGGATTATGTAAAATGTGTTGACTTTATTTATTGATTGTTTGAAAGCATTGAATGCACTGAAAAATGTTTTATTGTAAATCTTTAAGAGATTTGAGGTGTTTCTAGAAAAGGATCCGAAGAACATAAAGCGGGTAGATTCAATGAATCTGGCCTAACCCTAAGATCTATGAAGGAGATTGGGCGGAAAAAGATGAGTTAACCTAATTGAGGAAGTATTAAGGGAACCTAAGCATTAGGTATGTGTGTGCACTGGTAAACAGAGGATGCTAGAAGATCAACAGATGTTATTGACTGTATAAGCAGAAAAGGCTGAAGGAGAAGTGTGGTGATTGCTTGAAGAAAAGTTTTGAGTAGATCAGAGATGGAGATGGAAAATTTTTAAAGTCAATAAACCAACATTTGTGTATGGAATTGGATTTGATATTTGCAAAGTGAGTTGTATGTTTTTGAGATCAATACTGCTGCTACTTTCTAACTGTTGTAATAGTCAAAATCTTTTTAACAGAGGTTGACCTAACAGTCATATGTTTAAATCCTTTGAACAAGGTTGCATTCTAATGGAATGTATGTAAGTTTTATAACAAGGCTCACTTCTAACAGAGTGATTGAAATCCTTTAACTGGGTCACACCTAACAGTGTGTATTGTAACCTTTGATAGGGGTGGCTTTTAACCGAGCTCACTTCAGAAGAGTGAAAATAATAGTAGCATGTTACAAAGTGGTTTTTCCTAGATTGGGTTTCCACTATAAATCCTAGTGTCAATTCTTGTGTGAATGTTTTGGTTTAAACATTTCTGTGTTTTACAAGTTAGATACAGCTGGGTAATGGACTGCAATGTTATTTGTTTCTATTATTGAATCAGTGATGACCGAGTTGGTTTTGGTTGTTAGATCTGACTTAAAGAAAAGTTTTTGAAGTTTGTTTTATACATTTGGACTTGAGAACAACTGATTCACCCCCCCCTTTGTTGTTCTAAATCATATTAACAAGAGATTTGATTTTTTTGGCATTTGCTTAATGAAGGGTACATTTTTTTTGATTTTTTCAAAATGTTTTCATTTGTCATGGGTTTGAAACCCTAATCTGTGCACTTATAATGGTGTTCACGCCACCATTAGAAGTCAAATTTTTTACATATATCTTTCCTACCGACATATTTCATTTTGGCATAGTTCGCGAGCAAAGGAGTGCTGAAGGAGGTGATATAAGGTGGGAAGCTACACTAGGTCCACACCCATCCACTCATATCAAGATTTTGTCCAAAATTATGTTGAAATATCCATTGACCTAAATCAAGATCCTCCCCTCTCACTTCCTTCATTACATAATCACTTTTGGAGTATATTCTAAAGTCCTTGAATCCAAGCAAATGATATCTGCTTGTGAAGACACGGTCTGGTGTTTATATTATTAAACTCTCTATTCAATGCAACATTGATAGGAAAAACATTCATTGATTGGTATTATAAGTTTTGATCATTCTATGTACTAATTATATTGTTTTGAAGTCTTAAAATCAAAGAATTTTAGTCCTTTTATTGACTGTTCCTGTACAGTGCTTGGCGTGCAAACAATCTTTGTCTTGAAGAACCAATGATTTCCTAGGCTCTATCAAATAGTTGGAAAGCAATGATGTATTCAATATTTATAAAGTGCTTCAAAAGGCTTAAACTCACCAAGACTCTTCACCAATACACCCCTCATCCCACCATCCACACCCATCCACTCATGTCAAGATTGGTATTATAAGTTTTGATCATTCCAGGTATTGATTATATTGTTTTGAAGTCTTAAAATCAAAGAATTTCTATCCTTTTATTGACTGTTCCTGTACAGTGCTTGGCGTGCAAACAATCTTTGTCTTGAAGAACCAATGTTTTCCTAGGCTCTATCAAATAGTTGGCAAGCAATGGTGTATTCAATATTTCGAAAGTGCTTGAAAAGGATTAAACTCACCAAGACTCTTCACCAATACGCCCCCCATCCCACCATCCAAACCCATCCACTCATGTCAAGATCTTGTCCAAAATCATGTTGAAATATCCATTGACCTAAATCAAGATCCTTCCCTCTCACTTACTTTGTTACATAATCACTTTTGGAGTATATTCTAAAGTCCTTGAATCCAAGCAAATGTAAGTCAATAACACCAAATATATCAGTTAGAAGTCTTGTGAAGAGTCTTGGTGAGTTTAAGTGATATATTTGGTGTTATTGACTTACATTTTCTTGGATTCACAAGATCTTGACATGAGTGGATGGGTGTGGATGGTGGGATGGGGGGTGTATTGGTCAATGTGATCTGCTCGTGAAGACATAGTCTAGTGTTTATATTATTAAACTCTCTATTCAATGCAACATTGATAGGAAAAACATTCATTGATTGGTATTATAAGTTTTGATCATTCCATGTACTGATTATATTGTTTTGAAGTCTTAAAATCAAAGAATTTCAGTCCTTTTATTAACTGTTCCTGTCAAGTGCTTGGCGTGCAAACAATCTTTGTCTTGAAGAACCAATGATTTCTTAGGCTCTGTCAAATAGTTGGCAAGCAATGATGTATTAAATATTTCTAAAGTGCTTCAAAATGCTTAAACTCACCAACAATATTAGTAGTAGTACCTATGAACCAATTCTAGAGTCTTATTTATCCCAAAATGACCACTAAGACTCCCATTTTGTTTCTCTTGGATTAGGTTCTCTCTCATTGAAACTCTAGGCACATAAAGTAGTTCTCACATAAATAATATACCTTCTTGAAGAGTATAATCAGAGTAATCATTGTGAATATAATTTTTAAACTCTGTACATACCTTATATGGATCTGAAAAGTCTTCATCATCCAGGTAAAATTATTTGAAATTGTCTATACCAATGCTCCTTAATTGTACCTCTTGGACTGTCAAAAGCCTTCTACTCAAAGCATCTGGAACTTTGTTTTTTTGTCCATTTGTATGCTTGATTATGAAAGTATAATCTTGCATGTACTCTACCCACTTCATATGTTTGTGGCTTAGCTTGTCTTGAGAGTTTAGGAAGCTCAAAGCCTGATTGTCTATATATACCACAAATTATTTAGGGAGGAGGTAGTGTCTCCATTTTCTCAGTTCTTGGAATAATGCATACAACTCCAAGTCATATGAGGCATATTTATTTTTGGCATCACTTAGCATTTCATTATGGAAAGCCATTTGTTTGTCTTCCTGATTTAGGACTTCTCCTATAGCAATATTGTTGGCATCACATTCAATAGTGAATAGCTTTTCAAAACTAGGTACTTCCAAGATAGGTTGTGTGGCTATCTTCTACTTCGAGGTTTCAAAACCCCTGATTTCCTACTCATTTCACTAAAAATTATATTTCATTCCACCTTTTATGGTGTCTAGGACTGGTGCACATATCTCACTAAACTACCTAATGAACTTCCTATAAAATTATGTCAAACCATGGAAGCTTCTTACCTCTATAGAAGACTTAGGTGTAGGCCAATTTACTATTGCATCCACCTTTCTAGTATCCATTTTCAAGTTCCCTTATGATATAACAAATCCAAGGTACACCAAATCCTATTTCATGAACTCACACTTATCCAAATTTATGTTTATCTTTTCCTCATGCAATCTCTGTAACACAATTTTCAAATGCATCAAATGGTCTGCCTTACTCTTGCTGAAAAATTGAGATGCCATCAAGATATACCACAACACATTACCTATGAAGTCCTTGAAGTTCTTCATTATGTTGTTGGTTCATCTTATAAGAAGCTTTGTTTGCAAGTGAGGCTCCTGGAATGAAGTCTATTTGATGGATAATGGCTCTCTTAGGAGGTAAGGTAAAAGGTTGTCCATCACTAACTATCTCCTTGTATGATCTCGTAGCTCTTGCACCTATATGTGTAGTTCTACCTTCTTGTCCACCTTCTTATCTTTAGGTTTAAACACTAAATAAAATACCACTCCTTCACCTTCCTATAGTGTATTCAAGAACTCTTTTTCTCCTGCCAAGAGCACATTAGGTCCTACTAATCTCACTTCCCCTTCTTCTATGATTGACTGAATTTCTATGTGACTCCATCCTTCTTGAAAGATTAATATTTTTTGTCTCTATCATGAATGGCCTACCAGTCAAACTAGCAAGGTCTTCCCAATAAAATATGGCAATCATCCATGGGTAAGACATCAAACAACACCCTATCATTATATCTCCCTATGGTGAATTCTACCCAAGCTTGCTCATTGACTAACACATGTTGGCCCTTATTCAACCAAGTGACCCTATAGGGGTTAGTATGTGGGATTCTTTTCAAATTAAGTTTGCTAACTGCCTCATTCAAAATTATATTATCAGTGGAGCATGAATCAATAATAATCTTGCAAACCTTACCTAAGATTTTTCACTTGATTCTAAACAGAGACCTTCTTTGGCTTGGTTCATCTTTGATTGGTTCTTTGATGAGAGTCCTTCTAATCATAATAATGTCTCCTACCTCTGAATCCAATTCCACTTTAGCAATCTTGTTACTTGATGTCTCTTATTGAACATAACTTACTCTTTTTTCTTTACCTTGAGTTGAAGAACTCTTCTCAAAAAATCTATATGTAGGATGCCCAAATTGATGACAATTGTAACACTTCATTGAAGAGAAATAAGATCTTCTTCCTTGGCCACTAGATCTCCCTCTAAAATTTTTTCTTGAGCCTCTACCCCTATTATAACAACCTCTACTATTGGTTGTGTACCCTTTTTGTTTTGTGAGCTTAGTCTCACCTTGGGTTCTTTTTTTTGAATTTCTTCCTCCAAATCATCCTCTATGACCTTTGTTGTCTCTTCCTCTACCCCTACCTATGTTTCTTGTTTCATGGTTCTTCTTAATATTCTCCTCCACTTTAAGTGAAAGTTGATAGCATTGATGAATCGTTCTTGGGCTAAAGAGGCTTATTTCCTCTTATATATTCCACTTTAACCCATTTAGGTATATATCCACTTTTAGGCTTTCTTCTTCCATAACATGAGACCTAATACATAGCTTGTGAAACTCCTCTATATAGTCACTCACGTCTAGGTATTTTTGCCTTAGGTTTTGTCTTTTCTTGTGTAATTGTACCTCATAGTCATGTGATAGGTAGGTCTCTTTGATTTTTATCACCATCCCCTTCCAGGAGGAAATAGGAGTCTTCCCCTCTTTTTCTTGTTCATTTTGTACAAACTTCCACCAAGTTAGAGAAGCTCCCCTCATCCTTGACTTGGCTACTTTAACTTTTTGGAGTATATTCTAAAGTCCTTGAATCCAAGAAAATGATATCTTCTCGTGAAGACACAGTCTAGTGTTTATATTATTAAACTCTCTATTCAATGCAACATTGATAGGAAAAGAATTTATTGATTGATATTATAAGTTTTGATCATTCCATGTACTGATTATATTGTTTTGAAGTCTTAAAATGAAATAATTTTAGTCCTTTTATTGACTGTTCCTATACTGTGCTTGGCGTGCAAATAATCTTTGTCTTGAAGAACCAATGATTTCCTAGGCTCTGTCAAATAGTTGGCAAGTAATGATGTATTCAATATTTCTAAAGTGCTTCAAAAGGCTTAAACTCACCAAAACTCTTCACAAGACTTCTAAGTGATATATTTGGTGTTATTGACTTACATTTTCTTGGATTCACAATATCTTGACATGAGTGGATGGGTGTGGATAGTGGGATGGGGGGTGTATTGTTCAATGTGACCTTCTTGTGAAGACACAATCTGGTGTTTATATTATTAAAATCTCTATTCAATGCAATATTGATAGGAAAAGCATTCATTGATTGGTATTATAAGTTTTGATCATTCCATGTAATATTATATTGTTTTGAAGTCTTAAAATCAAAGAATTTCAATCCTTTTATTGACTATTCCTATATAGTGCTTGGCGTGCAAACAATCTTTGTCTTGAAGAACCAATGATTTCCTAGGCTGTGTCAAATAGTTGGGAAGCAATGATGTATTCAATATTTCTAAACTACTTCAAAAGGCTTAAACTCACCAATAATATTCACAAGACTTCTAAGTGATATATTTGGTGTTATTGACTTACATTTTCTTGGATTCACAAGATCTTGACATGAGTGGATGGGTGTGGATGGTGGGATGGGGGGTGTATTGGTCAATGTGATCTGCTCATGAAGACACAATCTGGTGTTTATATTATTAGACTCTCTATTCAATGCAACATTGATAGGAAAAGAATTCATTGATTGGTATTATAAGTTTTGATCATTCCATGTAATGATTATATTGTTTTGAAGTCTTAAAATCAAATAATTTCAATCCTTTTATTGATTGTTCCTGTACAGTGTTTGGCGTGAAAAAAATCTTTGTCTTGAAGAACCAATGATTTCCTAGGCTCTATCAAATAGTTGGCAAGCAATGATGTATTCAATATTTCTAAAGTGCTTCAACAAGCTTAAACTCACCAAGACTCTTCACCAATACACCCCCATCCCACCATCCACACCCATCCACTCATGTCAAGATTGGTATTATAAGTTTTGATAATTCCATGTACTGATTATATTGTTTTGAAGTCTTAAAATCAAAGCATTTTAGTGCTTTAATTGACTGTTCCTATACAGTGCTTGGCGTGCAAACAATCTTTGTCTTGAAGAACCAATGATTTCCTAGGCTCTGTCAAATAGTTGGAAAGCAATGATGTATTCAATATTTCTAAAGTTCTTCAAAAGGCTTAAACTCACCAAGACTCTTCACCAATACACCCCCCATCCCACCATCCACACCCATCCACTCATGTCAAGATCTTGTCCAAAATCATGTTGAAATATCCATTGAACTAAATCAAGATCCTTCCCTATCACTTCCTTCGTTACATAATCACTTTTGGAATATATTCTAAAGTCCTTGAATCCAAGAAAATGTAAGTCAATAACACCAAATATATCACTTAGAAGTCTTGTGAAGCATCTTGGTGAGTTTAAGAGTATTGGTGAGTTTAAGTGATATATTTGGTGTTATTGAATTACATTTTCTTGGATTCACAAGATCTTGACATGAGTGGATGGGTGTGGATGGTGGGATGGGGGGTGTATTGGTCAATGTGATATGCTCATGAAGACACAGTCTGGTGTTTATATTATTAAAATCTCTATTCAATGCAATATTGATAGGAAAAGCATTCATTGATTGGTATTATAATTTTTTATCATTCCATGTACTGATTATATTTTTTTGAAGTCTTAAAATCAAAGAATTTTAGTCCTTTTATAGTGGGTGTATTGGTGCAGGGCACCTAGGCCATTCAATTTTTCTTTGGGACTTGAGTTCTATATTTTGTTTTTCTTTGTAATAAACGATGTCTTCTAAATTCCTAGACCATCATATGGTTTGGTTTTAGTCCTTGTGTGGAGGTGTGTATGGTCGAAGAAGACAATGTAATGAACTACCAAGAAATAAACTTTTAATTCTTTACAAATAGTCACTTTTCTGCTCGTGAAGACATAGTCTGGTGTTACAACCGGATAGACTACTAGCACGAAGGAAGATTTGACCTAGCCAAATAAAGGTCTAATTCTGTAGACTATTGGTCAGACAAATCTTCATTGTCTTCTGATTGTCTTCTTTATATACTAGCATTTAAATGGAACATTAAGCATAGTAATAATATACTTAATCTATTAGTAATAATATGCTTAATCTATTAGTAATTATCTGCATTTAATCTATCAATTAATAATAGTTTTGTACTACACATGAAACGTATTGTCAGTTTGAAGATAGTCTGTGCCATGTGTGAAGGTTAAGTAATGGGAAAGTTATGATGATTTAATTGTAGAACTACTGGTCCCTTGAAATGTTTAGAAACAAATTCTCAAAAGATGCACTCTCATGGAATGCGATGACTTCAGGTTATGCAAAAAATGGATCTATCTTCTATCACTATGGGAGAGGAGTCTTATAGGAGAGGAGTCTTAGAAGTTGTGGGGAGGTGTGTATGGTCGAAGAAGACAATGTAATGAAATACCAAGCAATACACTTTTAATTCTTTACAAACAATCAGTTATCTTCTTGTGAAGACATAGTTTGGTGCTTCTATTATTAAAATCTCTATTCAATGCAATATTGATAGGAAAAGCATTCATTGATTGGTATTATAAGTTTTGATCTTTCTATCCTGGGCCTAAATCATTCAGAAATTAGCTTCATAATAAATGAAGTAGATGAGAGCTAAGCAATTAGCTTCCCAAGAAAATCTCATAAATGAACTATGTGTACCCCAATTCAAGTGTCCTTTGTATGTACCTAAATGATACATTTAAAACAACAAGGGTAAGGCTTAAAGAAGTTAATTTTGCATCACAGTTTGTATTTTTTGCAGCAATACTAGAGCATCAGGCACCACCTTCAGCACAATATGATCACTAGACATGTCTGTATGTTTTATGAAGTTTGGTCATTGTAGTTGTCATTCTTGTTTCCTTAGTACCTTTAGTGGTAATTCATCTACTTCAAATTCGTACAATGACCATACTTCATAAAACATAAAGACCTATCTAGTGATGATCATATTGTGTTGAAGGTGGCGCCTGATGCTCTGTTACTACAACAACTACAGACTGTGATGCAAAATTAACTTCTTTTAGCTTTACCCTTGTTTCAAATATATCATTTAGGTATGCACAAAGGGCACAGGAAGATTTTATGAGATTTATGAGATTTTTCTTTGGAAGCTAATTGCTCAACTCTCATCTACTTCATTTATTATGAAGCTAATTGTTGAAGGATCCAGGCCCAGGCTAGAAAGATGTCTTCCCATTTGAGATTTTGTCTACATTAGTATGTTACTTTTTATTGCAATTATAATTAGTTCCTTGGTTCCTTAGTAATTTCTTTTTATTGCATGGTTGTCTTTGGTTTGTCATTTTTTTTGAGTGTCTACTGATTTAAACCAAAGACTTCGCCTTAGCCAAAAAATGTGCAAATCTACATTAGTATGTTTCTTTTTATTGTAATTATAATTAGTATGAATGAAAAAAATAATGACAATGCAATATTTGTGATAATGCAATATTAGTCGAAATAGTGTCGATGACTTTGGCCAATGTGCCTATGTGTCAATGTGGTGTTGGCCCATGCATGTTGAAGACGTCACACACAACAAGTAATCATGGGCATCAATTTTGGGTTTGCCCAAATAGGAAAAAGGTCTGGATATGTAATTATATTTTATGTTTAAAAATAATGTGACAACTAATCATTTTATGAAGAACTGATGTACATTTGGTATTGCAGGGAAATAGTGGATGTCAATACTTTCAGTGGGTTGATGAAACAACATTTACATCTACCCCATCTACATCTATACATGATGTAGGAAATGAGTGCAACTTGTGCAAGGCTTGAGAGGCAACTAGCGCCACCAAGATTGCTTCAATGATGAAAGAAGAAATCACATTTCTGCAATGCCTTCTTTGTGTAGTTTGTGCACTACTTTGTTGGGACCATATGCATAAATGTGGTTAACATAGGGCTATTGTAGATATTGATTTTTTTTTAAGAATTTCAAGTAGATACATTGGACATATTTTGATAAATTCATAAACTTTTTTTTTTATGACTTGGTTATGATTTTCAATATAAAATTAAAAATTAACCTTATTATCGAGCTAATTGTCAAAGGATTCAGGCCCAGGCTAAAAATATTTCTTCCCATTCTATTGTGGATAGGTGTTTCATAAACATACATACCTGTTGCGCGTGCATTCTCAATTCAGAGTGGGAAAATCTTATTTTGGATGCGAGGGAGAGAAGCCAAAAACATAAAGAACATGCACATAAACATGACAACTGAGAAACATAAATGTAGGCATCATGGTCACAATTTTTTGGAGACACAACATAATTGAATGGTATACCCAGACAATGCAACACAACCACTACTCCTCTAGTTCTAAGTGGACACTACGGGATCCAAAAACCATAGGTAAGGAATAAATTTAGAGAGTGGAGGAGGGCCATAAAAACCAAAATAATATAGGGTCCCTATATTATTTTGGTTGTTATGACCCTCCTCCTTCGCTCTCTAAATTTATTCCTTATCTTTGGTTTTTGGATCCTGCATTGTCCACTTAGAACTGGAGGAGTAGTAGTTGTGTTGCATCATCTGGGTATACCACTCAATTATGTTGTGTTTCCAAAAAAATGTGACCATGATGCCTACATTTATGTCTCTCAGTTGTTGTGTCCCAGGATCCCTTATGACCCTTTACAACCCTTTACGATCCCTAAGAATACATCTTCAAGCTCTTAAAATGTCGTAAAGGGTCATAAGAGGCTCCTAGGAGGGGTCAGATGAGATTCCACCTTCACGTGGTTGGCCCTGCTAAGTAGAGAATGTTAAACTATTCTTGAAACAAAGAGAAGCTCAATAATTTAAGGAGAAGCTCTATAAAACCTTCACAAATATCCCTTCTTTGGCCTCCACTCATACCTCTTCTCATAATTTAGAAACTTTGGATACTGTTTCTCATACATGCACAAAATGTTCTAGTGATCATTTGGTTAGTGCTTGATAACACATTTGACATTATACCTTTTTCTCCTTGTAGGTTTTAATATGATTTAGAACAACAGAGAGGGGGAGTGAATCAGTTGTTCTCAGGTCTAGATGTATAAAACAAACTTTTAAACTCTTCAACAAATCAGATCTAATAACCAACACCTACTCAGTCATTACTGATTGCATAACAGAAACATATAACTGTGCAGTTCACTTATCCAATAGCATCTAACCTGTAAAACACAGAAATGTTCAAACCAAAACATTCACACAAGTATCAACACCAGGATTTATAGTGGAAACCCAATTTGGGAAAAACCACTTTGTAACATGTTACTATTATGTTCACTCTTCTAAAGTGAGCTCGGTGAAAATCCAACCCTATCAAAGGTTACAAACACACTATCAGGTGTGACCTGGTTAAAGGATTTCAACCACTCTGTTAAAAGTGCGCCTTGTTATAGGACTTACATACACTCCATTAGAATGCAAGCTTGTTCAAAGGATTTATACCTATGACTGTTAGGTCAACCTCTGTTAAAAGGATTTTGACTATTACAATGCTTAGAAAGTAGTAGTAATATTGATCTGAGAAACATACAACTCACTTTGCAAATATCAGATCCAATTCCGTACACATATGCTAGCTTACTGACTGTGAACCTTCTCCATCTCCATCACTGATCTTCTCGGAACCCTTCAAGTGATCACAAAACTTCTCCTTCATCCTTTTCTACTTAGATAGTCAATAACATCAACAATACTTCCAGCATTCACTTCTTTCTCTCTTTTCAACCTCTCGCTTAGGTTTCCTTAATACTACCTCTATTAGGTCAATACATCTTTTGCCGCTTAATCTCCTTCGTAGATCTTAGGGTTAGGTTAGATTCATTGAATCTATCCTACATTATGTTCTTCAGCTTATCTTTTAAAGAAATATCTCAAATCTCTTAAAGATTTACAATAAAATATTTTACAATGCATTAAATGCTTTCATACAATCAATAAATAAAGTCAACACATTTTACATAATTCAAGAATTCAACGATGTCGGCTGGAAATCTGAATTCTTCAACAAATGCAAAATATTGATGCTCAATCAATACTGTGTCCAACTTCTCGGTCTTCTTTGGAAAGCTTGGTCACCACATTAACTGTTTCCTCGGCAATTAACTGGTGTTCAGTCAACACTGATTTTACTCAACATTCACTAGCTCGGTCGACACAAATAGCACTCAGCTCAAACTAGATTTCTTCACTTATGCTCGGTTAAACCTACCAATTTAGTCTTCATTCTTACTTAGATAAACAATACATTGTCTTATCATTGTGCCACATAATCAAGTACTCATTGAAGTATCAAGATAACTCAACCTTTCCTTAGGTGCTATTGTTACCAACCTTGCCTATCCCCTTAGCAACACTCAAATAGATACAGTACTTTCTTAAATAGAAATAGTCTTACCAATTAAGGTTTGACATCAATGACAATACAACAATTGCTTTAATTGCAGTTTCCAACAATCTCCCTCTTTGGCATTGATGGCAACACCATATGAATATCACATGAATTACCAACCAATCCAAAACTTATCTATCTATCAGAGAAATGTATAATATCCTTAGCTTCATCCTAATATAGAATCAATTAGCCATGCTTGACCATCCACTGAATTGCTCTTACTATCTTGATCTTCTCATTTTGTGTATTCATCTGTCATTATCTCCCTCTTTGACAAAAATGCCAAAGCAGCAACAAAAACATACATCATGTAGATGTAGTTGTCATCCTTTTAGTTCAGTAGAATATTTCTCCCTCTGTCATCTTGTGTATGACTTATTCTGACTTTGCTATGCTCTTCACAACTCTAGGCTGCTCCTAAAGTGTGACCTTTCTCTACATCAATATGTTAGATGTTCTTTGCAACACACTTGATGCAATGCTCCTATCTCGACTAGGCAGCCTCGGTTAGGGGAAGGACCCCTAATTGACTTCTTAGGTATTCATAAGCTTCTTTAGGTAAAGATTTAGTGAATATATCTGCTATTTGTTCCTTGGTATTCACATATTCCATGTAGACCTCTTTATCTTGTACCAGTTCTCTCAAGTAGTGATACTTGATGGCAATGTGTTTGGTCTTTGTGTGCATCACTAGGTTTTTAGAGATGTTGATAGCACTTATGTTGTCACAGAAGATGACAACTGGTTCAATGATTTATTCTTTCATGCCTACCAACAATTGCTTTATCCATATCAAATTTGTGCAGCCACATACTCAGCTTCAGCAGTAGATTGGGAAATGCAATTTTGTTTCTTGCTTGTCCAGGAAACTAATCTCTATCCAAGAAAGAAAGCTCCACCACTAGTACTCTTTCTGTCATCTACATTTCCTTTCCAATCAGCATCTGTATACACTCTTAGTTCAAATTTTCCATGCTTCTTGTAGTACAATCCATAGTCAGCAGTTCCCTTCAAGTATCTCATGATTCTTTTAATCGCCATCATGTGAGTTTCCTTAGGATTGGCAAAAAATCTTTCCAAAATCCCAACAGCTAATGCAATATCTGATTTACTATGTACAACATACTGTAGCTTTCTGATCATAGATCTATACAAAGTCTGGTTAACTTCTACAACATGATCATTCTTAGACAACTTCTGTCCAGTAGCCATGGGAGTACTTACTAGCCTTGAGTCTTCCATACCAAAGGTTTTCAGTATCTCATGAACATATTTAGACTGGGTGATGAAGATTCCTTTCTGCATCTGATATACTTGCAAACCAACAAATTTTTTTATCTCTCCAAACATACTCATTTCAAATTCAGTTTGCATTTCATTTGAGAATTTCTTACACAAGGCATCTTGTCCACCAAATATAATATCATCTACAAAGATTTTGGCTAATAGGATTCCTTTACCTTCTTCATCTTTCATGTACAGATTACTTGTATCATTTTTCCTTGAGAATCCAATCTGTATTAGGTAGTTGTGCAATCTCTCATACCATGCTCTGGGAGCTTACTTTAATCCATATAGTGCTTTATTCAGTTTGCAAACCATGTGTCTTCTATTTGGATCAACAAATCCTTCTAGCTGTTCAATATATACTTCTTCTTCCAATATACCATTTAAAAATGCAGACTTGACATCGATTTGGTATATCTTGAAACTTTTATAGGCAACATGTGCAAGAAGAGTTCTGACTCCTTCCAATCTTGCTACAAGGGAAAAATTTTCCCCATAATCTATTCCTTCTTCCTATGCGTAGCCTTTGCATACCAGCCTAGCCTTGTTTCTTGTGATTTGATCATGTTCATTCAGCTTATTATGAAATACCCACTTTGTCCCAATGACATTCTTATCTTTTGGTCTCGGCACTAGAGTCCAGGTATCATTCTTCTCTATTTGGTAAATCTCTTCATTCATTGCTTCTATCTAGTCTTCATTTTCTAATGCTTCCTTTGTTGTCTTAGGCTCATATTCACATAGTAAACATGTTGGATCTCTTACCTTGCTTCTTGTTTGAATTTTGGTATCTTTATCTCCAATAATTTGTTCATGCTTGTGATGTCTCCTTACACATTGTGCTAGAACAGGTTATGCTCTTCTTGCATTTGGCTCATTAGGTTCTCCAACAAGATTGTCAAATTCAGCTTTTGAATGCTTGGCAACCTCTTCCTGATACTCAACAGCTTCTTCCTGTCACTCGACACATTCTTCTTCTCTCTTGGCATTGTTATCTTGATGCTCAACATTGCTTACCTAAGACTCAGCATCAGGTGCAGGTCTATCACTTGCCTCTTCTTCCTCTATATACACAAAAGATCTATAATCTTTTGGTACTCTGTTACTGTCAGCTTCATTTTTCTCTACATACTCATCAACTTTGACATTTACACTTTCCACAATTTTATTAGTGTTAGAATTCAGATACTTATAAGCTTTACTTTTTGTGGAATAGCCTAGGAATATACCCTCATCGCTTTTAGCATCAAATTTTTCATTCCTACTATTCTTCAATATGTAGCACTTACTTTCAAAGATTCTAAAATACTTTACATTTGGTGCATACCTATGCCATAATTCATAAGGTGTCAGATTTGTACCTTTTTTGATCTGTACTTGGTTAAGAGTATAAACAACTATACTTACAACTTCTTTCCAATACTTTTGTGCAACATTCTTTTCAATCATTAATGTCCATGCACAGTCCAAGATAGATTTGTTCCTTCTCTTTGCTATACTATTCTGTGGAGGAGTTCTAGATGCAGACATTTTTCTTTTGATCCCTCTATCATTGCAAAATAGATTGAACTCATTTGATGTGAATTCTCCACCTCGGTCAGATCTCAAACACTTTAGGTTTTTACCTAACTCTTTTTCAACCTTAGCCACATACCACTTAAAAAATTGAAAAGCATCAGATTTTTCCTTTAAGAACATTACATGCATCATTCTGGTATAATCATCAACAAATAGGATAAAATATCTAGCACCACAATAGCTTTGTACACCCTTTGGTCCACAAAGGTCAGTATGAACCAAGTCTAAGATATTCTCAGAAGTAAAGGTTTTGCTCTTGAAACTAGACTTATTCATCTTACCCAACTGACATTCTTTACACATTACATTCTTAGGTTTCTTCAATCTAGGTAGACCTCTCACTTTCTTTTTCTTGCTAATTTCTACCAAATTATCAAAGTTAACATGACATAGCCGCTTATGCCATAACCAAATATCATCAAGTTGTGCAATCATACATGTTTCTTCAAATAGGTCTAGATAGAACAAATTGCCTCTTTTCTATTCTCCACTTCCAATCAGTTCACCTATGGCATCAAATATTTTGGCCTTCCTGTGATGAAATTCCACTCAGTAGCCAGTGCTATTAAGTTGTGCAACACTCAGTAGATTATAATTAAGACCCTCAACCCAATAAGCATTTTCACAAGAGATCTTATCAGTCAGCTTAATCAATCCTTTTCCTCTAACAGGACATGGTGCATCATTTCCAAACTTTACACTCCTACCTTTATAATGGTTTAAGGTATCAAACTTACTCTTATCTCTAGTCATATGATGTGAACAACCACTGTCAATAATCCATTTCTCATTTTTTTTCACTTAAGATATTAATGCAGTTTTCTCATTCTCTTTAGATTCATCTTTCATTGCAACGTAGATGACTTCAATTTCAAAATCATCACTATCTGTGTCAGTCTCTTCTTTAGTAATGTAGCAGGATTTCTTACCTTTCCCTTTGTAGTCTTTGTATCTTTGGTAACCATTGTCTTCTCTTTTGTCTTTATGCTTGCTATCTCTTTCTTCATCCTTATTATCCATGTCAGGACATCTAGCAGCTATATGACCAACTTTATTACATGAAAAACATAGAATAGGGAGTTTACCTTTGTACCTTCCTTTTCCCCTTTTTAGTCATCTAGCCATAAGAGCTTCTAGATCCTCAAGTTCTTCATCAGATGTGCCACTGTCACTATCACCTTCACTGATGCATCTTTCTTTTTCCTTCTTTGACTTATTCAAAACCATCTGTGACTTAAAAGTAGATTCAATACTAACAACAGTGAAGTTATCATAGTTAGAAAGTTCAAAAGCAGTAAGCTTGCTGACCAAACTTTCTAAAGTAAGGGTATTAGGAGAGTTACATCTAGATTCTTGGATTG
Source organism: Chamaecyparis obtusa (assembly GCA_027943335.1). NCBI lineage: Eukaryota > Viridiplantae > Streptophyta > Pinopsida > Cupressales > Cupressaceae > Chamaecyparis > Chamaecyparis obtusa. Next base: position 3,192,551 of record BSBK01002290.1, on the reverse strand, counting down.
CAAAAATTTTGATTGCATAGATAGGACACAGAGTTATCAATAATTTTCCTATTACATTTTCATCCTCAATAGTTCCATTTTCTCCTCTAATAGCATTTACAACTTCTTTTATTCTACCACAATATTATGCAATATTGTCACCTTCTTGCATTCTCATTTCATCAAATTTACCTCTTGGGCTCTCAGCTTTTGCTCTCAACACATTCACATCACCACCATAAATGCTTGCAAGGGTGTCCCACATTTTCTTTGCAGTACTGCAGTCTTTAATGTCTTCAAATTCTGGATAACTTAGGGCAGACACAATCTCCAACATTTCTTGGTTGTGCTCTTGTTTAGCTTTCATTTCCTCAGCAGTCATGTTAGAAATAGGGAATACTGAGAGGAGGGGGTGAATCAGTATTCTACAAATTTTTATCTTTTTCCCAATTATGGATATAATAGATTATCTTTACACATGCATAACATAAGAAGCTAAACATGTATAGTAATAAAACCAAAGAACTCATAACACATGATATGTTCTCGAGGAAACCCTGGCCAAGGAAAAACCCCGGTGGGGATGGTACCCACAAAGATCCACTAATCAAAAGTATCTTGTTAAGGATATTGACCCCATTAGGAGTCTATTACAAGCATATAGTGTATCAGTCCTAATTAAGGGACTATAGGCCTTGTTAGAAGCCTCAACCCTGTTAGGAGTTGTCAATACACAATCTGATTACCAGATGAGCCCACTGCCCAAACAAGTAATGTACAATGTATACTAATTAAAAAATGGATTAATGTACATAACCTTATGCTACTTGCATCAATATCTTTTCGCTGCTCTTACATTCGCATCATATCACTTTATCATATCATTACAATATTACCACATCCTCTCTTCTTTTCTTACAATATACAATTACATATATACAAGTTATTAAGGCTAATAACTTTACATGGTTAGCTTCCATATATCTTTATCTAAGGGTTAACATCTAGGATGTCATCCCTTTATATTTTTAAGACATTATTTTGATAAACAAAATAATCCCTTAACTCTTTACCAATTCTGTCTTCAAAACTGTCCTGTCGGCTTAACACTGTCTTCGGTAAAATTATCATAACTAATTCTGTACATGTCATACTGACTTGTACTCTGAGATGGATCATCAATAGTCATCATAGAGTCTATGTTCAAGTGTGTAAGCACTAAACTTACTCTAGTCAATGTCGCAAACAAAAACTGTGTCCGGGTACACTGGTGAAAATGTTGTCTCACACTTAGACAAATTTGCAATGCGCTCTGCTATACCTGCTCTCTGACCTTTGTGCTCTTCATGTGGATCATATGTTGCCATAATGACAACATCTATGTACTCAGCTCAGCCAAATTGCCAATAATCTCCCCCTTTGTCATTGGTGGCAACTAAGTGTACAACTTAAAATCTCAAAATTGTCTCAAAATTGGCCATAGTATAACATATACATATACTATCCTTATAAATCCTCAAAATATAATTTCTAATACAATACTCCCCCTAAGAGTATCAATACATATCATATACAACAATTTTTTGCTCTATATCTCTCCCCCTTTGACAACAATGACAAAATAAAGTAGGGAGGGCTACAAAATTGTGTCACAAAAAGATTATACCTTAGTTCCTTATTGCAAAGCTGGTAGGTTTGCAACACAAACTACAAAATCAACTTTCATTGCTTCTAACTCCTTCTCCCATTATTTCTTAATGGAATCTACCACATTGAGTAAAGTGCTTAGTCCATAAGCTGCTATATGACATGCTTGAAGGTTTTCAAAGTTAAACTTCTGAAAAGATGTCTTTGCCGAAAGACATTCTTCCAGTTGTTCTTCAATAACGCATAACTTCATAGAAGTGTGCTCTCTCAAAAGAGTAAATCTTCTCATTTTTCTATTTCTTTCATCTTGCAAAATTCTAATTTCATCATAAAGCTTCCTAACTTTCTTCTTAGTATCTAATACCTTCACATTTGGGCTAAAAAGAAGGTTACATTCATTCTAAATTTTTGCTTCTTTCAACTTCATCTTCTGATCTTCTTCTGCTGTAAAGGTCTCTAATTTTGTACACTGTATGTACAAATATTTTCCTATTTCCAAATGCTTTCTCAAGTCCTTGATATAGATATCAAGACTGTTAATATCATTCCTGATATTCTAGCTAATATTCAAAAGCATTTTAGCTTCATAAGCTGCTTGAGCTCTCACTTTTTCAATATCAGATAGATTAGTGAATTCATTATCAAAAGTGCTCATTAGCTTCTTATCTTTCTCCAAAGGATCTACCTCTATAATTTATGTAGTTACAATGCTTTGTAACTTCTCAGTTAGTTCCTTCAGACTTCCTTCAAGATTCTTCACTTTCTTGTTCTTGCCAATAATCTTATTCAAAGAAGTGATCAGTTCCAATTGATCATCATCATCAACTTCTTTTCCTAAATCCTCAAATAAAGATCCAATTTCCTTCTTCTTTCTAGTCTCAGGAGTAAGATTGATGTCTTCTTTGATAGGAATAGGTACTTGAATCTCTGTTGCTTTAGGTTCTTCAATAGTGGTTTGTGTTTGCTCTGCTTCTGTATCCAGTTCATCAAGAGCTAAATTGTCAACAATGTTCCCTGAATTCTTGAATACATTGTCATCAGTATCCAAGGTGACCTTTGTACCTTCTATATTCATTGATTCATCTTCAATGCTAATAGCTAGAGGAGAGGGAATATCCTCTTGTTCTACTTCACCTGCTTGATCTGCTAGAATTGATGGTTCTCCAACAATTTCTGCCATAACCTTGATTATTGCCTACTCTATATCAGAATTAACTTCTTCATATCTACCTCCCATAATTAGAATGGTTCCCCTTTTGGTTCTCAGATGGGTGCTTAAGGCATTCAATAACTACTTCAGGTGTGAATCATCTCTCACATCACAAAGCTTTCTTACTAGATTCTCTCTTATAGAAGTTTCTTCTTGTGCTCTCTTCTTTCTATTTACAAGTTTTTTATACAAGTCATCAGGTATCTGACCTTGAATAGTGTCAAACTTCTTATTTGTAAAAATCATGTGCTTTACAATTACATTCTCCAAGTTAAGTCTATCTAAATAATCATAAAGACTGTAGTACTTATTCATTCTGGTAAAGTCTCCATCTTTAATAATCTACTGATTAAGCTTTTCAACTTTAGGTTTCCAAGCTTTCTTCTTAACCAAAGTAGTGTCATCATCTTTAATTATTGCAACTCTCCTAGGAACTGGTGGCACCAAAGTTTTTTGCCTCTTACTAGGTCTAGTAGCAATTTCTTTCATTCTCTTGCTAGGAGTGGAGGAGGTAGACCTAGTAGGTCCACTTGTTTCTTGTTCCATCTCTGGTTCCTCTACTTTCACCTTGACTTGAGGTTCTTTCTACTATACTACAATTGGTGGGGTAGACAAAACTTCTTTCTATTCACTCAATCTAATTGTTGTTGCTATGTTCTTTGCTATCTCAAACTCATGTTGTGTCAATCCTGAATCTTTCAATATTTTCTTTATAGTGCTGTCAACTCTCTTCTTAGAATGCTTCTCCTCAATTATAGCTTTTGTAGAGTTGAAATTCTCTTCAAAAGTTCCAAACCTTTTGCAGTGAGTGTCCAAATTACACTTAAGTAACCTGCCAACATATTATTTTGTTTCTATCTCAGATATCTCATAGCCAAGAGGGTCTATGAACTCAATTCTAGGCTCCACTGCTTCAATATAGGTAAAGTCAGTGTCAACCATAAAACATATATCATCTTTATATTTCTCCACAATAGACTGTGGAATCCTTGATCTGCTGATTACCAATTTCTAAAATGTCTTCATCACTAACATAGCACTCTCATTCACTTTGTCAATAACATGTTTCATATATACTTTATTTATCCTTTCCATAGTAGATTGACCATCATTCCAATCATTTGCAATGGTGTACAAAAATCTTCTCAATAGGTGGAAAAACATGTATGTGATTAAGGATGAAAATCTAAATTGTGCATACTTAGTTTTCTTAATCTTCTCCAAGTTTTCAAACAATTAAATTCTTAGAATTTCACACATATCAACTGGTACCTTTTCAATACACATTAAATAGGCTATGTGTACCATTCCAGCTGCCATGTCATCTTCTCTAGAATTTGCACAAAACTTAGTGGTTAGAAACTTGCATAAATATCTAACATCATGTTGTTTGATCTTGCTAATCACAATTCCTCTGCCATTATAGGTTGATTATGTGTTGTCCATGACTATTTTCCTCATATTATTTTCATTTAAAGGAATAGCATCAGTTTTAGATAGTCCAATGACTTCATGAATCAAGTCAGTTGTAATGTCTATCACTCTATCCTCTAGCCAAAACTTTCCATTGTGAATTCTACTCAAAATAATCTTAGTGCATTCTTCATTGTCAAATTCATATTGCAATGCATACTTAACAATCTCATTGTCTTTCAAATGTTCATATCCTTGTTTCAATGACATATCCTAATTGAAAATCTTTTGATATTCATTGGTAAAATCACTATCACTGATGGTTTCTAACTTGCATCCAAGATAACTTCTCACATTCTCCAAATGCAAAACTTTGTCTGGCACAGATGATAATGCTAAACTAGGGTTATCTTCTTCCAAGGGTTCTACTGGTTCCCTCTTCATTCTAGGTCTATTTTTGTCTCTAACATTATGAATTAAAGATGCATCCATGATTGCTTCTAGTTCTTTTATACCGATTCAAAGATCTGCCAAGTAAAATACCTCAAATTCATGATTATAGGGCTTGCATAGATTCGACGCTCAAATCCTTCACCAAATCATTGAAAAATGCTTCCAATCACTTCTCTTTTCTCTCCTAAACATTTCAAATCACTTTGATGATCAAATAACATCGATCATAACCTTTTATTACTTCAATCTCACTTAAGTCTGACATTGCATTCAATTCTTTTTCCGCTTCTTTTCAAAAAGTTGTTTCTGTTAACTTGCAAAAACTTAAAACTTCTTACGATCTTGCAAAACATAATATTTTGTTTTGCGCTCTTAACCATAGCATCAGTACATCATAAACTACCTTACATTAATTGTGCAAGACTTAATTAATCATAAATCTACTTCTAGACTAATTCTAAGTTCCTAATCTACTGTAATTTTCATAAATCAAGTGCTTCCAAATAGGTCAGGTAAGGATTCATTCTTACCTATTGATACTTCACCTTTCTGATTTCCTTCAATGTTGAATATGTCTCCTTGATCTGTGCCTTTAACAAACTTCACTTCATCTGCATTACTACAACAACCTTTCTGTCTGTTTCTTGCATCTTCATTTCTTCTTTCATGATTTCTAGGGTTAGGGTTAGGATGAAAAACTCCATTGTTCATTCTGCAAAATCTTGTTGTATGTCCAATCTTGTTGCATATCTGAAAAATAGTTCCATTGTTTCCATATCTTGGTCCTTGTTGATTGATTTGTGATCTGCAGTTTCTAGCAATGTGTCCAACCTTGTTGCATCTATAACATACTACTCCATTTCTTCTGTTCATATCTTTAGTAGGTCTCTTATCTACATTGTTAGTATTCCTAAACATTCTACTACCATAATTATTTTCAATAACTTTAGATTTTCTACATTCAATGGCTCTATGTCCAAAACCATGACAGTTATAACAATAACCATTAAGAGGTTTAAATTGCTTACCTGTGCAATCTCTCTTCATATGACCAATAGTATTACAACCAAAACATCTACCTTTGAATTCTCTTTTCATACCTTTGGGTGATTCTTCTTGCTTAGGTGGTTCTTCTCCTTTAGGTGGTTCTTCTGATTTGTTGATCTCATCAGACTTCTTCTCATCTAGACTTTCAAATATTTTCATATCTGGTTCCTTGTTCTCATCATTTGTTCTGTATATGTTAAATCCAAGTCCAGTCTTATCATAGGATGGTTTCCCAAAAGATACTTGTTCATTGATCTTCTCACTATTTGAATATAGCCTTTCAAGTTGTTGTTTGGATTGAGTCAGTTTGCCTTTCACAATCTTATTATATTTCTCAAGTTCAGCATACTGCAAATTGACTTTCTCAAGTTCAGATGTTACATTGCCAAGTTTAGATTTCAGTTCTTCTTTTTCAATCTTCAACTTTTCATTCTCAGATCTTAGATTTTCTTCATTCTTGCTATTTCCATCTTTCAAACTTAATTTCAATTTTTCCATCTTCAGTTCATGCTTAAGGATCACATTTTCTTTTTCTAAATTGTCATCACAATCTTCAATAAGAATTTTGGATTCCTTTTCATATTTTAGATCTTCCAACTTCCTTTTCATTTTCTCAATGAGGTTCTTTGCATCATCATATTTCCCTTTTAGAGTGTATCTTTCATCAGTAAGCATATCAATCTGTTCAAGAGCTTCTTCAAGATTCTTTTGTAGTTGATCCATATCCATAGAGATCTTACTCAAGCTACTAGGCTTTCCTTGAATGATTCTTTTCTGAGTAACTAAGCTCTAATAGCAATTGTTAGAAATAGGGAATACTGAGAGGGGGGGGTGAATCAGTATTCTAAAATTTTTATCTTTTGCCCAATTATGGATATAACAGATTATCTTTACACATGCATAACATAAGAAGCTAAACAACATGTATAGTAATAAAACCAAAGAACTCATAACACATTATATGTTCTCGAGGAAACCCTGGCCAAGGGAAAACCTCGGTGGGGATGGTACCCACAAAGATCCACTAATCAAAAGTATCCTATTAAGGATACTGACCCTATTAGGAGTCTATTACAAGCATATAGTGTATCAGTCCTAATTAAGGGACTATAGGCCTTGTTAGAAGCCTCAACCTTGTTAGGAGTTGTCAATACAAAATCTAATTACCAGATGAGCCCACTACCCAAACAAGTAATGTACAATGTATGCTGATTACAAAATGGATTAAGGTACATAACCTTATGCTACTTACATCAATATCTTTTCCCTACTCTTACATTCGCATCATCTCACTTTATCATATCATTACAATATTACCGCATCCTCTCTTCTTTTCTTACAATATACAATTACATATATACAAGTTATTAAGGCTAATAACTTTACATGGTGGGCTTCAATATATCTTTATCTAAGGGTTAACATCTAGCATGTTATCCCTTTATATTGTTAAGACATTATTTTGATAAACAAAATAATCCCTTAACTCTTTACCAATTTTGTCTTCAAAACTGTCCTGTCGGCTTAACACTATCTTCGATAAAACTATCATAACTAATTCCGTACATGCCATACTCACTTGCACTCTAAGATGGTTTATCAGTAGTCATCATAGAGTCTATGTTCAATTGCGCAAGCACTGAACTTAATCCAGTCAATGTCACAAACAAAAACTATGTCCAGGTACATTGGTGAAAATGTTGTCTTACACTTAGACAAATTTGCAATGCACTCTGCTATACCTGCTCTCTGACCTTTGCAATCTTCATGTGGATCATATGTTTCTATAATGACAACATCTATGTACTCAGCTCAACCGAATTGCCAACAAGTCAGAGGTGCAGCAGGTGTGACATAGTCATGTTCAATGTAATACTTATCAAAATCACCAATACCGGCCAGATGCAGATTCATCAAACTTTGCCATGCAGGAAAGTTTTCCTTATTTATCTTAGGTACCTCCTTCTTATACATCTTGATCATTTGCTTCAAGTACCTTCAAACTTGTTCTCTGTAAGCACCAACAGCTCTAATACTGATTGTTAATATGATTTAGAACAACAAAGAGCGGGGGGGTGAATCAGTTGTTCTTAGGTCCAAATGTATAAAACAAACTTTTAAACTCTTCAACAAATCAGATCTAATAACAAACACCTGCTCGGTCATTACTGATTGCATAACATAAACATATAACAGTGTAATCCACTTATCCAATAGCATCTAACTTGTAAAACACAGAAATGTTCAAACCAAAACATTCACACAAGTATCAACACCAGGATTTATAGTGGAAACCCAATTTGGTAAAAATCACTTTGTAACATGTTACTATTATGTTCACTCTTCTGAAATGAGCTCGGTGAAAATCCAACCCTGTCAAAGGTTACAAACACACTGTTAGGTGTGACCTGGTTAAAGGATTTCAACCACTCTGTTAAAAGTGTGCCTTGTTATAGGACTTACATACACTCCATTAGAATGCAAGCTTGTTCAAAGGATTTATACCTATGACTATTAGGTCAACCTCTGTTAAAAGGATTTTGACTGTTACAATGCTTAGAAAGTAGTAGTAATATTGATCCGAGAAACATACAACTCACTTTGAAAATATCAGATCCAATTTCGTACACATATGCTGGCTTACTAACTATGAACCTTTTCCATCTCCATCACTGATCTTCTTGGAACCCTTCAAGTGATCACAACACTTCTCCTTCATCCTTTTCTGCTTAGACAGTCAATAACATCAACAATACTTCCAGCATTCAGTTCTTTCTCTCTTTTCAACCTCTCACTTAGGTTTCCTTAATACTACCTCTATTAGGTCAATACATCTTTTGCCGCTTAATCTCCTTCATAGATCTTAGGGTTAGGTCAGATTCATTGAATCCATCCTACATTATGTTCTTCGGCTTATCTTTTAAAGAAATATCTCAAATCTCTTAAAGATTTACAATAAAATATTTTACAGTGCATTAAATGCTTACATACAATCAATAAATAAAGTCAACACATTTTACATAATTCAAGAATTCAACGATGTCAGCTGGAAATCTGAATTCTTCAACAAATGCAAAATATTGATGCTCAGTCAATACTATGTCCAACTTCTCAGTCTTCTTTGGAAAGCTCGGTCACCACATAAACTATTTCCTTAGCTAACACTGTCTTCCTCGGCAATTAACTGGTGTTCGGTCAACACTGATTTTACTCGACATTCAATAGCTCGATCGACACAAACAACACTTGGCTTAAACTAGATTTCTTCACTTGTGCTTGGTTAAGCCTACCAATTTAGTCTTCATTCTTACTTAGATAAATAATACATTTTCTTATCATTGTGCCACATAATCAAGTACTCATTGAAGTATCAAGATAACTCAACCTTTCCTTAGTTGTTGTTGTTACCAACCTTTCCTATCCCCTTAGCAACACTCAAATAGATATAGTACTTTCTTAAATAGCAATAGTCTTACCAATTAAGGTTTGACATCAATGACAATACAACAATTGCTTTAATTGTAGTTTCCAACAGGTTTGGGATCATACAAGAGCATACTAGATTTATCATGGAGAATTATCATGATGGTAATGGTTGGAGTACCTTGTATTCAATGGATGTTGGCAAGTGATCCTTCTTAGCTTCTACTATTTTAGATTAAAATACATACCAACAACAACAACTAAGAAGGATCGCTTGCCAACATCTATGTATGCAAAATTTTGGGAGTTGCATCTGAAACTTACACTAAATAATGTAAGTTGTAATTTTCAATTTTCATTATGATGTCACTTTTTATTGTGTCAATTTTCAAATATATATATATATATATATATATATATATATATATATATATATATATATATATATATATAGTTAAATTAGACTTACTATCCAAATTGGACAAATTATTTTTGTTGTACATGGCACTTGGAGTCAAGTACATCTCTAAACATTGTGAGCTTTCCATATTCTTTAAGTGTTCTGTCACAATTATATTCGTCAAAGATTGAATTAGGGATTAAGCATTTTTTGTCACAATTTTATTCGTGCATTGATGAGAATCAATGATGGAGAGTTTTTAGATTATGAGAAGACATAGGTGCAGTGGAGGCCAAAATGAATGAATGTTATTAGATGTTAATGGGGAATTTAGAGTGATGTTAGGGGGGGGAGGGGCCAAATGAGCTTCCACCTTGACGTGGTTGGCCTTGTTAAGTAGAGAATATTAAACTATTCTCGAAACCAAGTGAAGCTCAAACTAAACCAATGACGTAGATTCAATGGTGAAAAAACACATACTTCTATATGTTGTTGATCTCTATTTTTTTCACCGTGACTACTCTCCTCTTAAACATATGTTTAGATGTATTTTTTGATAGCAATAAAAATATCTCACATCTTTGAAACAGTGAGATTATCCCAAGGAGAATGATGTCCAGTGTTAGAATAATGAACACCATGAATTAGTGAAAAACCCATTAAATGAATCTACCGTATCAAGAAAATTAATCATGAAACTTGATGTTTCTCATATAAATCTTGATGTTTAGAACCATGATACCCCCTTTCAACTAATAACAAGATATCCAACCAATATAATCAGTACATGGAATGATAAAAACTTGCAGAAAAAGATTATTTGCATGCCTAGCACTGTATAAGAATAGTCAATAGAAGGACTAAAATTCTTTGATTTTAAGACTTCAAAACAATATAATCAGTACATGGAATGATCAAAACTTATAATCCCAATCAATGAATGCTTTTCTTATCAATGTTGCATTGAATATTGAGTTTAATAATATAAACACCAGACTGTGTCTTCACGTGAAAAGAAGTGACTATTTGTAAATAATTAAAAAGTTATTGTTATGCCTAATTTGATAATATTTTTTTAAAAAAAATTAAATTAAATTCTCTGTTGCTTTTTTGATGACCCCTCATCGCCATTTTGACCACCATTGATTTGTCATTTTGACGAGAATGCTATACACTCGATGACTATTCTAACCATACGTCCTCGCAATTTCGACCAACATTGGTCATGTAGATGAAAGGAATGGTTGATAATTATTTTAGGTTGAAGTGATTATTTCGACGATGGGTCTGTTGATAATTCAACCTCTATAGACATCACAATTTTGATGCTTACATAGTATGTCGAATAACCGACAATTTTTTTTTGACAACAATTATGGTCATTTTTTTGACCAATTGTCATCTAAAAATTGACTAATCCTCATAAAAAATAAGCCAAAATTTACTAGTGCTTCTTCTCCTGATAGATACATGAATTGGGTAGATTGGCTTTCTTATGTTTGATTGAATCAGACATAGTTTTGAAGGTTTTGGCAATTTGGATCAATGCTCTGGGTATCTAATTTTGAGGAATCTTTCTGCAAGGATGTTTGGGATAATTCTAAATAAGTTCCAGGCTTAGTTTGATTTCTCTAATGGAAATGGACAAAAAAGCTCAAAAAGATACTCTGAAAGAAATCTTGATAAAGGACAAAGCAACTTTGTGGGATACAAGCAAATGATGACCAAGGATTCTGATAATGTTCCCAGAAATATGCATGTTCTAACAAATGTTTTTCACTGAGTTTGAAACTTCAAAAACACATCAATAAAAACTACCTAAAAGATAGAATCTTTTCCCACAACTTGGTACCCTAAAAGGGATACATATGGTAAGTAATCTTAAGGTGATCTGGGAAACCAAATGGATCCGTCCTTGCACAAAGATTTTGACACCTTCAGGAGTAGATTAGGATGCCTCTGATTAATAGGTGTCTAATTTGGTATGTGGCATCATCCCAATCAATTTGTACGCACATGACTCACTTAAGAGCCTAGTTGACCATGTTGAAATAGTAGGGATATTCACCTACCTCAGGCTACCATCAACATGCATCACCTGAGCTTGAGGGGATGAAGCGAGAGTTTTCTCAGTGCTTTATTTCTATACTGATTGGGGAAGTACTGGTTTGAGGTCATTTTCTAAAGAGGAAGCGCTTTTCTCTCTAGATAGGCCTTGCTAAAAGTAAAACAAATGAACTTGTCCTAGTTCAGTTTATTTTACGTCACTTATATTTATCATGGATTTGCAGAATTTGGAAAACTCCTAGAAGCACATCAAAAAGAGTTTTTTACCCAAATTGATTAAGTTTTTTCTATGCTAATACTTTCAAGCACATATGTTTAGGTTTTGATTTGTTCTTTCCTTGAAAGTATAAAAAATCTCTTTGAAAGATTTTGCAAGTGTTTTATCCTTTTGCATTTGAGATTGAATTTGTCTTTTTACGATCCCAAATTTTGAACTTTGATTGAGAAATGAGATTGCTTTTTTTTCTCTTTGTGCACTCAAGATTGTATTTGTTTAGGACTCAAATGAAATAACTTTGATATTGATTTTAGTTCATCTTTTAGGGTCATTCAAGATTTGGTTTTGTCACTTCAATCTTAGAGAAATTTGAGACAACTTTTTTTATTGTTCTTTCCTTTTGTTCATTCGAGATTGAATTATAGGGCTTTCCCTTTAGTAAAGAAACTTTGAAAATAGATACCCTAATAGTTTCCAAGCTTTTGAATGTTCATTTTTAGAGCCCAAAATATATGTGAAGTGTTTTATTTCACTTTTACTCATGCACTCAAGATTTTGTGTTTTTAGGATTCAATTTTACGTCCAAAATGGATAAAGTGTTCCTAGATTCCCTTTAGGATTGGATAAAACCTTAAAACACACAAATTTATTTGGATGAATTTCTTTTTAGCCAAAAAAAAAAGTATGATGAGTGATTTTGACCACTTTAGGATTGATTAGGATTTTCTTTTAACCATTTAGGAAAGATGTGCAAATTAGTCCATTTTAAGGACTCGAGATTAAATGAAGGGTTCCTTTTAAGCTTAAATGGAGATTGTTTTAGTTCCTAAACACACAAATTAGTTAATAGGTCTTAGGACCTTGATTATTTGGTGATAAAATTTCCTTCCAAGGAGTACCTGCAAACAAGCAAGTTAGAAATTGCAGATTTGAAGCCTAGAGGCAGTAGGAGGCCCAAATAAACCCTAAAAATCAACAAAAACCAAGTTTAAGGCCTTACACATGCCCTATGTTTCCCATACAAAAATATAAGATAGGGTTTTTTGTGGCTCAATTTTGCACGAGTCACTACAAGGTTCCACATGACATTATAGGGGTTCCCATACGATAATCAACGCTATAAGGTGGGAAAAAGGGTCAAAAACACTTGCAAAAGCTCATACGACAATATACATAGCATAGTACGAAAATCCATGGGTTCCCAAATGGAAATCCATGACATGAAGTTTTTTCATACGATGCTTCCTCCTAGGATGCCCAAGATTCTAAAAAAAAGTGAGTTTTTTTAATAAAAAAACCCTAAAAAAGTAGTTTGAAGAGCATGGTGGGGTCCCACCGAGCGTGCCAAAATGTGATTAATGAGAACCTAACCTAATCAGAACATGCATAGAAAGTCAAAAATTATTTATAAATAGAATATACCTAAGATATAGAAAACCTATTCACAAGACACCTCAGATAGAGCTGAAACAGGAGCACCTTGTCACCGTTTGATTTGCTCTTATAGGAGGGATGTGGGTGTGATCTCAAAACACAAAAAGCATGTCCCCAATTATGTTTAGGAAGGATTAGGATCATTTAAAAGCCATGAAGACCCCATAATGGCACCAAACCAGGTATGGTGAACTTGGTTTGCCCCTAGGATTCCGAGGGTCCAAATGAAGCAAGATGCAAATTCTAAGCTATGAATGTTATACAAAGTTAATTTTAACCAAAAGATGGATATGATATGAATTAAAATGGATATTATTTCTTGAAATAAACTAGTTTAATCCAATTTATCTAAGCTAGGATGAGTTATTAAAGCATAAAAATGAGCTAAATGTAACAATATTAGAAATTATGCTAAGTCTAGATGAAAATGCTCACTATAACAATGCATGAAATGATATGTGAATTGGTTCTAATTTCTCTTGGAAGGGGGTGTATTTATAGGATTTTGAGGAGAGGCTTGGGTTAGGAAGGGTAGTTAGGGGTATGGTTAGAGGTATGGTCAAGGGGATAAGGGTTAAGGGTTGCTCATACATGTGTGAGCAACACTAGGGAAGTGTGCTAGGGGACCAAGATGGAAGAAGAGACGTGGTAACTCATTAAGAGGCTGTAAGAGCCATTAATAAGGGTTTAAGGGGCCATTAATGAGCATGTAAGGCTCATTAATGAGGGGGTTGACCCAAAGTCAAAGGATGAGGGTTTAGGCTAAGAGGGTTAGGAAACACCTCTTAAGAAGGTTTAGGGAGTGATTAGGAAAGTGAGGATAGGTTTAGGGTTTTCTAGAAGATATCTAAGGTTTTAGGGAATTAAATAAATATTTAATTTATTTAAAGGGTTTTGAGACATAATTTATTAAATAATTAATAAATTGGGGGGTTTATCATTCAAATTGGATTTAAATACTTTTGGGAGGGGTTCTTTTATTAAATATCTTTAATTAAAATAGGAGAAGGGATAATGACCATAAAAAATGAATGAATTAAATAATTAATTAATAAATGATGATGTCATCAGGTCATTTATCAACTAAAATATTTTTAATCGACAAATGGATTTTTAGGTGTCTACAATCATCAATTAATTTATTTATAGTATCCTTTGGGTCTTCTTCCAGATTCATTACTTGTGCATCAGTAGGCAGCTCGGTATCTGAAATTTCCACTTTTTCAAGTTCTTGAATTTGAAATATTTTCTTCCATTCTATGTGGCTTTCATCTTCCACTTCTTGTACTCTGCCTGTCAAGATGCTCAATGATCTCTTCTTAATCATGAAGCTCTTCTTTTGATTTATTAGGGCTTCATCAATTTCTTGTACTGATAGAGTTGGGACTGTTAAGACAAGTGATCTCTCCCTTATTTTTCTTTCAATGTCTAGTGCATATCTCCATCTTGCACTTATTCTATCATATAGCTCCTTAAGAATTTTCCTTGCAAGTTCCATAGGTACAATTATGAATTTGTACATAGCATCAATAGTTGCTTCTTCAATTTTCAAATTTTCCTCATCATTTAACTTATGAAACTCCAATATGTGCATAGAACCAAAATGCCCATTTTCTCTTAGAGTTTTAGCATGCTCATCAATTGTTTTCGGTACAAAATTCTTGACAAATCTGAATTGATCTTCATTATCTGATTTTGTCCTTTCACTATCATCATTATTTTGTTTTTTCATTGTTTTGGGTGATGACTTTTGTGTGTACTTCCTTTTCTAATATGTCTTTTCTTTAGGTTGATTCTCCTCAAGTACAATAACTTTACTTCTACCTCTCTTTGTAGGTACTATGGGGGTTGATGTATCTTTAGTCCTAGACCTAGTATCCTTTTGACTAACATTTTCTTCTACTAGGGCCTTCCTACCCCTCTTCAGTTTAGATTGTTCTATTTTAATTTATTCTTCCTCAACTTGTTCTTCAACTTCTTTTCCCTCGATTTGTTCATCAACCAACTCATCCTTATCTTCATCTAATTTATCTTCTAATGTGTTTAACATCTTCCTTGATTTATTTTGAATTTTAGGATCTAGGATTTCAAGTCTTATCCCCTTCTTAGCTTCTTCAAATGTTCCAAATATTTTTGTTGTCTTGTCTACTAGTTGTTTCGACAAAGTTTCAATGGCTAGTGCAGCTCAGTCAATATCAATTTCATAACTACTTAGTTTTAGCCATGAATTTCTCATTTCTATAGCTTTGATTAGACATGTGTCTGTATTAGCTAGGAAATAAATGGTGTCTTTGTAGTCCTCAAATAGCTATGGGGGAATCCTATATCTTTGATGCATTATGGTCTTAAATTTCTCAAAATATTCACTCATTACTTTATCAAAATTTTCACCCAGACCATTGATTTAATCACTAATCTAATAAATAACAAGCCTATCTATATTCCAGTTCACATCACTAATGGTAAGAAATGAATTTTGTAGGTATAAGAAAATACATACCAATAATGATCCATACTTCAGAGTATTGGTCTTGGAAAATTAGATAGTATGCATGTTGTCTTCCAGTTGCTTCAAAAGTATCTCGGCTAGGTCACCTTTGAAACCTTTCTTCACAATTTTGAAAGCTAAGTCAATGGCTCCACATGGTACACTATTTGGTCTACTAGATTGATAGATTATATAGGCAATAACACATGTGGAAAACTTAGTTTCTGCATCATTGATTGTAGACACTCAAAGACCTCGATTGTCCCATGTCGCTCTACTATGTTTCTCTATTTCTACCTTTGGTGTCACTCTTAATGCTTTTTCTTTCTCAACAATCAGATATCCAATGACCATATGCATAACATCCTTAGTGATCTTAATAGGTCCATTGATCCACTCAGCTAAGAACAATTATTATTCATTTATCTTTGAAAACCTTCAAGAAATGAAGGGCATGGGTCAAACCCTTTGTTTCCAAATGTTTATGCTCTTCTTTCAATTGTCCATTCACACACAATGCCTTATATGCATCTTGAATCTCATTCTCATATATGTCACCAATCTTACAATGAATGAATAATCTGATATCTCAAAAGAGTAAAACCCTTAGAGGCAAGGATGAAAGTGCTCTGGTCTCATCAATTTTCACAACAATTTCTGGATATAACTTGTAATTTGGTTCTTCATAGTTTGTTCTCTTTATCAAAATAGGTTTAGAAACCTTGGGTGCCTTGGATTGCACCAAAGTAGATGCCATTTCAAGTTGATTGATTAGGGTTTCATCGAGTAACAGTTAAATGGCTCAGGCTTGCTCAAATTCTTTCACCAAATTACTCAAATAGCTCAAACTACAAACTAATTCACTTGTTTCAACTCAAAATCCAAATGTTGATTCAGATCGCTCAAGTCCCTCTTCAATGCTCTTCAAATGCAATGTATCAAATGAAATGTCTAACCTTGTATTTATAGTAAAAAGGGCATTTAGGGTTCGGTAATGTGCAATAAATGCTCTTTTTCCACCCAACCAACTAGTAATCAACCGTCTACCAATGTTCACTCGATTACTTAATACTTCTCTACCGACCATTCAACTTACTCAGTTATGCTTACCGACCATACTAACTTTCACAATTTTAAGATTTATCCTATTGCATGTCTCCTTATGATGAATTGTACATTAATTCATGATTATGAGGAATTGATGTATAATAAAACAATTCAAATATAGTTACATACCTACCTGTATGGTTTAGTTTGTAGTAGTGGAGTCACCCAATCCAGAGGATGAGGTGTCACCAACTAATCCATCCAATGTTCCACTATCTTCCAAGTACCATTATTTCCTCCCATGTGCAATCTTCTACAATTTGTTGCAATATGACCATGTCTTCCACAAGTTGTATAAGTAATCCTTGTGTTGTAACTCAGTTGACGGTATTTACTTGTCTATTTGGTATCTAGTTATATTTCTTCTGTGACATACAATCTTATGCTTTGTGTCCATACTTATTACATGTGTAGCAGTAACCATCAAATTTTTGTTTTCTTAGAGTCATGTCAAATTTGGATCTACACTCAAATGCTTTATGACCATACCTATGTTAGAATAAATGAGAGGGGGGTGAATCAGTTATCCAGTGTCCCCAATACAAAATGTACAATTCAAAACTATTTCTTCAATTTCTACTCATCGGTAAGCACGAAATACTTTCACTGTCTGTACTTTTACCAATTACCAGTCTAATGCTAAAATAGTTTACCGATCAAATCTAACATGTAACATGCAAAGAATGATAACAAACAAATATCACAATCAACACATAACACAAGAGATTTAACGTGGAAACCTTGTAAATGGAAAAACCACCTGGGACCAGCAACCCAAAATTGTTCACTCTTCTGAAGTGAGGTCGGTTAAGACCCAACCTTGTTAAAGGTTACAAACACACTGTCAGGTGTGACCTTGTTAGAGGATTTTAGACTAGAAGTTATCATCCAACCAGCATTCACTATGGGGTTGACAGGATAACAATGTTCATTCTATGAATGATACATCATAACAATTTCAGAGTCCATTCAGTTAAGAGATTTTGACTGTATACAATGGTTAAATATGTAACAATAAATGACTTGCCCTAATAAAACTTCAATTGCAGATTACAAATCAATATTTAGTCCATACAAATCCTTCTGATCAATATTTCACTTCAGATTCAATACTGTATCAACTTACTGTCCATCGGTAATTTCTCTCTGTAGCTTGGTAATTATTCTGTAGCTTGGTTCTTGCTTAACCAGTATGATTGAAATGCATGAAAACCTTGTTCACATGATATTCCTGCAGCTTCTTCTTCTTTCAGTGTTTTTCATAAAGAAAATTTTATTCTCTTATATAGACGGGTAAATCATTTTCTCCTCCACCATCAGATTTTTCCGCTTAACCACATTCATAGATTTTTCTGCTTCAACCTTTCTTGATACATGTGTCAATAACACATTTCAATATGCTCCGTTAGATCTTCCCTAAATTTCGTCAGCCGTCGATCTGTGTAACAAACATTATCTGTTACCTCGATGTTATACTCTTGCCAGCTCATCAATCTTATCAACTAAAATCATCATTAAATTCATTCTGTTCTGCTCGGTTAACAAAGAAATGTGTCGGTGAACACTGCTCGGTTAATACTATGATTGGTATACACTACACTCCATCGGTGTATACTAGAAATGCTTCATTTACTGACAACATTGCTTTGTGTCTTTCAGCTCTATACTTCATCATAGATGAATGCAACAAAATAAAGTCAATATCATCAAGTCATAGACTCATCAACAAGTTACTCAATGTGTTCCTTATCCTCATCTATCATGTACATCTTTCTCCATGTAGATTTCTCTGTTCTTCATCTCTTTTTCACCTTTCTTCAGATGTGTTGGTATAGTAACTTACAAGATAAGTGCTGTCAAACTAGTTGACATCAATGACAACATAATACTGATTTAATCATATTACATATCTAATTAGCAACTCTTCAATGATCTTTAATCATAGATTCTTCAATCAGATTCCAAATCAGTTGTAGTCCAACAATCTCTCCCTTTGGCATTGATGGCAACTCAAGTAATATGAAATGTACCATACACATACCAAACATATATTCTACAACTTAGTGAAAAATTTGTTGTAAGTCGAATAGACTTAAAATGTTTAATCACTACATTACTAAGAAGCATTAAATAGTACAACTTTACCATTCTGCAGTTGTGATCTTTTCAGTTCTCCTGTTCCTACTTATGTTCTTTGTAACTAATCTTTAATACTTTGTCTCATTCAAATTGTCTCTCCGTTAGATAATTCTCATCGGGGCTTGTTCCTTTTCATATTTTTTTTTATCTCTCCCCTTTTAATTTCATATTGTTTATCTCTCCCTTTGATAGCAATGCCAAAGAAACAAATAAACAAACAATTTTGTCTTCCTCTGTATCTCTGAATACTGATATTCCAATCGGTTCAAGTTCTTAAACTTAATCACAACCTTGAACATGATTCAAAGTGTGAACTATGCTGCATCAACATGAATAATCTTCTAATATAAGTAGGCTGATGCTACAACCAGATCACCTTAGTGACCAATAGACAGGGGATGGACCCCAAGTCTAGTCCTCAAGTATTCAAATGTGTCCTTCGGTAAGGGTTTTGTAAAAATATTTGCAAGTTGTTCTTTAGATGTGACAAATTATAACTTCACTTGCTTCTCTTGAACTTGTTCTCTTAAGTAATGATACTTAATAGATATATGCTTTGTCTTAGAGTGCATCACAAGATTCTTTGAGATATTAATAACACTAGTGTTGTCACAATATATAATCACTGGGTCAGTGATTACCTCATTCATTCCTTCCAACACTTGTTTGATATATGCAATATTTGAACAGTTAGTAGTAGTAGCAACATATTTTGCTTCAGCTATAGACTGAGAAATACAAGCCTACTTTTTACTTGTCCATGGTACAAGTCTTTCACTAAAGAAAAATGCTCCTCCAGTGGTGCTTTTTCTATCATCCACATTTCCAGCCCAATCAGCATCGGTGTAAACTTTTAGTTCAAACTTCCCTTCCTTAGGATACCATAATCCAAAATTCTCTATTTTCTTCAAGTATCTTAAGATCCTTTTTGTAGCTATCATGTGTGATTCTCTAGGATTAGCAGAAAATCTTGCAATAATTCCCACAACATGTGCTATATCTGGTCTATTGTGAACTACATACATTAACTTACCAATCATGGCTCGGTAGAGTGTCTAGTTTACCTCTGTAGTTTCATCCTCCTTTTTCAATTTGCATCCAATAGCCATTGGTGTTCCCATAGGTTTAGCATCTTCCATGCCAAATGTCTTCAGTACTTCCTTTATGTATTTAGATTGTGTAATGAATATCCCATCACTCTGCTGAATCACTTGTAGTCCAAGAAAGAACTTAATCTCTCCAAACATAGACATTTAAAATTCCTTTTGCATTTCATTAGAAAATGCCTTGCAGACAAGATTTGAGCCTCTGAAGATAATATCATCAACAAAAATTTCAGCAATGATAATAGTATCATCAATATCACCTTTCACATACAGATTGTTGTTTTCACTTGTTCTAACAAATCCAATACTTAACAAGTAAGTATGCAATCTTTCATACCATGCTCTAAGTGCTTGCTTCAAACCATATAAAGCTTTATGTAATCTACATACCATGTCTTTATTGTCGGGATCAAAAAATCCTTCAGGTTGTTCAATGTAGACCTCTTCTTCAAGTATACCATTTAAAAATGCTGACTTCACATCTATTTGATAGACTTTGAATTTCTTGTGTGCAGCATATGCAAATAGCATTATAACTCCTTTTAATCTAGCAAAAAGTGCAAATGTTTCACCATAGTCAATGCCTTCTTCCTGTGCATATCCCTTGCATACCAATCTAGCTTTATTTCTTATGACTTCACCATTCTCATTCAATTTATTCTTGTATATCCACTTAGTACCGATAACATTTTTATCTTTTGGTCAGGGTACTAGGGACCAGGTTTTGTTCTTCTCTATTTTCTCTATTTCTTCCTTCATTGCATTAACCCATTCTTCATTCTCTAATGCAACTTTCACATTTTTAGGTTCAAATTCACAAATTAAACATGTATCTTATCTTGTTTTGCTTCTAGTTTGCATTCCAGCATGTCTATCTCCAATGATTTGTGTTTCAAGATGATGTCTTCTGACAAAACTAGCCAAAACTTGATTTCTCCTTTCTTGCTCATCCTGCTCAAGGTCATTTTCTTGCTCGGTAGCTCCATCTTGTTCCTCAGTTTGTGTTGTTTGTTATCCTGCATTGTTTCCCTACTGACCGGTTGACACAATTTGTGATGTTGGTAGATACTCATGATGTTCAATGTAAGTGAATCTATCATAGTCTTTCGGTTCCTTTGTACTTTCCTTTGTGTACTTGTCATCAAACTCATCAACACAGACATTAGTACTTTCAAATATCTTATTTGTAGCCTTATTCAAACATTTATATGATTTACTTATAGTGGAATATCCCAAAAATATTCTT
This sequence comes from Chamaecyparis obtusa, assembly GCA_027943335.1. Taxonomy (NCBI): domain Eukaryota; kingdom Viridiplantae; phylum Streptophyta; class Pinopsida; order Cupressales; family Cupressaceae; genus Chamaecyparis; species Chamaecyparis obtusa. The sequence goes on along the minus strand of BSBK01002290.1, from coordinate 3,171,175 downwards.
TCATCTCCTTTAGAATCAAATTTTCCATTTCTCTCATCTTTCAAGAAAAAGCATTTACTTCCAAAAATTTTGAAATAACTTACAGTAGTTTTGTGTCCAAACCATAGTTCATGAGGTGTTCAGTTGGAGTCCTTCAGTTGTACTTGGTTAAGAACATACACAGTTGTACTAATAGCTTCCCTCCAATATGTCTGAGCAACATTCTTTCGTATCATTAATGTTCTAGCACAGTCAATTATAGACCTATTCCTCCTTTCAGCAATGCCATTTTGCTGAGGTGTCCTCGATATAGATACCTATCTTTTGATTACATGCTCATTACAAAAATTAGTAAATTCATCAGAGATAAATTCACCTCCTCTATTAGATCTTAAATATTTTATTTCCTTTCTAGTTTTTTTCTCTACCTTAGCTTTATACCACTTAAACATTTTGAAAGCTTCAGATTTCTCTTTCAAGAACATAACAGTCATCAGTCTAGTATAATCATCAACAAAAAAAATAAAATATCTATCACCAGAACAACTCTGAGTTCTCATAGGACCACATAGGTCGGTATGAACCAACTCAAGTATCTTCTTTGTTGAATAGTCTTTTCTTTTAAAACTAGATTTAGTCATCTTACCTTTTTGACATTCATGGCACATGGCATGATCAGGTTTTGTCAACTTAGCCAATCCTTGAACTCTTTTCTTTTTACTAATCTTGATCATGTTGTCAAAGTTCACATGGCATAACCTTCTGTGCCACAACAAAGCATCTTCATCCTTTATTAATAAACAAGAAGACTGATCCATATCAAGATAGAATAGATTACCTTTGGATTGTGTACCAGTTCTGACAAGTCTTCCTCCATCATCATAGATTTTCACCTTTTTGCTCTCAAAAGCCAGTCAGTGGCCTGAATTGTTTAGCTGAGCCACACTTAACAAATTATAGTTCAGTCCATCTACCCAATATGCATTTTCACATTGTAATATGTCATTGATCATTAGTGAGCCTTTACCTCTTACCATACAAGGTGCATCATTTCCCATTCTCACAAATCCTCCATTATATTCAACAAGATGATCAAACTTCTCTACATCACCGGTCATATGATGTGTACAACCACTATCTATGATTCATGTATCATTTCTACTTACTTTAGAGATCATTGTTATCTCTTCATGTTTCTCTTCTTCTTCTGAGTCATCTTTCATAGCAACAAATATAACTTCTATATCATCATCAAAATTAGATTCAATTTCAATATCTTCGGCTATGTAACATACCTTTTTTCCTTTTTCATCTCAGTTGTCTCTATTGTAGTGTCAGTAGCCTCTGTTGACTCTTCTCCCATAGCTTCCTTCAGATCGGTCTTTGGATCTATCATCATCTATCTTCTGTGGACATCTAGCAGTGATGTGAGCAACTTCTTTATAGTTAAAGCATGCTAAAGGTAGCTTACCTCTATACTATCCTTTTCCTTTGGGCAATCTTCTAGCCATAAGTGCTTCAAGCTCATCAAGTTCATCATCGGTATTGTCATCACTATCACAATTCTTACTATTCCTGCTAGACTTTCCAATCTTCAAAGAAGACATGAAAGTGGATTCAATAGAAGGAACAACACTGTTATCAAAGTTGTTTAATTCAAAGGTTGTAAGTTTACCAATCAGAGTGTCAAGAGTAAGGTTGGATGTAGCTCTTGTTTCATGAATTGCAGAAATTCTGATTGCATAAACTGGTAGCAAAGTTCTAAGAATCTTGCTTATCACTATTTCATCATCAGATGCTCTAATAGCATGTACCACCTCTTTAAGTCTATTTGAATATTGGACAATGTTCTCACCTTCTTTCATTCTCATATCATCAAATGTACCTCTCAGACTTTCAACTCGGGCTCTTTTGACTTTCAGATCTCCACTGTATATTTGTGCTAATTTATCCCACATTCCTTTGGTAGTCATGCAAGTCTTAATATCTTCAAATTCAGCATTGGTACAAGCAGTAGCAAGTTCCATCATAGTAACATTGTGTTCATGTTTTTCCTTCAATTGATCAAGAGTCAAGGGACCAGTGGGCGGTTACATGTAGCCATTCTCCATCAGCTCTAGTGTAGAGTTCCTAATTCTAGATATGTGCAGCTTCATTCTACTTTGCCATACTGCGAAGTTCTCTTTGTTTAGTTTCGGTACTTCCCTCTTATACATCTTGAGACCTTTATGCTTAAGTCCTTAAAACTCCATTCCAAGCAACCGAAGCTTTGATACCAATTGTTAGAATAATTGAGAGGGGGGTGAATCAGTTATCTAGTGTCCCCAATACAAAATGTACAATTCCAAACTATTTCTTCAATTTCTGCTTGTCGGTAAGCACTAAATACTTTCATTGTCTATACTTTTACCAATTACCAGTCTAATGCTAAAATAGTTTACCGATCAAATCTAACATGTAACATGCAAAGAATGATAACAAAAAAATATCACAATCAACACATAACACAAGAGATTTAACGTGGAAACCCTGTAAAGGGAAAAACCACCTGGGACCGACAACCCAAAATTGTTCACTCTTCTGAAGTGAGGTTGGTTAAGACCCAACCCTGTTAAAGGATACAAACACACTGTCAAGTGTGACCTTGTTCGAGGATTTTAGACTAGAAGTTATCATCCAACCAGCATTCACTATGGGGCTGACAGGATAACAATGTTCATTCTATGAATGATACATCATAAGACTTTCATAGTCCACTTGGTTAAGAGATTTTGACTATATACAATGGTTAAATATGTAACAGTAAATGACCTGCCCTAATACAACTTCAATTATAGATTACAAATCAATATTTAGTCCATACAAATCCTTCTGATCAATATTTCACTTTAGATTCAATACTGTATCAACTTACTTTCTGTCGGTAATTGCTCTCTGTAGCTCAGTAATTGCTCTGTAGCTCGGTTCTTAACCAATATGATCAAAATGCATGAAAATCTTGTTCACGCAATATTCCTGCAGCTTCTTCTTCTGGCATTTTTCATAAAGAAAATTATGTTCTCTTATATAGACGGGTAAATCATTTTCTCCTCCACCATCAGATTTTTCCGCTTAACCACATTCATATATTTTTTTGCTTCAACCTTTCTCGGTACTTGTGTCAATAACACGTTCAATCTACTCTATTAGATCTTCCCTAAATTTTGTCAGTCGTCGATCTGTGTAATAAACATTATCTATTACCTCAATGTTATACTCTTGCCAGCTCATCAATCTTATTGGCTAAACTCATCATTAAATTCATTTTGTTTCGCTCGGTTAACAAAGAAATGCATTGGTGAGAACTGCTCGGTTAATATTGTGATTGGTATACACTACACTCCATCGGTGTATACTAGAAATGCTTCATTTACCAACAACACTGCTTTGTGTCTTTCATCTCTATACTTCATCATAGATGAATGCAACATAATAAAGTCAATATCCTCAAGTCATAGACTCATCAACAAGTTACTCAATGTGTTCCTTATCCTCATCTGTCATGTACATCTTTCTCCATGTAGATTTCTCTATTCTTCATCTCTTTTTCACCTTTCTTCAGATGTGCCGGTATAATAACTTACAAGATAAGTGCTGTCAAACTAGTTGACATCAATGACAACATAATACTGATTTAATCATATTACATATCTAATTAGCAACTCTTCAATGATCTTTAATCATAGATTCTTTAATCAGATTCCAAATCAGTTGTAGTCCAACAACCTATTGCAGTTATAACAATATCCATCAAATTTAGGAGTAGTAAATAACTTACCGACCTTGTTCCTACATAATATTTTTGTGTGACCCAGTTTTCCATAGTGATAGTATGTTGGCTTCTTATGTTTCAGAGTTGTAGACACATTTCTTTGTTCTGTTTAATTAGATGATTCTCCTTTCTTAGTTGTAGAGTCCTCAGTAAAGCCTAATCCACTAATATCTCTTGGTCTCCTCTAATATCTAAATTGTTCATCCAATTTCCTTATACTTTCTTCAGATCTCTTCAATCTTTCATTGGTTTCTTTTTCAGTTTTCAGCTCATTCTTTAGATGTTCATTTTCTGATCTTAGTCCAACATTCTCTTCCATCTTCCTTGTAATCTCATGATTAAAACTGAGTAACTGATATGTCATATTATAATTATTTTGTGTCAACCTCTATATTTCCACATCTTTCTCATCTAGTCTTGCACTCATTTGCCTCTTCTCATCTTCTAGCACTCTCTTATCATCTTCAGCTTTTCTCTTTTGTTCTAGGACTTCACACATTCTTATCTATTGAGCTTCTTGTTCCCTCTTCAATGATTTGACCTACTCAGTTAAGGTTTTGTTATTTTTAGTCAAATCTGATATAGAAGCTTCAAATTCATCAAACAATCTTCCCTCTGATTGTTCTTAAGGTTCTTCAACCTGATCTTGAGTATCTTTCAGCTGATGGGCTAACTCCTTTCTCTTGCTTAGTGAATGCTTCAACTTCCTTCTTAGTTCATCAATCTGATCATTTGCAAGTTTCAGTTCCATATTCATATTCTCAATCACCTTTCCATATCCATATCTTTACATCTCTTCGGATCTTCATTCTCAAGTGGTTAAAATTCTAAATAAGAGACTCATCTCTAATACCAATTATTGGAAAGTTAAGGTACTGAGGGGGGGGGGGGGGGGGGTGAATCTAAACCTTGTAAAACTTTATCCTTTTATAATTGATTTACCCTTTTTTCTTTGCATGCATAAAAATTAACAAACTATTTGTTGAATGTAAGTAAACCAAAGTAAACTCATTCATTCATTAACACATAACACACATGAAAATATTTGACACATGATTTTGGTCACGGAAAAACCCTTGGTTAGAGGGGAAAACTATGGTGGGGATGACACACACAATCCTTCACTATTGCATCATAAAGGTTTCTCGGTTAGAGCATACAAAAGTATCACTTCTAGTGATTTACCTAGTTAGGAGTAATAAAAAACAAGACTTGCTAAAGTCTACCTAGTTAAAGGATTTTGCAACACTCATTAAGTGTGCACTCTGCTAAGTGTAATACCCCAAAAATGGGCTATAGGTTCATTAACAGCTTATATCAACACATCGAACGAAATCGACATCAAAGTCCAAACCTAAGGCACATCTGAACATCATCGAATCCTAATTGATTATCCTAAATTCTGCATCAAGGAATATTCCTAAATTATCTTAATTATCTTTAAATTAATGATTATTTGGCGATAAATCTTATTTATCCTAAAGTTTGATTAATTGAATATTCTCAATATTTAATTAATTAGATTTAATACTGCCACTTAATTATTTAATTGAATTTAATTATATTTATTCCTAATTAGTATTATTCAAATTTGACAATAAATCAAAATTCCTATCATTAATTGATTAAATTCTTATTTAATTAATTAAAGCAAGTTGTCATATTTAATGATATTATTTTTGGAATAAAAGTTTGATTTAATAATTGATTAACCAATAAATCAATTGTTTTATTTTTAAAAATCAGTTAAGTTGAGAATAAATCACTTTATTTATTTATTTAATTCATAATTATTATGCACATTCAAAAAGTAGTTAAAATTGAAATCAGAAAATCAATTCAAGTTGTTTTAAAAATAAACTCAACTCTGATTTGAGTTAAAAAGTTGTTTTTGCATGTTTTTGCATGATTTTATGAATTAATTATCTTTTATTCTTTGATAACTCAAAAATCAACCTGAGTTTATTTGAGTGATTTATGGCTTTTTCCATGCATCCCCAAAGCCCTGGATTTCTATAAAACCAAGGCTCAGCTCTCCAATCTCATATCTCATAATTGTGCAAACTTATGCTGGCAAATTGGTATCTGAAGATTTGGAGCTTCTTTTGTGAATCAAACAACTTTGTGAGATCATTCATATTTTAGCATATCATTGTTAGATTAGTTGTATTGCATATCAATTTTTCATATGGAATAGATTCATATCAGATTTCTCACTCTCATTGCATCTAAAATCCAAAAAAATAGATTAATTTGCATCCAATTCATGTCTAGATTTTGCATTCAAATCCTTCGTTTAGGTGTCATCAAGGTCACTGATCTCAGTCCAATCTGAGAATACATACTCACATCTATTAAAAGGCAGTAAATCACCTAGTTAGTTTAGTTTTCATTTCATTGCACGATTTTGATTTTTGCTAACCTCTAATGTTTTACTGAAGTGTTGTGTCTATAGCTAGGTATAAAATTCACACACACACTAAGATATTTACAATAAAAAACTTGTTAAAGCCTACCCAATATGTGGGATTTGAGAATACAAAAATAACAATGTATCTCTGTGAAAACTGATCTATAATAATGCATCTACCTGAATGCTATGTCAAATCTATTGTGTTGTTTGTAGTATCATTACCTTTCTATGACTGATTTCACCAAAATCATTCACTTCCTCTGCTCGATAGCCTAAACTTCTTTATCTCTTCTCTATGTTCTCTACTTCACTCTCTTCTCTTTGTGCCTTTTCTTGACCCATCCTTATGTATTAATTATGTATCTTTCTAATTACTTCACCTAATTAGGGTTTGGATCCTTCTAGAAATCTCAGACAAATAGATCAACAATCCATATTAGTTTCCTCTTTCCAAGAAATATCTTCTTTATTTTCATTGGTTTCATATGTGCCTAGGGATCATTTACAATCATGTTTCATTCCTAATAAATCTTACCTAATGTTTACCTCAATCTTTGTAAACCATTTTCTTTCTCGGTAGAATTTGATCAAACTTTTATATTCATCATGTATCACTAGGTAGTCTTTCCTGATCTACTCAGTTAACATGTTATTCCTGCTTGGTAATTCCCTTCTTGGGTTAACATACTTGCTTGATACTCTTCCTATTTGATAACCATTGTGCTCGGTTAATTTTATTGGTTCGGTGTCCATTTTTTTCGGTATACACTATTAGTTAAATACTTTTCTTTTTTCTCAGTAATTGTTCTGCCTTGTCTTTACCAACTAAATTTCTCTTCACCGACTGACTTTATCTTCACTCATAACTCATCTTTTCTTCACTAATGACAACACTTAATGAATTTAGGAGTAACATATAAATTATGTAAAGGCCTAATAATGGATAAATAATTAGATGTATGAATTCTAAGTTTAATAAAGTGTTAATTTTCTTGCATAATTTCATGTTTTAGATAGTTACTCATAGTCTGATATTTGTGTTTTTCCATGGTCTAGTTGACATAAATTGGAAGGAAACTTTGTTGTAGATTTTAAAATACTAAAACATTGTTCTTTTGGTTTTGGTGGCATATGTTTTCATTTGGAATAGATAAAGATATCAGATTTTGAAGGATAATTGTTATAACCCTTGTCTAGGGTATCTAGGGCATTTACAATGTGATATCTTTTAAATTTACGTAGATATGACCCCCATGTTTGGAAGGGAGATGAGGAGAAGTGTCTCATACATTTCGCTAAGGTGATAGGAAGCCATGCAAGATGTGGCATGTGCTTGGACACATTGAAAGGTGATTGTAAATGTCTTTGAGATAGTAATATAGAGATAGAGTTAGATTAAGGGATTGCCCATAAAGTAAGTTGGGAATCATGTGTTGTGTGCATTGTGAGAAGAGTGTTGAGAAGTCTAGGAAGTTCTCAAGCACCTTGGTAGAGGTTTTGGGTCTAGGGAAGACCAATTAGTTGTTCTTTTGTAGAAGTATATGTGACTATATTAAGTGTGACACTGGGATCTTAGAATCAGTTCCTGAAGTAAAAGAACTAATGTAATTCAGGGTATTGAGAGTTGGAGGGTTGTGAGGGAAAATCCTAGAGTACCTTGAATGTTCTTAACCCAAGGTGTAAAGGGATTATTAGGAAGAAGAATCCTAATTGCAAAGGAATAGGATAGTGAAGTCATGATAGAGTTGTTTTAGTCAAGATAATAGCCTTGAGGATGAATAGTAAGATTGGAATGAGATCAGTAAATATGATCAGAGATAGCATGATCAATATTCAGTATATGGAGAATAGTGGCAGCAAGAGATAGTCTTTATGAGACTCTGAACATTAATAGGTTTTGAGAGAGTGTGAGGATTAGGTGATTAGTTTGGTGGATCCTTGTAGTAATTAAAGTTCATGGATCAAAATTTTGTCTTGAAGTTAAGAGATGATGTGATAAGTTGTATCTCACTAAGAAGTTGAAGAATTTGTTCTTGAATGAATGGACAGGTGATTGGGCCCACTGTGCTTTGCATCAAAATGGTTACAATTACAGTTACAATTAGTATTAAGATTAGTGTTTTGGTTTGGGTTACCTATAAGATTATTGTTAGTGTTAGTGCTACTTTTACTATTAAGGTTAGTGTTATTGTTACAGTTAAGGTTGGAGTCAGGGAAGAAATGAGGTTAAAGTTACGAGTAGTATAATTTTAAAGACAATAATTAGATTTAGGGTTAGGGTGAGGGTGAGGGCGAGGGGTCAAATTTAGGGGTAGGATAAGACTAAGGTCATGGTTTGGGATATGATGTTATGTTTACAATTAGGTGGTGTATCATATTAGTGTAACATTAAGGATAAAGATTATGTTTTAGTATATGCTTAATAGAGTTAGGGTTGGGGAAGATGGTTTAGAGTTAGGTTTACTATTAGTATATTAGTTACATTTAGAGTTAGGTTTTGGGTTAGAGATAGTTTAACATCGTGGTAAAGTTAGGATGTAAGATTTACAACTAGGTTTAAATCAAACATAGTGTTATGGTTAAGGTTAATATTTGGTTGACTATTAGAATAAGATTAGAGACGTGGTTACCGATGGGATGTAGGTTTTTGAGTTAGCATTAATATAATAGGTAGTGTGAGATTTAGGTGTAGGGTTGGATTATTTGGTTAGGTTAAGGGATTGGTATAGTTTTATAACATTAATTAGGGTTAGGGTTAGAAGTAGTGTTAGGATCAATTTGATTAATTAGGGTTTAAATAGGGTTTTAATGAGAGATGGCATGCAAGATTTAGAAATAGGATCAGTGTCATACTTATTAGTATTAGATTTATGATTAGAGTTAGTGGCATGATACAGGTATTAGAGTTAGGATTACAATCATACTTAGTAATAGAGTTAGGGTTAGTATTAGAGTTTTACTTAATGCTAATTATTGTTATCATGAAGGATAGCATCCGGGGTTACTTAATGTTAGTATTATGATATGTTTAATTAAAGTTTATGATTTGTGTTAATGTTATTGAAATAATGGTTATGCTTAGGATGAATATTATCATTCGGATTAGGATTGTGCTTAGAATTAGCATATGGTTTTTATACAAAATTTAGTGCCTAACATATCTGTGAGATGTCCTTTGTAATGATTTTTTCACATTTATTTGGAAAATCCATCGAAGCCATCCTTTTTATGGCACACTTTTTTTGGAGGCCATTAATATTAGAAATACAGAGTTCAAAAAAACATGTTGCAAAACCTTGCAAGTATAGTTGTAAACATCACTTGAATAGTGAAAACAATTTTTTTTCTCTTGTTCATGAAACTTACATAGATGAAAGGGGAAATATAAGTCCCAATACAAATATTTAGATGAAGTAAGAAGTATGAAAGTGAAGATAATAGTGAACTATATACAAAACATTTCTCCATAATGATGTTAGTACATTACATATTCTTCAATAATTAACATGGTATTGTGACCTTTTACAGATGTCTCACGCACAACTTTCGCGACATCTTCCATCTGCATTATTTCCAATTCTTTAACATAATTAATTGATAGCATTGCATTCTCCACAACTTTGATTATATTTGTGCATGATTTTACAATTATTCATACACACTTGTCAAATTCAATCTCAAAGAAATCATTTGAGGCCACTGAAGCAGTCGGGGTCATAACAATGATGTTTGACTCTCTATCATATTAAGTCATAGCTAGAATTGTATGCTGAAAATTTTTAAACAAACATCAGTATATAGAAATAATCAGAATAAAAGTATAGTTAATTAGAAAAAAAAATTTAGATAAATAATGTTTAGAATAAGATAATAGTTGTCTTAGTATGACAAAATGTGAGAAAAACCATTTTAACAACCATAAGAAATACAAAAATAATTAAGTAACCATGTTGCATTGTAATTTGGAACTTTACATGTTACTTATAGTGGAATAGTATGTATTAATGTGTGGAACTTTTTTTATTTAAATTAATGAAAATATGGGTATCAAAATATGTTATGATTTTGATTTTTGATACACATTGAAGAAAAAGTGAACATAATTTCCAAATTTCATCTACTAATTTATCACTTTAGAATGATTGAGCACAATTTTAGCATAAACTAGGAGAATAATCAATAATGTTTTTCTTAATAGAAATTTGAAAATACATCATTAGAGTACATCATTGATTTTCAAGACATTTGAGTCTAATTTCTTCTACTTTTCTATTGGAAAGTTTTTTCCCACTTTTCATTTTTTCATAGCGGTCATATATGAATGGTGGCATTATTCTCAAGCCTTCTAAAGACTTTACACGAGATACAATCACAAATGTCAATCCTACTCTTTCCGTTGGGCCTATATCAAATGTAGCTTTTGAAAGAGTTAGTCCTTGAGATTTATGAATTGTCAACACCCATGCCAACCTTAATGGTAATTGAAAGGTTCAACCCCTCTATACTGGTGCTATTGGAATTACTTTTGGATGATGGTCATCAAATGGTATTCTAAAATAATTATCAAATTCAACTTTGACATATATTGGTGGTTTAGGTGGACCACTTCCTAGTTTGTACACAATATTCCAAATATATCCCAACGCTCCAATGACAAGATCATCTTGTATCCAAAGATTTGTAGTCAACATCACCCTTGAATCCTTACTGAATAAAAACTCTATATCAAGCTCACCAGTTGAGCAATCTTCAATTGTATTACCATTCCTTGACTTAGTTTCAAGGCTACATGCAATAGGATGCCTCAAAGAATACAAAATACTCATGTTCTAGTTATGAACATTTTCATTTGTTGAGAAAAAATGCACTGTCTTGTCAAAATCATCATTGATTGCAGCATCTAACCTTACAAGGGTTCTAATCATAAGAAAGTTCCAGTCATCTTTTTTTGGTTCGCATCTCTCAAATTTGTTAGAAGCTGACAAAATCTTTGTTGATGGATGTTTTCTCCATCTTTCCTAAATATTTTATGTAATGTAACCACTATTTTTAATTCTTGCCATAGTAACTTTGTCTGCGTATGGCTAATATATGTCAGTTTATTATTAACTAGAGGTAATTGACCCAGATCCCAACCAAAATAATAGATACACCTGAATTAAAATGAATATATAAATTATTTTCAAACCATCTACCAATATCATATGAAGTTAGTGTATATGGGTTATATTACTAAATATTATTTCACATAAATAGCATAATTAACATCAATGAAAGGTATACCTGCAAAACTTATGTTAGAACTTTGTGGGAATGCTTGTTTGAGTCGAAAATCTATATTTTCTAGCAAGTTTTGATCAATGAAGCTCATTTCATCAATAAAAATATATATGATGTGAGCCATTTCTTCTTGAAAACTTGTAAGCCACACCTCTAGCTGAGAAAAATCTTTTATAGGTATTCACAACTTTGAATGAATTATAGAGGCTCTTATATTGAAAGTTACAACTCCATTTGGTGCAAGTAATAGAATTGGAGAAGGACTTGGCATTGTTGTCATTTGAATAGATTAACTAATGGAACCAATTATAAAAGACTTTCCCATTCTTGTTGATCCTTAGATTATCATTAACAAAGGTATTCTGACCTGATTATTATGGTAGTGTGCCATAGTAATGTCAATTTCCTTTTGTTTATTCTCATTGAGATTTTTAAAGTTGATGCATTTTGGGATGTCATCATACATGAGACATCCGTGTTTTTTAATTTCACTTATGAAATTGATAGCTCCAGTTGTATGCACTTTTCTTTTATTCATTGCATCAGTTTGTGCCCCTATCAATATCTCTTATTACCAACATGTCTATTTCAAAAACTTGCATGTGCTAACCACGATGTAGCCTGGATATGATTTCCCATTCATGCTCTATGTTATTTTCTTGAATACCTCCATTATCTTATGTTTATGAATCACTTGTAGGTTCATCATTTTATGTACGTGATTCTCTTTCATCATGCCAAGGATTATAATTGAGAGACTCCCAGTTGGCTTCTCTACTATCATTATCATGACCAATGTCCCTCTCAATGTTACAAAAAGGTTTATATAGTAACAAATCAGATAAAAAAAACTCCACCCATTTATTTGAATTACATGGGGGAATGGATTAAAACCTAGGGAAAAATATGATAATAGTCATTGTTTTCCTTGGCCCCCATTTGTTATCTCCTATTTGTTGGCAGTGGGCCAACATCCCTCACAGGGTTTATGACATGGCTTAATTGCCTCATGTATCTTCTATAAGTATAGTGGTCATATCAAGCATTAATAGGTTGATATTTTGGTGCAACAATAATTTCTACTTGTAACAAGTGGTATCAGAGCTTGGTCACAATTTTGAATCCATACAGGCCATGGCAAGTGACACTGGGAGGGGGATTATTGATAGTGGGCTAGTGTCCTTTGGAGGGTTCGTGACATGGCTTAACCACCTCTTGTGTCTTCTATAAGTCTAATGGTTGTATTGGGAATTAACAAGTTGATCTTTTGGTGCAACGACAACTGCTACTTGTAACACTATTTTTCTAGGATTATATATCCAGGATCTTGCTGCATCAAACAATGTGATACCTTCCATACAAAGTGGTCTTGTTTTATATCCATCTACAAAATATTTTGTGTGTTCTTCATCATTACGCTCATTATTCACTACTAAAGGTTTGAAAACTTCACATGAGACATTTAGATTAACAAAACTTCTGGTACTCTCCACCAATGGAAGCTCTAACAATATATGAAATGTTTCCTAAGCTCCAATGTCTCTTTCTATAATTGTTTCAGTGAGAAGATTTTTGTATGCTCGTGTAGCTAAATCATCAGGATTTCCCAAGTTTGATAGATGCATCAACATTTCTTGATATGTTTTGGATCTTCTCTCATCTTTTATTGCATACTTTGCAATATATTTGATAACTGCATGTTTCAAAAGAATAGGTTGCCTATCTATATTTTCCCTCTACAATTGTAGTATGTGTCGATTATGTATGTTAAATATATCATCAATTATTGTTGGCTAAAATTTAATTTCACTTGATTCTCTATCCTCATATAACTTGGATCCAACCAAATTCAATGGCCAAGGAGCATTATACCTAAAACAAAGACAAATAAGTATATCATTTGATTAAGTTGTCTAAATAGTTGATATATAATATTGATATAGAACTATTAATTCATGAAACAATTAACTACAAACCATTCTTCTCCTCTTTTTACGTAGGCTTGCACCCTCCTTACAAACTGTGTTTCATTCAACACAATTCATTATCTCTTCATAGTCATGGTTGATATCTAGCAATGCTAGTTGAGAAATATTTTTGAGACATGGATGTTGACCAAAATATTGGAAAGCCTAAAAATGATTGCGGTTAATTTATTTTATTAAATATATTGTGATATACATATTGTAAGC